>JAGFZM010000195.1:761540-786640 GCA_017657215.1 Limnothrissa miodon
TGCATGCACATACAGCCAGCTAACACACACACACACACACACACACACAGCCAGCTAACACACACACATGCACATACAGACAGCAAACACACACACACACACAGACAGCTAACACACACAAACACACACATGCACACACAAAAAGGCGCTTTCTCTGATTCTCTCTCTGTGTCTCTCTCCCTCTCTCTCTCTCTCTCTCTCCCTCTCTCTCTCTCTAGCTACCTCAATCTCTCTCTCTCTCTCTCTCTAGCTACCTCAATCCAGTGATGCTCACTTGGACAGAAAATCTCAAGTTGCCCTGCATGAGCGGAGAGCGATCCTCGTCGGTAACAAAAGGCGCTGCAGAGCCATAAATCTCAGCTTGATTTCCATGTGAAAAGCCTGTGTGTGTGTGTGTGTGTGTGTGTGCCTGCATACCACCCCTTCCTGCTTAACCTCTCTTGGCATGTTCCTCCGAGCTCTGGAAAAGAAGACCGCCCAGCTCTATTGGCCTTGCTTAGGAGAGAGGAAGAAGCACACACACACACACACACACACACACACAAACATGCACACACACACATAAATATTGGGAATAAAAACGACAGGCTTGTTCATTTCTTCCTTTCTCCATGTTAGCTTAGCTGGCCATCCTGACATCTCTTCTTCTTCTCTCTCTCTCTCTCTCTCTCTCTCTCTCTCCCTCTCTCTCTGCCTGTCTCTATATTCCACTGTCTTTCTTTCCCTCTTCCCTTTTTCCCTCTCCCCCCCCCTCTCTCTCTCTCTCTCTCTTTCTCTCACACCCTCTCACCCTGGGGACCTTTACTCAGCTGCAGTATTAGAGCAATTGATTATCCAACATCGTTCTCCTGTATGTACTTCCCTTTCTCATACAGTACCTCCATGCCTTTTCCCACAGAATTAAATGAACCATGTGGTACCCTCACTCACTTCCTGTCTGTATAGTTCTTCCTCACACACACACACACAAACACACAGAAATATCAAATACATCCAAGCACACACACATACACGCAAATAAATATATACAAACATACAGTACACACACAATAACACACACACATACACACACACATACATACACACATGCACAAATACAGATACTCGAAAGCATACCCTCTGTCCTGCTTCTCATTTCACTCTTCCTGTCTTTTTCAGTGATTCACTTCTTAACATCACATTCAGGCTTGTTGTGATTTCCTCCCTCTCTTTTTCTCTCTATCTGTCTCTCACACCCTCTCTCTCACACACACACACACACACAAATGCACACACACAACCACACACGCAGAGGACAAATCCTTAGAGATGAGACCTCTGCATGGAAGAGAAGGAAAAGTGTATGAGGGGGTTGTCGGGGGAGGAAGCTCTTACTCTTCACAGACACACGCACACATGCGCACACACACACACACACACACACATATTCACTCTCTCTCTCTTTCTCACCCACTCACACTCACTCAGTCTCTCCCACTCTCACAGACACACACACATGCACCCACACACACATTCACTCTCTCTCTCTCTCTCTCTCTCTCTCTCTCTCACCCACTCACACTCACTCAGTCTCACACACACTCGCAGTAGCACGGAGCTGGAGAGGAGAGGAGGCAGGACAGATCCTGAACAAAGCCAGAGAGACCGTGTTGGAGTATACACAGGGACACACACACACACACACAAGCGCGCCTGCAGCTCTTGAGATGCCTCGACGGGTGACTGCCAGCTACTTCTGTGGCCAACTGAAGGTAAGAACCAGGACGAGAGGAAGAGAGCTGTATGGAGATGGAGGAGAGTATGAATGAGAGGAAGACAGAGAGAAAGAGAGAGAGAGAGAGATAGAGAGGGGGGAAAGAGAGAAGAGGAGAAGAAATGCAATGTTACGGGAGGAGCAATTCCCGGGTCTTCTCTTCCCCTGCTGCAGCATCCTTCACATCTGCCATTGCTTTTCCGATCCTCATTGATCACACCGTAGCATCCTCACCCCCACCGGCCCCCACCACCCCCTCTTCACTCGTGTCCTGACACACTCCGGATCGGGCATTTTCCACCCTGCACGGCTTGTAAAGCACAGAGAAAGAGCGAGAGAGAGGGAGAGGATGAGAGAGAGCGGTATTGGAGAAGTGAGCTGGAAATGCGTGAGCGTGTGATGATCGCAGCTGGGATAAGGTAGAAGCACCTCCGTCCCGTCCGAGATCACGAGCGCGTGTTTCTAATCAGTGAATGCCATTGAGGTGACGGGCGAACTGTCATGTGTATGCACAGATGCTGCAGTCAGGGATGACTTGCAGGAACAGGCATGTTGCATGTTTCTTATACTGTAGCTGTCTTGTATGGTGCACTTGTCTGTGTGTGAGTGGGTGCCTGTGCATGTGTGTGTGTGTGTGTGTGTGTGCTTAAGTCCTGCTTTAGTTCTCGACGTGCAGTGCAGGAGTTTTACGAGCATGTTATCGGCAGCTTGCATTTAATTAGCTCGCAGAAACAAACACAGCACAGCAGGCGGGTGGATGTGCGCGTGTGTGCGCGTGTGTGTGTTGGGAGAGATTGAATGTGTCTTGTTTTCTTTTCTGCTATTGTGGACACCAAAGACAAACATAGAGAGCAGAGGCAGGGAATAGGCAACAGAGACAGAGAGAGAAATAAAGAGAGAGAGAGAGAGAAAGAGAGAGATGGATAAGCACGTTGCCCTAGTTGAGCAGGCTTGCTCCATCGCATCCTTGAGTCTGAGAGAAGGAGTCACGGGGAGAAAAAAGTGAAAGTGAATGATTTACATCGACCCTCCACCACCCCCACCTACCACCACCCCACCCCACGATCATCAGAACACCCCCACTCTTGAACCCCCACCCCCCACCCCCACCCCACCCCACACACACACACACACACACTTCCTGAGCATAGAGGTGGAAATGAAGCTGCCTTTCCTCAGGGCAGAAGCTCCATAAGACGCTGCTTTGCCACTGTGCAGCTTAGCACACCACAGCACAGCTTAGCACAGCGTATCTTACACTGACACATTGTGACTGAAAGTTTCGTAACAGCGGAGCAGACTATGCAGCTATGCTGAGGCCACAGTGGAAACGGCGCATAAGCGCAACAGTGACGCATGTACTCTGTGTGTGATGTAAAGGATTGCCACGTGGTGCTGTATGCAGTTTCATGTCCCCCCCTGGAGTCATCCTGAGGTAGAGAAAGAGAACGAGAGAAGGAGAGTGAGAGAAAAAAAAACTGCTTAGTTGGTGAACAAAGGTGTGACAAAGATTGGAGATTGGAAGAGGAAAAAGACAATTTCTTGCATGTGTGTTTCTCAATTTATTTTATTCATGTGAAATCTAAACACAATGATGACAATGAGTCGCTTCTCCCTACGGCTCCAGAGTATGCATCTATCTCTTTCTCTCTCTCTCTCTTTCTCTCTCTCCCTGTGCATGATTTCCATCAGGACTGCAAGCGCAACCTGTGACGTGTAAACATAACAGAGCTGAGTGAATGACGCCTGATCCCCGAGTTGCCTCGCCGCTATTGAAAAGCACAGATGAAATTGCCCTCTGGGGTCATGACCCCTGACCTTATAACACACTGGGATGTTGCTTCCATTGGTTTACGGGGTTCATCACCTATTTTATTCTGTTCTCCTCACACTCACTAAGCGACTATTTCTTTTCTTTTTTTTCCCGCAGACTGGAATTTTAAATTGTGTATATAAATTAAGTTTGAATTATTAATTCTGGGTAATTTATTTCACTGGGGAAACATCCAATGGTCTTGCGAGAAGCATACTTAAAATGCAGCCCAGCAGGATTTTATTGCAGCATTTGTTTCAAAGGCCAACACAAGTGTGAAGTAGTTTCCAGAGAGTGAAAGTGAGTGAGTGAGCAAGTGTGAGAGAAAGAGAGAGAGAAAGAAAGAAATGGAAAGAGGGATCTGCCATTACAAACTCTGAGACTGATCTTTGATGCAGTATTCTCCTTTTGAGGATATATTTTTTTTTGCCTTAGGGTTTGGAAAAAGAAATGTGAGGAGAGGACGACAAGAACAAAAAGGAAAACAGGGAGGATGGGATAGAAAGAGAGAAAGAGTCTAACAGAAGGAGTCTAAAACAATGTTTGAGTGTGTGTGTGTGTGTGTGTGTGTGGGTGTGTGTGTGTTTGCTCATGGTCCATTTCCCTACCATGTGGTGGTCTTAGCTGGGGCCTTTTATGGAACATCAGTTTAGTGGCTTGGAGTAAGTCAACATAAAACTCACAAGCAGAGCAAATAGGAAACTCAATTATTCCTGCTCCCGTAGTAAACAATCCAATCCTTTTCTCTTTTGTGCATAAACAGTATCGCCGTGGACTGTGGCTCGCGCAATTTAAAAGTGACAACCTGCACATTTATGCATGTGATTTAGGACTGCTGTGTTTATCTGGCTTTATAAGGCCTCTCTGCTGGGTGGAGGGAAGGAGGGACTACAAGGGCTCAGGGTGGAGGGATGGAAAGAGAAGAGAGGAAGAATATTTCATATTTTTAACGTGATGCATGGAGGATAAAAAGAGCGGATGCCACCACCGCTGTGTGTCCTGTAAAAAAAAAAGTGTGTGTCATAAAACGAGCTGCTGTATCATACACGCACACACACACAGACATACACACACACACACACAGACACACACACATACAGAGATAAAGAGAAAGAGAGAGAGAAAGAGACAGACATACAGACAAACACACCAATAGTATGCTTTCTTCGTTTTTGCGCGCACACACACACACACACACACACACACATACACCCACAATTCCTTGCTTTCTTGACCTGTGCATCCCCTGTCCACCCACCCCACCAACCACCTACACCCTCCCGCCTACAACCTCCCACAAACTTCAGCCCTTACTGGATCCCATTCTTTATCTGCACTCGTCTGCCTGCTCACACGCCAGCTCTGAGGAATGGGGACGAGGCACTTGCTGGCCGGGCTAATTGGTCATTATCGGCATGGCTGGGCCATTATCGTCATGCCAAGGCTCTGGGCATCCACAACAGCAGCAACAGCAACAGAGGTAGAAGAAGAAGAAGAAGAAGCAGAGGCGGTGAGGACTGGCTGCCGAAGAGGAGGAGGAGGAGGAGGAAGAGAAAAGCAGCTGGCTTTCTTTCTTACCCGGGCCTAATTTGTGACACATGGTGCTGGGAAAGACAGTGAGGAATTAGAGGCGGGGGTGGGGTGGGGTGGGGGCGGGGGTGAAGTGGAGTTGTGTCCTGCGGTCGCACTCACCCCCAACCAGCCTCCATACCGAAAGGTCACAGCATACCGGATCAATAGAGATCACACATTGTACCAGGTCTGAATATAGAAGAAAAATCCTGAAGGTGTTGGTGTTCGTAGTGGTGGTTGGGGGTGGGGAGGTGGAGGGGGGGGGGGGGTTATTTTGAGAATGCGCAGACAAGATGCAAATGGAGTAAATTTGGGAAAAATCCCAGATACAGTAAGTTGTACTGTAATGACTTGTTCCAGTTACTTGGTTGAAACTGCAGCGTTTAAGAAGTAGGTATTTCTTTCATGTGACATTGGGGGCCTTGCTGTTCTTAAATTCCACATCTTCCCGATCGATACTCCCATGCTTTTTACGGATAGGTCAAGCTGGTGGATTGGCACTATGGATTTTGGATGGCTATGGATATGTGATTGCGTATTAGTCATGAGCAGCCATTTGTCCTTTTGTGCTGCGGTCCCCTGTCGTGTCTGTTTCACCCCTGCCCTCCCTGCGCTCTTACCAGGTCCTGGGCAGAAGCACGGCAGCTCTGAAGAGTCAATGATAACAAGCTGCCGAGCTCTGTGATAGAGCAGAGACATGTGTCACAGCACTTGGTTTTTACTTTAAAACCACTCAGGCAGACACACACAAGCACACACACACACACAAACACAAACACATGCCTGAATACACTGCAGCCACTCACACACACACACACACACACACAAACACACAAATGTAAATGCCTGAATACACTGCAGCCACTCACACTCTCACACACACACTCTCACACACAAATGCCTATGCATATACATATATCCATCTCTCTCTTTCACACACACACACACACACATATCTCATTCATATAGATACATATATCCATCTCTCTCTGTCTCTCACTCACACACACACACACACACACACCTCATTCATATAGATGTACATATATCCATCTCTCTCTCTCTCTCTCACACACACACACACACACACATCTCATTCATATAGATATGCATTTATCCATCTCTCTCTCTCTCTTTTACACACACACACACACACACATCTTATTCATATAGATATGCATAATGTTTATCCATCTCTCTCTTTCTCTCTCTCACACACACGTACACACACAGACAGAGAGTGACATCTCATTATATAGATATGCATACTGTATATCCATCTCTTTCTCACACCCACACACACATGCCTTGTGGAGTGGTTGGCAGCAGGTTTGCCATGACTTCTCCATCCCCCATCCAGCCTCACTCATCACAGCAGGGGCATCACTTTCAGAAGCCCAGCCTCTTGGCGCCGGGGTGCGAGCTGGGATGATTGGAGCAACGGGTGGAGGTGAGGTGGAGGAGTGTGTGTGTGTGTGTGTGAGAGAGTGTGTGTGTGTGTGTGAGAGAGAGAGAGAGAGAGAGAGAGAGTGAGTGAGTGAGTCTCAACTTGCGGAGGCTATTCTTGGCTTGGAGTGGGAGCAGGCTGTATTTTTTGGTGGAGGTTGACTGAGGGTTGTGTGATGAGTGAGTGAGTGTGTGTGTGTGTGTGTGTGTGTGTGTGGAGGGGGGTGGGGGGGTGGGAGTGAGAGGACATTGTCATTTCATTAGGCTAATTGTGCTCAGTTTGGACAGGGACATCTGGCAGTGGAACCCACTGGGAGAGGGTGATCCACTGGAGGTAATTGAAGCCTTGGGATTACACAAACACACGCTTGCACACACACACACACACACACATACACACACACATACACACACAAACACGTGTTTGTGGACGTGGACACATATGTCCATACAGACACACACACACACATACACGTGGAAGACACATATGTCCTTACACAAACACAGACACACACCACAATCACACCTCGGACACACACTGAATGTAAGAGTCCTCTGGGCCCTGAGCCAAGATGGCTACCACTGGCCCCCGGGGACCCTGTAAGCCGTTTTAGCCCGGCTGACCTCCAAGTGTCACCACAGAGCCGAGAGAGGGACAGCGCGAGGAGGGACACCGTCTCGCATGCGTCCATCACTCCTCCTGTCTCAGGAGCACAAGGGAGAGGAAACACTGATGGCAAATTCCTAATGCTGATGCCTCTAAATGGATAATGTGTGTCTGTGTGTGTGTGTGTGCGTGCGTGTTTAATATCCTCCCTCTACCTTCGACATGCCCTCTTCCGTCAAACTCTTGACTTGAGCATTTTATTCTGATGACTCCTCAAAATTGCTACCCCCCCCCACACCCCAAAAAAACAAACTCCTGCAAGGCCTGTGCGAAAGGATGAATGACTGCAGCTGCAAACATTACATCTTAATGGTAAACTACAAATAACTGCTGTGCTGGCTGTTTGGGGTTTAGTAATTGCTTCCAGTGACCGAGACAGAGAGTTCAAGATGGGGAAGGAGATCTGAGGAACGTGTACGGCATTTGTTATTGATTTTGTCAGCTGTTGAATCTTTTAGTCATGTGTCACTGTTTTAAATCACTCTTGGGGACCTTGGAACAGTGTGTCCCAACCAGGCCTCCATACTGATGTTCATTCCGTGGGGCTGATTCAGAAAGTGAAAGGTTATCTTCCAAATGAAGTGTATCCCCGTTGATTGCAGAGACTTTTTTGTGGTAGCGTAATGATTAAGGTAGTAATCTGTAAGAGTTGTTGGATGGTGGCCCCACTCAAGGCAATGTGTAAGCCTTCCCTTAGCTGTTTTATTGAAGCGCTAATTAGTATTGATATCAGAATGCGCTTGGCATGGCCCGCGGCTAGTCCTCACCTTTCGCAAACACTGAGAACGCTGACATCTGCGAAACACGCATCGTCACAACCAGCTCTTAGCACACACACACACACAGATACGAATGTACCCACACATACAGAGACGTCATCAAAGACCCCATTACACACACATAATCAAGGTCACCTGAGAGGTCACCTTTTAGCGGTAGCTACAGGCGAACAGGCATCGTTTAGCTTCTCTCCCCCCTCTCTCTAGGTTTTTGCTCTCCAGGCTTGCTGTGGGATATGTGGAGGCCTCAGTTGGCTTGGTTGGATCATTTCCAGAGAACTTTCAGTGGTCCTGGATGGAGCCCTGCCTCCTGTGACCTCCCCATCTCCCCCCTCTCTCACACACACATATACACACACACACACACACACACTCACACACACAAACTCCACTCTAACTAACCCCCTTCCCACTTGTCCTGAAACCTGACTCGACCACAAACACCCTGTCAGCCTAAAAGCTGCCTGATAAAAACACATGCTTGGCTTTCGGGGTGTCGAGATAAGCGTTTGGCTCGGCCAGTTAACAACGCCCACCCGCCTCCTTCTGGGCTTCGGCCACTCACGCAGAGCTGTCAGCTCTCTCTAAGTGCAGCTATCGGAGACGTGAAAGGGTTGAGGGTTCACCCGCGTCATCAACATGATTTATACATGAGACCCTCCACACCCGAGGGGGTGAGGAGGGTAGAGGTGGGGACGGGTGTCGAAGAGGCGGCTCAAAATGTATTCAAAAGGGCCACGTTTTTTTTTGCAGATTTTATTGGCCCACTGTTCCACAGTGTGTACCTTGCGAAGCTGATGCTCGTCACGTCGTTGCCTTGCCCTTTGCAGTGGAGCCATCAATGTCAACACGCTATTCCTGGGTGGGTGCTGGGCAGTGACATATCTCCTCCGCAGCGCCAGCCCTCTTTGCATTTCCTGTGACTGCGCCCCGGCTTACCGTCTTTGTATTCGAACTGAGGGTGTTACAAATGGATGAGATGTTAAATGTGGGGGTGGGAGCGTGTGTGAGGGGGTGTGTGTGTGTGGGGGGGTTGGGCAGGGGGTGAGGGGGGGTTGTTGCCATCGCTGCATCCGGCAATCAGTGTTTCTATACTGTGTTACCATTGATTTGATTTCCAGCCAGATCAATGTGTCAATTTGGAGCTTGCATGACAACCAAAGCAGATTTCTTGACAAGTAGCATTATAATGATGTCTACAGATGGCCTTTTAAAGGTGCTTGTAAACATAGGGACTATCAGTGGGCTATATTCATGCATCCAAATTTGTGACAAACCAACTGAAAGTACAGACAGGAAATGGACAAACAAAAACAGGATTTTCAATTTTTCTATTGATGGCTAGAGACCTTTTGTTATTTTTGCCCATGAATAACATTTTGTCAGGTG
The DNA here is from genome assembly GCA_017657215.1 of Limnothrissa miodon. Lineage (NCBI taxonomy): Eukaryota > Metazoa > Chordata > Actinopteri > Clupeiformes > Clupeidae > Limnothrissa > Limnothrissa miodon. The sequence continues at coordinate 770,960 of JAGFZM010000195.1, forward strand.
TTCTCTGAGAACGCAGGTGCACAGCAGGGAGAAAACAGATCGAAAATTGAATTTCTAAATAATATATCCTGTCACAACATCATAAAGTTAAAGTTCCAACAATGAAATTAGACTCGAACAAACCAGTCCATTTGCTGCTGAAGCAGATGCCAGCAAAAAGCCCCTAGTCAGAATGAAGTGCAACATCTGAGATACAATCTGTAGTGACAGGATTATTTTTTTTTTTAACCTGTTCCATAAACATAAATAGAAAAATAAATAAAATGACTTAAAAAGGCATGTCGGGACTTATCAACAACGTGTGTATCTTGAGAAAAAAAGAAAGAACGAGGAGGAAGAAACTGTGAATAGCTGATACATTTAGAAGTAGAACACATCCTCCGACAACAGGCAGATAAAACAGCATCAATGTTCCTCCTCGTCTCCTCTCCTGACAGACTGTGCTACTGTCGAGCTCCTACAGGCTTTTTTTAATTTATTTTATTTTATTTTTATTTTTTTTTTTTTTAGTGTTGAAGCGATCAGCTTTAGAGTCGGTGAGCACACAGAGCTTATGCTAGGCTGGCACTGATGTGCTTCCGTCTCCTCAGGGACGGGTACGCGGTGGCTTGGCACAGCTGAGGCTGCTTGTTTTTAGATGCACGCTGCGTTAACACACAGTTCCTGCACAGCCGGACAGACACTGGAGTCCCAGTTGGCTCGCAGCTAAAAAAAAAAAAAACACAATGCCATTAGATTAGTATGCTGATGTTCTCATAAAGGTGTGTGCGGCGTGTTGTTTCTTGCCAGAATTAGGTATTAGTGATGTCCTAATTTGAGTAAACATATTGTGCTGTCTCCTCTCTCTTCCTGTTTAGCAATACATATCTCCTTGGGTCGATTTGAATTTTCAGGTCCATTTCACTTGATAAATTTGCATTCTGCCATAATTTAGATGGATATAAATAGTTAATTCATTATTGACTGAGCTGTTGACCACTGTGTGATTAGTGCTTATGGGTTTGGTGTAAACCCCTGGTATTGAATCCTTGAAACAAAGAGCATGTGGTTGATTCCATCCTAATCAAGGTGGTGTAAAATTTTTCACTGATGCGTTCTTGATTTCTATTTCTGTCCTTCTCACCTCTTCTTTCAATCTCTGTCACTGTCAATCAATTTCTTTGTCTCTCTCTCTCTCTCTCTTTCCCTCCTTCTCTCACTTAATTCAGTTCAATATTGCTTTATTGACATGATGAATAAAACATTCATATTGCCAAAGTGATCATATAGACTAGGAGAAACACAAACATAATAAAACATGCCAAGTGTGCACAGAGGTCTTACGACCTTGGGTGTAACAAACGAGAAAGGGGGGAGGTTGGGTCCTTAACCATACAGACACCAAAACCACACCAGCAAATACGTACAAGACAGTGAAACACGTCCAAGTTTGTCATCAGCAGTGCATGAATGTTGTTGGGATTGAAATGTCTGGACTGGAGTGTGCATGCTCAAACTCAAAGTATGAAAGGCCTCTGCGCCTAAGAGAGGAAGTTGACCTTTTAAGTACAGGCCCGCCCACATGTGAGGTAATGTGAGGTAAAGCTTCAGGTTCATCTGTGATAAAAAGGAACAGGCAGAAGGTCCAGACGGCCATAACAATGAATGCATACTGTACATAGAATTGACATTCATTCAGAAATTCCATTAAGACACAAGCACTAAACAAACAAATCAAACATATTCACAGAATAGTACGAAGACTGTCAGTATGTCAATACAATATCAACAAATATAAACAATAATTTCTGTATTATTTCTCTCTCTCCAACTCTCTCTTTCTCTCTCTCTCTCTCTGTATCTCTAAATCTCTCTATCTCTCTCTATCTCTAAATCTCTCTCTCTCTCTATCTCTCTCATGCGACACAGGCGCACAGCCACAGCTGAGGATGGCAGGGGATTCTCAAGTCCACATGGACCACGACATGGAGATAGGAGTCACACCCAATGAGGTCAGAAATCAATCTTCTACAACTCCCCCAACACACACACACACCCCTCCACCACTCCACCCCCCGCATACACACACACACACACACACATCTTGAAGAGCTCCTCCAAAACAAACTACTGTTTGAAATGCTTGAACCAGAGTAAGTGCATTTTGCCTTAGGGACAGCATTTAGCAATCAATGTGCCACCCAATCTGCGTAAACAACGATCCTTTCACACTTTTTCTTCAATAATAGTGATGGGCACTTTGGGGGTTATCAAGAACCATTTTCTGAAGCTCTTGAAACAAAAAAAACATTTAAAGGCCCACTATGCAACATTTTTCATTTAATTAATCCGTTTCATCCTGTTTAGGATGCTAAAATTAGTCATTACACGGCGAACGAACGGTGTAGAATGCGCCACCGTGGCCAATAGCGGTAGATACAGCACTTGCAATGTTCAGCAGCGCGGACCGCCTCCAATAGAATGCAGTGCAATACAATGCAATACAGCGGTCTTTAAAGGGAGCTCGTGAGAGAGAAAAACAGAATGTTCCTTAGCCCCTCTTTAAGCAGCACCAAGGAGTTTTAAAAATTGCACCGTCTACAGGTTGGAAGCAGAAGGTGGCCATAAGGCAAGGCAATTGTAGTTTTACTACGGATCACTATACCTGATTGGGCAAACTTGTTTAGAGCCCTTATAGCCAATAGAGGGCCGCAGAGCAAATGCAGCAAGTATCGCTCTCCCTGTTACAAGTTGATGGACCACTGAAACGATTTTGTTATTTTGTGTTAGTATTTTAAGGTACTAAAAGGTCTTTGGTGCTACTTGAAGTTTATTTACTTGAAGACTTAAACAGCATTAAAAAAAAACTTGGAAAAGGAATTTTGTTATTAAGTCTTTCTCCCAAAATTACTTTTTAACTCAATCAAATGATTTTGGTTCATTTTCAGATGTTTTAAGGGAAATATGGGTTGGTTATAAATACTTCATGAGTCCTTAAAATCCAGCTGTCAAGCTCCTCACAGCATATGTCAATCTGGAGAGGGATATGTAATGAAACCGCCAACAAAGCCTCAAGTGTCAATAAGCAAACCAGTGGTCAATGCATTGATTTTAATCTCCCCCCTTTGCCACTGTCTTTTAGTGCAGTAATTCATCACTGTCAAAGCACTCATTAGTACTTCCCAGTCAAGCGATAAATTCTGCAATCAATGCATTGATCTACGTATTGGAATCTATTGTCTGTGCAAAACGCCAGGGAACATATTATGGAAGCAGCGTGTGTCTTATTTGTACTGCTCTGTCTCAGGACTCTTACAACATTAACATCAGTATGTGGTGTTTATTGACGTCGTCCCCTTCATCTCTCTAATATTCTTGCTCTTCTAGATGGCCAAGAGAGGTCCTTTTTGAGAGCTCATGAATAATGGATAATGTTGGTTACAGAATATTTGTGTTTTATAGTTTTATCTTGTAGCGTTTTAGCAAACACCATGTAAAAAACTGTTCAATATCATACATGTGCCTGTATGCGTTTGTCTTTAAAAAGTGTGGAGAAGGATTAACATGGATTCTTTCTATTCACCGAGCTGTATCCTCAGCAAGACAACTGGTCTCAGGTGTATGTCCGGCCCAAGGGGACTGCAGGATGCAGGTGTCCGATTCACACTTTTAAGGAGGCTACCTGCACTCAGGCTAAGGCCTTGGTTCCCAGCAACACAATACAGCGGTTCAATTAGCAGTTTAGCAGGCTGTCTCCATTGCAGACGCCAAATGTCAGCGTGTCCTTGGTCTGTGTGGAGGGCATGGTGATCAGGGACGGGTCCAGAGCCGTCCTGTCTGAGCCTGCCTATGTGTCACACAGAGGAGTCAAGCACGAAAGGGAGGAGGGGATGAGGAGGAGGAGGAGGGGGCTGAGAGGCGGGGAAAGCTGGCTAGCAGATGTGGAGTCACATCTCTTGATTGGACTCCAGCCAGCCTGTGGAAAAAGAGCCTGAATGTCCTTGCATTGCCTGCGCCAAACGCACATACACGCTCAAGCATGGTACACACACATACACTCCTCACACATACACACACAGCCATGGCACACACACACAGCCATGAGTGCCAGAGAAACGAAAGGAACTGCGACACTGTTAGCACAGCAGTGCTGCTAGCCATCGGAGCCTGTGTGAGTTATTGCGGCAGATCTAAGGAAACATCCCTTATCCCTCTTGCACCAGCCATGACGCAAGAGCCCCACTGCACAGCTAATGGAGGCAGCATACGGGTGGTCACTGAGGGGTGCAACTGGGAGGAATCATGGAGGCAGATTGGAAAGAGTTATTACCCGTTCCACCTGCTTTCACGGGAGACTTCTCTTCTTGGAGGAGAGATAGCTCTGTGTGTATACATTATATGAACTACATGCCTTGTGCGCTATAGGAACATACTTCTGTTTACCTCTCCTCTGTGAATAATATCGACTTATTTTGTCATCATCAAACACATTAAAATGTATGTTCATTAAACTGTTGTGTGTTGACTAATCTTTGAGGTAACATCCTTTCTTAACATTGGTTGGATAGTCATGGACAAATTATTGCTAGGATTCTCAGTGTTCTGCAGAATGTTCGGTTAACTAACTCTCGACTTCCTGCTCTACCTTCAGGTGAAGAAGCTTCCCAAGCACCTGCGGGAGGCACCGATCCCCACTGACCGCACGCACCTGATCGTCGACCCGTCCAAGAAGCCGCGCCAGCGCTACGTGCAGAAGGACGGCAAGTGCAACGTGCACCATGGCAACGTGAAGGAGACGTACCGCTACCTGAGCGACCTGTTCACCACGCTGGTGGACCTGCGCTGGCGCCTGAGTTTTTTCATCTTCACGCTGGTCTACGTGGTCAACTGGCTGTTCTTCGGCTTCCTGTGGTGGCTGATCGCGCTGGTGCGTGGAGACCTGCTCCACGCCGACGAGGAGGGCTGGACCCCCTGCGTGGAGAACCTCAACAGCTTCGTCTCGGCGTTCCTCTTCTCCATCGAGACGGAGACCACCATCGGCTACGGCTTCCGCGTCATCACCGAGAAGTGCCCCGAGGGCATCGTGCTGCTCTGCGTCCAGGCCATCTTGGGCTCCATCGTCAACGCCATGATGGTGGGCTGCATGTTCGTCAAGATCTCGCAGCCCAAAAACCGCGCCGAGACGCTCATGTTCTCGCACAAGGCCGTCATCTCCGTGCGCGACAACAAGCTGTGCCTAATGTTCCGTGTGGGGGACCTGCGGAACTCGCACATCGTGGAGGCGTCGATTCGAGCCAAGCTCATCCGCTCGCAGCAGACCAAAGAGGGCGAGTTCATCCCGCTCAACCAGACAGACATCAACATCGGCTTCGACACGGGTGATGACAGGCTCTTCCTGGTGTCTCCACTCATCATTTCGCACGAGATCAACGAGAAAAGCCCCTTCTGGGAGATGACCAGGGCGCAGATGGAGAAGGAGGAGTTTGAGATTGTGGTCATTCTAGAGGGGATGGTGGAGGCCACAGGTAAGCTGACACACACTGGCACTCGTTTTTATTTTGAGTCTAACACTGTAACTCCAAATACGGAAAATGTATAAATCCTGTATATGTACTGTAGGACAACATACACAAAGATGTATATATATATACAAAATATATAGACATATATATATATATATATATATATTAGAATAAAAAAATATTGAATAAATAAATGAATAGCCCCTAACTATTACAAATATCATGTAATATCATGTCATATCAATAACATTAGAATAATTTCTTTCTGATAAGTTTATGGAATATGATATGGCATGCATAGGACTATCCGCCTCCCATTTTAAGCCTTTCATAACTCCCATTTTAAGCATGTTCTTTTTTAAAACAAAGGGTAGACTTTTGTCAGGTAACTTAGGTATACACACAAACATTAGAAGAAAAAGCCTAATAGATTGTGTTTGGTGAACTGTCAAAGGCTTTACTTGCATTAGGGGTGCAAAAAGGAAACAATTTCTGTTTTTACACTTCAATCTAGACGTACTAATTTTGCTTAGCCAGTATGCCTATTTACGTACCACAGAGCTTCAGTATGTCTTCTAACGAATTTAATCTAACGAGTTGGATCTTTGACATTTGAGCAAAAAAAGACACTGAAGTCACTATTTCTAAAAAAGAATGTTTAAAGGGGTCATAGAACACATTTTTTGACCATCAGAAAATGTTCGTTGAGGCTCAATAATAGTGTACGCAAATTAGTGCGTCTGAACGTCCTTGCATTGCCTGCACCAAATGCACATTCACACTCAAGTATGGCACACATACATACACTCCTCACACATACACACACAGCCATGGCACACACACACTCTACACACACACATACTGTACACACACAGCCATGAGTCATGAGCCGTGAAGAAGGTTAGAACGAAATGATTTGTAATTCCCGCCCCCCCCCCCCAACCTCATGAAGGAACAGGGGATTGAACCAGAGACGGTTCCAAACGATCTTTGATTGGGCCATGCAAATGAAAGAGGTGTATCTAGCGAGGTGACGTATCTTCGCACGCACCTCTTTTCAGATTGGGCCGTTTTAGCATGGTGAAAACTAGCTTGAAATTTACATGTAGAAGGAGGTGGGAGATGGTGTTGTTTTGGTATGGTCTATTGGATACCTTTAGCTTACCAAATTCAACAATAACCAGGTAAATGCGGTTTGACATTCTATATGACTTTAACCCCTGTTGTTCTGATGGTTGGAGCACTATCCTATTGCATGCAGAGGCTATTTGAAAAACAAGCACTGATCCCGCCCCCTAGGACTGAGCCCAGCCTATCTGTTGTGGACAGACTATATACAGTATTTCAGACAGAAAACTCTCAGAATTAATATTCAAGATTAGGTTGGTGTAGATACAAGGTAGTACGCTTGGTCATGGCGCCTAGATCTGCTCAAGCTGGCGCTTGCCAGCTGCTGCTGCTGTGTTGCAAACATTTAGCTGCATGATTAAAGCTGCTGCAAAAATATGAATGTGTACGGTGACTGCTGTCACACACAAAACAAGCAATAAATAAACAACGCAGATCAAGACGCCAGACATGTGTGCTGTGCTGCTGCCATTCTGTCAGTTTCAGTGAACTACCATGTAGCCCGCCATATGTGAGGAAAATGATGGGCCAGCTAAGTGAATTAAAGCCTCTATGTGTAGGATCGTATCAGAATTCCCCATCTATCGGCGAAGTGGTATACTGCGTTTGAATAAAATGTATTAGCCCTCCCCTTCCCACAATCCTAATTTCTTGCTACGGAGGCCGAACGCTCGCTCTTATCTCAGTTTCTGCTACTCAGTCTCTGAGCGGAAACGCGAAAGGCGGAGCTGAATATACGATACTGCTCTCCCCTACAAGAATCTGTACTTTTGAAAATGGCGGCGCAAAATGGATATTCTTCTTTGGTCCCCAGCCATATCTATATATAAATGGAAATTACCAAGTTTACCGGAACACTGCAATTTATTCATGGAGGTAATTACCATCGTTTTACATTATATTTTTAAAATAAAAAATATATTTTTAATAAAAGACGAAGATAAATAGAAGATCAATCCTACACATAGAGGCTTTAAACTGTGAAGTGAATATGACTAATGACAATGTGTGTACCTCTGATCGCAAGACCAAGGTTATCTAATGGCCTGAAGACTAGTGGGGTGAATCCTTAATACTAAACAGTGAGTGCAAGCAAATTCCAGGTGACGCCCAAAACAAGCAACTTGAAGCAGGAGACTAACGTTACTGTACGTTAGACGATAAACATAATTGGGAACCCAGCACCACCTGAGCAAATACGGTTAGTTTTGAGCACAGACTTATCTTTAACGTTGGGGTCTTGGATCTCTGGCTGATGTATTGCAACGATAATCCAGCAATTCAGCAGTCAACTGAGCTGCGACAGCGCATAGATAGTACATTTAAACAAGCGCAGGATTTGGGAGCTGACTTGATTGGTCTGCGTCATTATCTAATTAGGGCGTCACCCAAGTTTCCTGTATGAACTGGTAATTTGATGCTATTGCATAATTTGTCAGGCTTGTGTAGACAACTACTGTTGGAATTTTACCTAATGTGTGTTGTTTAAACTAATTGGACATGTGCCAATTAACTCAACAGGGTTAAAGAGCTACAACTTTAAGCAGTTTGATCTAATGCGTTCGTAGTTATAGTTGAGGCTCTGAGCCTTTCTGATCTCTGAGCTCTGAAGATGTGTGCAGCAGTCAAAGCTTTACAGTGCTTCTGTGAGAATTGAAGTACAGTGAGAATTTTAAAATGTTTCATCAGATTGCTCATGTATCTCCCTTCACAGTCTTCACAACTGATCTTCTACTAAAGGCAGGTCAAAGGTCACTTAGTCTCCGCTGAAACTGACGTGCTCCCTTCCTTGTTTTAGAATGCTTTCTGGTGTCTATCAACCAATCAAAAAATCTGATATAGGCAATCAGAGGCATGACATCGATTTTATTATGAGGATTACTCCTCCCCCACACAAACAAAGTGAAAGTGATTGTTTTTGCAGACGTAATAGACTGACGCAACATAAAATAACAACAGCACTGTTTATACGGGAGCTCATACCGTACTGTGTTACCAACAAGTCATGAGCCTCTATCAGTATAAGAGATCAGTAGGTGTGAGTAGCCAGGGTACCAGGGTACTACCAGGGTAGTCCCTAGCAGTGACTGTCCCTCTGATTGCACCATTTTACAGCTACTACCCCTCTGTACCTCCATCTCTGCCGTTCACCCTGTTCATTTCAATGAAGCAGAGACTCTCTGGACTGCCAAGTCAAAAGAGGCAGGTCAGGTGAAAAGGTCTCCACTGCAATGACCGCACCCATATTTCCACACCACAGGTGTGTACGAGTGACTGTTTGAGGCTGTTGTTTCCAAAATGAATGCGTTGTCTGGAATCACCAGGGTAGCTCAGAGTCAAAACTTTCTCCTGGAAAATATGTCAACATCAACAACATTTTTTTCCTACAGGTAAAAGACTACACTGGGCACCTATTGCTTCTGGGTCCCTCAGTTTAGGATCTGGTGTCTGCGTTTAGCAAATGGAGCAGAGTTGGAGTCACTGAACTGGATTAAAGACATGGATCTTTTTTTTTTTTTTTTTTCATTTAGCAAACATCTTTTGTCATTTAGCAAATGTTTTTCTGCAAAGCAATGTACAAGTGAGAGGATACCATTTTAAATGGAGCTTTACTCTTTTTGAGCTTTTCTATAGGGTTTAGAATGAAGATATGACGATATAGAACAGTGAGCTTACTTGCCTTTATGAACAGAGAAGCTGCTGCTTTGGCATTAATATTTAGCTGCTTGCAGAATATTGAATAGGAAATCTGCCAGTATCCTAATGTGTGGGAGCAATAATCCTTCTTTTGGTATCCTACCACCGAGGGCAAGTGAGCTTTCTGCTCTGTCCCCGTGCAACAGTATGTCAAACAAGAAACAGAAGAGAGGAAATTTCAAATGTCAAAGTCTCAGAAAACAGGCAGACCATTTCAGTACAAAATCTGAATTGGGTAATCCCAGTGATTGACATGACTGAAAGAATTTCACAGCTAGCAAACCTCCCCATCCCCCCCAACCCCATTTCTCTGGTGTTAAACCTGTCTAATTAAATAAGGCTGAGTCTCTCTACACAGCCAAAGCTCACTGGATTGGTTGTGGGCAGAAGAGACTGACGACAGTCAGGTGAAAAGGTCTCCGCTGCAATGACCGCATTAATATTTCCACAGCGCAGGTGTGTAACAGTGACCGTTTGAGGCTGTTGTTTCCAAAATGAATGTGTTGTGTTGTCTGGGCTCACTCAGGCAACTCAGTCTTGAAAACTGGAAAATATGTCAACTCATCAACATCTAAACCACGCCCATCATGGAAAGGTAAACAAAATATAGGAGTAGGAACAGGCTTAAGCCATGCCAGATTTAGAGAATATTTATCATACAACCCTCATAACACTGGCATTGTTATCGGAGGAAACATTCAACACTAGTTTTCCCAAAAAGTGTCTCCTCGCCTGTAAATAAATTAGGTAACTTTTCAGGGGGAAAAGCTGCATGAGTCACCCTCTGCTTCTGGGTCTCACTCTGGGCTGTACTATCTGGTGGCTGCCTTTAGAAAATAGAAAGGTTTGAGTCATTAAGCTATTTTATAAGATTTGCATTATATTGCTTTTTTTTCTTTTCGGCAAAAGCTTTTATCTACATTTATGAAGACATTGAACAGTGATCTGAATGGACCTCACGAGCAGATGAGCTGTTTGCTTCCCATTAGTATTTAGCTGCTTGCAGAATATTGAATAGAAAATTTGCCCTTATCTTGATGTGCGTGAGAAATAATCCCACTTATACTGCCCTTACATCTCTTTAGTAATTGCTTATGCATTCTCTACCTGATACGCTTCCCTTGGCGTGCTGGATCATTCAAGTAAATATGTGCAATTCAAATAGTTTGTTAGGCTTTTGTCCAAGGACTGCTTTATGCTGCTGTAATCTAAATATGAGACATTATACAGGCTGAGTAATGTATTCTGCAGCCACAGCAGACTGGCACAGAGGGTGAATACTGGGCCAAAAATGCAAAAAAAATTGGATGGTGTAATGTTATTCAGCTGAGGATGATTGCTTTCATCCTGCTTTTGAACGTGCTAATCACAGTCAAACCATTTTATCTGACAGGGTTTCAAGCATGTCGGATTATTCATGCATACAGTTTGTTTGCTCGGCTTTGTTGGTTGTTTTGACTCTTGGTTGTTGCGCAAGGGCACGATTCTGAATTCTGTGGTTGAGATACCTCAGAGACACTGTGGCTGGTGGCTCAGGGTTCCATCTGCTACACAAGAGTGGTTATGGTGAAGTCGCTGTACCTTGTCCCGCCCATAGGTTGGTCTTTAAGTGTTTTGGTGCAATATCTGCATTTAGCTACAAAGTATTACTAAACTGAGTAGAACAGCCACAAATAATTTAACCTGGCATCTATCTTTACCAAGGGAACCCTCTCAAAGATTTGAGAATAAAACTTCCTAATTTGTCCTTTTCCTATCTTGCCTAGAAACTAGAAGTTAGTTATTAGATAAACAGTGACTTAGCTATGGTGTAAAAAAAATATAAAAACATTTATTAGAAAAACAAATGTGGCACTGGAAGAGAAGTGAGTCTCAGTATTATCTCAGCATCGTCTTTTCCAGTGACGACATTGATGGATGGATACACTATTTGGATACACTACTTCGTGTAGACTGTTGTTGACAGCACGAACGGCACTCTCAGCCTGACACACACACACACACTACACTCTGCAGAGATTCTCTCACTCCTAGTCATGCTGAGATATGGATGCTTCAATCTATCACTGAGGCTGCTGAGGTCACGTCCTACGTATTTTTTTCTAGTACTGATTAGACTTATACACAGCAACTGTATACAGTTTTTTCCAACGTGTCTAATTTCTCAAAAGATGAATGTATGCCCGGGCAGTCGTTCTTTCCGATCAATGGGGAACCACCAATGCATGCCTACTGAAATGGCACTGCACTCACTTGGGAGTGATTTTTCATTGCAGACAGCATGCTCAAGTCTTTGCACTGGGATCGATGTGCAAATGTATTTGAATAATGGGTATTTTGTGAATATTAACAGAGAATCTACAAGGACTCACTTTTAAATTACGAGTTTCCTTCTCCTTTGGAAGACTGGGACTGGGTTTTTTACTTTTGAGTCTGAGACAAACGCGGGAATGCAAAAAATGGACTGTCAAGTGAAACCTCTTTCTGTTGCCATGGAGCTATATTTTCCACCCTTTTGACAGCAGTTGGTTAAATGCATTTTTAAGCATTTCATTGTTTTTTCATTATTGAAGCATATATTACTACTTTGTTCTTGTGTTTTTGTCAATTGAAAGAGCAGAACTAGAGCTTTCATTGGATACATAAATCAGAATTTTAGCCCAAGATATTGCCAACACCCTTTTGGTGCTTACCTCTTGATATTTGATTGTAGCCTTGACTTTAATTGGATTTTGCCCCATAACTTAAGACAGAATAGCAATACTGTTTTTTTTATTGAGTAAAGGAATGATCTGGCTGATCTGGTGATGTGGCTTGGGCAGCTCCTCTCCCGTCGGGCCACTGGGAGAGAACACGTTTCTGCACCAGGTCAGGTCTTTATACTCACATGTGAAGTTTTTTTCCTCCAATACTAATTTCCTGGCATTTAACAGATAGCAGGAAGAGGAAGAGAAAGAAGGGTTTTGTCATGTTTTGTTTTGGTTTTTTGTTTGTTTGTTTTTGTACACTGGAACTGATGACATCCAAGTATTTGCTTTAGCAAATTCACTGCTTTCATGTGTTTATGGTAGTCACAAAGGCATGCTGATGCACTATAACCTTGGTTGAGTCGCACTTTTTGTTTCCTCCTCTCTGTTGGCTCTTTCTCCGCAAGATAATGGCATTTAGTCTCACAACAGCCTTGGTGCCCTGCCAAACCCAGAAAGTGAGGTCATCCTTCACAACATCTTTGACTTCCTGTTTGTCCTGCAAGGTTTGCTTGCTCAGCATTCTTTATGCAGTCCTCCTCAGTTTGCACCGAAGCCATGTCCCTGTCCACTTACTTTTGTAAGGAAATCATGCAGTTTAAACTCATGTCCCTGTCCACGTCCTTTTGTAAGGAAATCATGCAGTTTAAACTCATGGTGGTGGCAAGTAAAGAGACAATTCGGGTTTACCGGTACATCAGAGAGACGAGAGACAGTTGGCCATTTCCACATGAGGTAAACAAAAGATATTTTAACTCATGCTGTTTTTGTTAAAGACTGTACGACAGAAGGTGCCCATTAACTACTCATCCTGAAGTTCTTCAGTGATGTGTTTGTTGTATTCAATTTAGTTGTATTGTATCGTATTGTGACTTTAATGGTGAATGAAATTGTATATTGTATGTATTGTACATATTGTATGTGGGTGGTGTGTTTTGGTACAACCCCAAGAGTAAGACCTTTCTACTGTGTCCTTGTACACCCTTGTGTTTGGAAGTTTGGGCAATTTTATTGGCTATCCCCTTTACTTTGACACCTAATTTTGTGATTTGGATGTAGATGAATTGGGGTGAGTGGGTTGGATTTTACTACTGACTCAAATATTGTCCCCCTCATAGAAATACCAACATGAATGGTGAGATAGACCTAAGAGACTGGTGAGGCACTTTGGACTATCAGCACATACGAAGAGTTGATAATCGCAATTGACTTGGTTATTTTGTGCCTGTGTGAGTGCATATGCCCCCAAGGTAAGTTCCACATAGATCCATATGGTTAGTTCCACATAATAACGTTTTTATTTCTTTTTTTTTTTTGCTACTGGCATAGTGATGGAGTCTCTATGGAGTTATACGTACCCATTTTCCACTCGTTTTGGATTCTGACCAAATTGAGGAAAAACTCTCAAACATATCACACCTCCAGTGATCTTAGGGGAAGAGTCAGAGGCGTCGCCAGGGGGAACAAGGTTGAGATGATTCTAGGCACCACAAAGGAGCCCCAGAGAACATGTAAATAATATACTGAGTGTCTCAAGAAGCTAAAAGTTATTTTCTGTCATGAGGCTCAAAATTACATGTGGAGCTCCTGGGAGGTGTTCTGTAGACTAATAAGGATCTGAAACTGAGTCTTGTAAGTAAGTAAGTGCGCCTTTCATGCCTAAACATGTACAACAACATTTCACGTCAACGTCAAGCACAACATTTATTGAGACATTTATGTAAACCCTTAGAGACGGAAAAATGGGTTTGCCTCCCACACTTGCGTTTCAGTGAATCGATTCACTGCTTTGTCGGTCTCACAACGTCAACAGTGTGTCAGCATCTAAAAACAATATTGTCACAGCCAACTCTTAAGGGAGATGCACACAAACGAGCCACCCGGTCATAATGAGTGGCGTTCGGCCATTGAAAATCAATATGTAGGGGAAGTATGGGCGACTCATCGCATTGATTCCTCGCATCTTGCATTACAAACAAGGACCGCACTGTATACATCAGGGGGTTGACATGCCAGGCTGATGAGCAATTTGCCAGGATTAACCTTCTAATGATACACTGACAGCTTGGGTCAATTTGACACTTCTGTTCCACTGAGGTAGGGATGACTTAGTCTCTGTGTCCTGTGGTAAGCTAATAACCCCAAGCCATATAAAAGTAATTTTCCTTCTTTTAATTCAACCCATGTTGCATTTTTTTATTTTAATTTGACACTTTGGTCTGTTAGTTAAAAACGGATGAGAGAGGCTTGCCATTCCATTACGCTGACTGGATGTTAAGGGAAAGCATCTTTTTACAGGTCCATGTAATCACTGTGCTAACAGCTTAAGCACCCACGGGGAGAGTGGTATTAAATTCAGATTGATGGAGGGGGCCTGTTGAAAGTCTGACAGCCAGCCTGTGGCATGAGTAATACCGTGGTGTTCACTACAAGGCAATATGCAGATGACAATTTCACATTACACAGGCTCACTGCAAAGGGGCTAACTAACAATGTGATTTGTCATAAGAGGTTTATAGTCATTTGATTGTACAGGGAAACTGTCTTTAGTACAACAGCTTACTGTCTGAAAGGATTCTGTTTGGTGATAGACCATTACGTGGGATTCAAATTCACATAAATTCACATAGATGTATTTGGCCTCTGTGTGGAATTTAGATATAAATCCAGCAAAAAGACTCAAATTAAATGCTAAGTCACTTGCTGGGCCTTGTTGATACAATGTGGTATTGTACTGTAGTGTAATGTAGTCTGTACTACAGGTCTTACACGTGCACACATAACCTACCATTTTAATGAGCAAGGAACACTGAAGTCATGTTACAGTGTAACATGGAAACTGAGCTCAACTTCTTGGAATAAGAAACAAACGTCTGGGGTGATGTCATTCGATGTCATTCGCCAATCTCCACTGACGAGCACCTGAAAAAGAAAGGCAGCTTGGCTAATGCTAGTTCTTTCAGGTCTCAAGAAGTCCTTAAGCATGGTGGAAAGAATCATCAATAATTCCAGCGGCCATCAGAACATAAATTACAACAAAATACACAAACAAATAAGACTACTTTGTTTTGTACTTTATATGAAATACTCTGTCACCAGAAACAGCTCTCCAGCCAAGTTTACTGTAGTTAAAATCTACCGAGGCACCTTTCTCTGCCAACCTTCCTTTCCCATCTATGATTCTATGATATAAATTCAAAAGTAAAATGACACCATCTTTCTCCTCTCCACCCCTCTTATCCGCTGCCTCTCACTCCAGCCGAAGTGAATATGATGGGGGTAAGAAGAGAACATGTTTCTCAGCAGAGAGGATCATGGGAGTCAGTGTCACCAGCCCTGCTTTCCACAAATAGTCAGAGGAACCTTGGCCTCTGGGTGCTGCCTCCCTATTTAGAGGGAGAGAGCTCCCAGCACGGAGGTTTAACTAGCTTGCAGGGTCAAGCAGCCTCCATGTATGCAATTACCCACTACATTACTGGGCTGTACATATACATACACACAAACACACACATACACAAACACATAGGCCTATATATATACACACACACACACACATACACACACACACAAAGACATAAGCCTACATACACGCACACACACACACACAC
>JAGFZM010000195.1:786650-849675 GCA_017657215.1 Limnothrissa miodon
ACCCTCATACACTGACACATACACACATACATGCTCCTCACACACACTCACATACACACACACTTTTACTCACATACTCATGAACACACTCAGTCAGACACACACACACGCACACACACATGCGCACACCCCCACGCACTGAATAGACATGCTGTAATTTACAGGGAAAATAAAATGTTAAGTGGAGACCCATATAGCCCCATCGCACTCCTACACGCAGTTCTTCACTTCTATCGGCTGCTAACACAGGCACCTGAGCCTGGCTGCCTGCGAGGGAAAGCCTGTTTCAAGCATTTTTTATTCAAACTCACTGGTCGTCCCACAATCTCGATAAAAAAAAGAAAAAAGAAAGAAAAAAACACTCTCTTTTTTCACTTTTTTTTCTCCTCTTCTTGCTGCTGTAGAATTTCACGAGCAGGTTCCAGACTGCAAGATTTACAAGCCCCGCAGTTATTTAGTTATTTATAGTTACGGCAACTGTAGTCAGAGTGTAGTGTAGACGTAGATATCTTTTGTTTCATCACACAAATGCACAGTTCACACCTATTAACCGGCACCTGTGGTTATGAAAGGCAAGGAACATGAGCTCCGTTTTTGGGGGAGAGAGAGTGTGTGTGTGATGGGTTGCAGCTATAGAGAGCGTGAGAGCAAGCTCGGCTCAGCCAGACGTAGCACAGCACAGGGGCTGCTGATGCTGAGCAAACACGATGTTCTGGCACACTGCTTATTTCACCGGCTTTGGAATGCTGGGGTCGGTGCCAATTATGGTCTTACACTACGTAACCACTTGAAAGAAAACACTCACACACACGTATACAGACATGCATACACAATGGTGTCACCATTGTTTGTTGATGTGCAAAATGTGTTTAGGTTTTGTCTGTGACTTTTCCACAGTGGGTCAAGGTTCCTGAGTCCTACACACACACACACACACACACACACATAATGTGTCCTTAGATGCTTACTGATAGCACGGGTTTCAACGCAACCAAAAGTGAGCATGCGACATTGAGCTGAATTTATAAACATTGCCCCTGGCATGCCTTATGCGCATTTTATAGGGCCACGGCCAGTGGAAGAATCCTGTAGAATTAGTGGGAGGTAGAATCCAGGAAATGTTTTTTTGACTACAGTGCAATATTCTGTCTCCAGACCTGTAATGTAATGTAATTCAGCTGACCAAAAAAAAACAAAAAAAAAAAAACACATACTAATATAAACACTCATGCTAAACACTATAATCTATATACACACTTGTAGGGTCCGCCAGTTAATTCACAGCTCTTTTTAAACAAATGAGCCAGTCGTGAGTGGCCCTTCCATTGCCCCAGTTTAGTTGATTCTGTTAAAAATGGGAGGACAATTGGTTCTAAAAACGTACTTAACTATTTTTGTATATATATTATACATGTATATTATATCTCTTTGAGCTCTCATCATTCCTTTGCCTTCATTCCATGTTGTTGGGGAAAATGTGTTTAAAACTTAAAGGTCTCCTTCCAAAATAAACCGTTTAATACTTGATTTTTTACATTACCATAGGTCAGCCCAAGTTGCACTTGCATGCTCAACTTCAAAATGCTCTCCTACCCCTGTAGTCTGTATTCGCCTGTGATAGAAAACAGCCGGGAAAAACGAGCGAATCGGAAAAGCCGTGCAAGCCTACGTCACTTTGAACATTAGCTATGCAGTTAGCCCACCCTCAAGAAAACATTATTAGGCTGCCTGCAGACAGACCCACTAGAGGGAGTGTCACAATGCTGTTAGCCAATCAGAGGCGATACGTTTGCATATCATTAATATTCATAAGAATCCTTGCGCACTATCCCTGCACTCGTTTTCACCTAACTAAAATAGCTTGATTTTTGTCGAAACCAACTCTCATGACATTATTTTAGACAAGAGACCACTACAGAATTAATAAAAATACGATGGGACTTAATGAGACTTTTAAATCTAAGGATTGAGGATTTTTTTTTTTCCACCAATTTTATCATCTTAGCACTGAATCAGTGACTCTGACACGTCATGAATGTTTCAAAATGCTGATCTGCCAGATTCTTGTCTTTAGAGTCTCAGAAGAACAGGGGCCTCGATGCTGCAACACCATAAAAAATCATTGCTGTAGCAATAAAACCTCAAGGCATTGATAACCAGTGTGTGTGTGTGTGTGTGTGTGTGTGTGTGTGTCCTTGATGTGTGTATGCCCTGTATGTGTGTCTCCGAGTGTATGCCCTGTGTGTGTATGTGTCCATGATGTTTGTGTATATGCCCTGTGTGTGTGTGTGTGTGTGTGTGTCCATGATGTATGTATGCCAAACCTCTTTGTGTGTGCGTATGTGTATGTGTGTGTGCCCTGTGTGTGATTGTATGTGTCTGTGTGCATCCATGATGTATGTATACCAACCTTCTTTGTGTGTGTGTGTGTGTGCGTGTGTGACCCCCTCCCCCTCCAGGCATGACCTGTCAGGCGCGCAGCTCCTACCTGGACTCGGAGGTGCTGTGGGGCTACCGCTTCACGCCGGTGCTCTCCCTGGAGAAGGGCTTCTACGAGGTGGACTACAACACCTTCCACGACATCTACGAGACCAGCACACCCTCCTGCAGCGCCCGGGAGCTGGCCACATGCATGCGTGACAGCCAGCTGTTCCCCCAGCTCTCGCTGCTTTCCCCCGACCCCACCCGACCGCCGCAGACCCAGAGCGTGCCGACGCAGCGGGACCCCCTCATTGCCACTGAGGAGGAGGAGATGACGATGACGATGACGATGATGACGTCGACGGCGGAGGACAAGGGTGAGGCGGAGGAGAAAGGGAGCGAGGCGAACAATGGCACCGCTGCCACTATGGAGGAAATGGCCTGAGTGCGCTCATAAAGACCGTGCTGACAGAGCTGACGGACTCAAAGACCTTGTGCTACTTTTAGACGTCACGGCAGAAGCTTCGCTCCACCCCATATTGGGGAGGAACCCCCCCCCCCCCCAAATATCCATGCAATACCCGCCTCTAGAATGACTACCTAATGTATATGGGAAGCTACACCCCATTAAATAACACACACACACACACACAAAGACACTCATGCACATACAGTACACAGAAACACACACACACACACACATATGTGTTGTTATATAGACTTATACAAGAATATAAATACACATAAATTGTACTCACAAATAAGCATTACATGCACAGCCTACACACAAACACAGCACATACACAGACTTTTTACTCACTCACTCACACACAAACGCGCACATACACACACACTCATACTCTATCCTACACCAGTCAGCCTCATATATTTTTTACACCCAAAAAGGTGTGCAAGTAGCCATAAATATAAGGCTGTACAGGTAACCATAATAATCCACGGATATCAGCATTGCAGCATACGAATGATGCAGTCGTCCTACTGTACTCTACCACAGAGACTTGTGGTTGTGGTGGCACCCTTGACGAGGTTTCTATTAGGCCAGTCTTGCCTCTCCCTTCACCCACAGCATCCCCACCAGGCCCTGGGACAACAGAGGAAAGCTTTCAGGTTTTTACAACTCATTACTTTTGATCGCCCTGCACCACCGTAGAAACACAAGGTGGTATAGAGGCTGTGCTCAAGCTGGTGTTAACTGTGGAGGCGTACAGTTATGGAAGGTATACTGCAATTGAGAGCCATAACTTTTCTGTCTTTCTTTCTTTCTGTCTGTCCTTCTTTTTTAACACTATGTTTTGTTCTGTCACCCAACAAGCCATCTCATGTGGCAGAGCTACACATGAATAATTTATAACGAGTCCATGCGCATTTGAACCAAATACGGAGGGTAGATACAGTGTCTCGATAGATGGTAAACCCAAGCACAACGTCGCCTCCTCACTCACAGGTTAACAAATGCAGCTGTCACAAGCAGTCCATGTGCTGTATGTCTGGCTACTTCTGTTAAGCATCACATATCACATTAAAAAATAACACATAAAACATACGCTGTTTTACTGGTGGGGTTCAGAGCTGTATATAGATTGCATTTGCAAAAGTATTGCCACTTATATTTCCTTTACGTATTTATCATAGATTTTTATCAGTACAGAATATGCTTTTTTCCTTATAATTATTTATAAATAATTTCAGATGTATTTAGAAAGACGTGAGTCTTGACATGACGCAGTTACTTGTTGATTGCTTATATTGTTTGATTAGGAGTTTGAATTGACAACGTTACGGATACTAACGTATCCTCGGTTCTCTGAGTGAGAAGCCGAAACGTACAAATGGATGATGCCTATCATCTCCTACTTTTTCTGAAGTCAATTTTAACCAACCCTTTGAAAAAAGGGCAGTAAGCGCTCTGACGCGCGCAGGCAACTACTTAGACAGCCCTGCGTGACATCAGAAAGTCTATATATTGACTGCGCTTACGCTTCAGGTCCACTTTGCCAAGCTCGCCAGCGTCGGCGACTTGAGGCCCGAAGCGTACGTTTCGGCTTCTCACTCACTCTCACTCTTTTGTTTCGAAGCCGAAACGTACGAATGGATCACTACAACCAAGCCTCAAGAGCCCTACACCGAGGAGCCCGAGGTGGGAAGACCCATGGGACCGCCGCCGGGCCCAGAGAGAACACTCTCTGCTACACCCAGCCTGGTGACGTCCAATGCGTAAAAACGCGAAGGTGTTGCCTGAGGCCCACGAAGCGCTCAGACAGATATCCTTCATGGGGACGCCTTTCCAGAAGGCCCAAGAAGCCGCCACTCCACGGGTGGAGTGCGCCCTGACATGAGCAGGCGGAGAAGCACCCGCCGCCTCATATGCCAGACGTATGGCTTCAGTAAGCCAATGCGACATGCGTTGGCTAGACAAGGCCTGACCCTTGGCACGCTCGCCATGGCAGACGAACAACTGGTTCGTCTTCCTGATGCTCTGCGTACGCGTCAAATAGGCACGAAGCGCTCTGACCGGGCACAGAGTGACGGGCACAGAACCGCCCGTCTCAGGAAGGGCTGAGAGCTCAATGACCCTCGAACAGTAGACAGCACTTTCGGGCGAGAAAAGGGATTTGGTCGCAGCGTTACCCGCGCGTCATCTTGTGTGAATTCAAGACAGTCAGGACTGACTGACAGGGCAGTCAGATTGCTAACGCGCTTCACCGAGACCAGAGCGAGCAGAAGCGCAGTCTTAAGGGAAAGCTTCTTTAGACTGGCACTCGACAGAGGGTCAAAGGGTGTAAGAGCCAGTCCGCGTAGGACAGTGGCCAGGTCCAAAGTAGGGACCGAACGTGTGGAAGAGGGGCAAAGCCACCTGACGCCCTTCATGAAGCGCGACGCAAGGGGGTGAGCGCCTGGGGAAACGCCAGCATAGCCAACATGGCATGCTGAAATAGCTGCGAGGTACACCTTCAGAGTAGAGGGTGTATGACCCTGATCAAACAGGTGTTGCAGAAAAGCAAGCACCTCGCCAATAGGGCAGACTAGAGGATCACAGCCTCTGTCTCTGCACCACGTGCTGAACACACGCCACTTCAGTGTATACAACGACCTAGTGGATGTAGCTCTAGCAGCCTGAACAGTCTCTATAACTGCACCTGACAGGCCGCTCTCTAGGAGACGTGCCTGTTCAGGGGCCAAGCCGTCAGTCTCCACGCTTCCGGCTTGGGGTGCTACAGCGACCCGTGAGCCTGAGATAGGAGATCCCTCCTCAGAGGGAGGGTCCAAGGCTGGCCGTCCAGCAGTGAGACCAGATCTGAGAACCAGCTCTGAGATGGCCAATTGGGGGCGATCAGGATCACCCTGTGAGCCCCCGCTCTGATCCTGGCCAACACCTGACGCATCAGAGGAAGGGGGAGAAAAGTGTAGAGCAGACCTCGCGGCGACGGATGTGCCAGCGCGTCCGACCCTAGCGGCGCATCTCGCTCCAGCGAAAACCACGCTGGACAGTGAGCGTTCTCTCTAAAGGCGAAAAGATCGACTCGTGGGCAGAGGCGCCAGTCGGTTGCACGCGGAACACCCCTGGAGAGGAGGTCCGCGCCTGTGTTGCGCACACCGGGCAAGTGCGACGCCCTGATCGACAGGAAGTGGCGGGAGGCCCAGGTGAGCAGCTTGTACGCCAGGCGAAACAGGTCCGGAGAGCGCGTGCCGCCCTGGCGATTGATATAAGCCACTACAGTGGTGTTGTCTGCAAAAGACAGCTAGGAGCTCTAACACTTTGATGTGTAGCCTCCTGGAGGCTGCGCCCCACGTCCCCCTGGCGGGGCGACCGCAGCAAACGGCGCCCCAGCCGCTCTTGGACGCATCGGTGGTCACCGTCATGCGTCTGGCTACAGCGACAAGGGCGCCGCCTCTGGCGAAGGACGACGGCCTGCGCCAATGCACGAGGGCTAGCCACATGCGTCTGGATACTAAGATCCGACGGGCGGGGTTCGACCTAGGACACACCTAGTTCCGCTAAGGCGAGCTGCAGCGGGCGTAAGTGTAAAAGGCCGAGTGGGACAGCGCCACCCGCGGCGCACAGGAGGCCCGTCAGTCTGAGACACAGCCTGGCCGAAACACAGGCACCTAGTCTGAAGTGGCGTAGACACGCCCTGACGTCCTGTAGTCTCTTCGGAGTGAGCGTCGCTCTCACCGAGCCTGAGTTCAGCCTCACGCCCAAGAACTCGACCTCCTGAGAGGGAGAGAGCATGCACTTGCCTAGGTTTACTAAGAAGCCCAGATCATGCAGGTGACGCAAAACAGTGTGAACCTGTGACGTTAGGAGCTGTCTGGAACCCGCCAGCAGCATCCAGTCGTCCGAGTAATTGAGGAGTCTGATACCCTGAGCGCGTAGAGGAGCGATTGCCGCCTCCACGCACTTGGTGAAGCACCGAGGTGCCAGAGATAGACCGAAAGGGAGGGCTGAGTACTCGTAAGCTCTGCCCTCAAAGGCAAAACGTAGAAAACAAAAACGCGAAGCTCTTGTCTGAGAGCAGGGGCCCTGGAAGGGGGCACCACTGACTCCCTGACACCTCTGAAGGGCGGGGGTGGCCACCTGAACTGCAGTTGATAGCCTTTCAACACTGTTGAAAGAACCCAACGTGACGTTGTGCACATCGCCCAATTCTGCCTGAGCAGAGCGGCGGAATGAGTAGGCAGCAAGGACAAACGAAGTGCTATGCTGCCCCCGAGTGGCACTAGGGGGGCCGAGGTCAATGACTGAGGCTGTCCACGGAGCTGAAGAGCGTCCGACTGACAGGGTAGAGACCCGACGTAAGGTGGGGGCTGAGGGCAAGTCAACCGTGTGTGAGACCCCTGGGCGCTCACGCGTGGTTGGCGAGCCGCGCACATCACTCGCGACGCCCCTAGCATCAAGCCTGCTAGCCGCCTGTGTAGCCAACGAAGCTAGCTCAGAAGCTAACTGGGCGGCGTGGGTCTTCAAAACCGGTGGCAGATCCTCCACGGTGGCGCATCCTTTAGCGGAGAGAAAGGAAGCGAGCTCCTCCTCGTCCACAGCCTCAATAACTGAGTCGTCATCGTCGACCTGAAGCGGCGAAGTAGCCGCGCGGGCAAAGGCAGCGCCGATGGAGCTAGCAGGGCTAGCCAGGTGGGCCGCGGTTAGCTGACTAGCTGGTAGCTGACTAGCCGCTGAGAAGCTAACCGAAGGCCGAGTAGCCACTGAAGACCGGTCGATTAGCCCATCCGGGTGCGAGGACGCCGGGGGAAAATCGATAGACTGGCGGGCAGGGAGAGCACTGACGCCAACGGGGGTAGAAGCCGCCCCTGGACTACCAGTGGAACCCAAGAAAAATGCCGCTCAGTTGGCAATAGCCGCAGGGGAGAGGCGTTCGCAAGCCGAGCAGAGATCTGGTCGCAAAAACGCGAGCATAGCATGCTCGCTCCCCATTGCAGATGAAACATAGAGCATGGCGGTCGGAGAGCGCCATGGGACGATCACAGTCGGTACAACGACGAGTAGCCATCTTGCGTCTCGAGGTACCAGAAGTTAGGGACCGGCGTGAGCACTTGGAGCAAGACGGAATCCCTCTGAGAGCTTTGAAAAAAGCTTTGTGGTGGGCTTTCAAAAAAGCCGTTGGCTTTCAGAATATTTGCGGAAGCAAATGGAAAAAAACGACTCAGAACACACGCAGTAAGCGAGGTGAAAGAGGCAAAGAGGACCTGAAGCGTAAGCGCAATCAATATATAGACTTTCTGACGTCACGCAGGGCTGTCTAAGTAGTTGCCTGCGCGCGTCAGAGTGCTTACTGCCCTTTTTTCAAAGGGTTGGTTAAAATTGACTTCAGAAAAAGTAGGAGATGATAGGCATCATCCATTCGTACGTTTCGGCTTCGAAACGAAAGAGAACTAGCAGACTATATGAAAGCCGTACTTCCTTTCAAGTAACTGCGTGTGTAGTTACCTTTGCTTTTTGAGAAAGAAGGCATAATCAGTGTTAATATGCCATTACTTCCCCTGCTCTAACCCCTTATGTCATCTTAATCTTCTTTATTTAAACAGATAATGGTTTGTTTTAAACAAGCATGAAGCAATTTTGACAGAAAATTACCTACAATTTCAATACAGGGTATTTTTTAAGGCATGCTAATTTCAACCAAATGCTCTATCTTTATTGTGTAGAAATCTGCCGATATTTAAGATAGGAAATCTTTGCAATTATTTATAACCAGTTTTTAATTAAGCCCAAGATCCATTAATCTACCCTTTAAATGCCAGCACAGGCCGCCATTTCTTCCTATAACACGTTAAATTCACTGTGACCGTGTAGCACAATATTTATGCCATTTGCATAAATTATGTGATCCATAATCTTTAGATAAAACCTCTGCCATAGCCAGTATGTTATCCGTTTACTGTGTTGTCATGGAAATAAACTCTGAAATGGCCCCAGAAGATTCTATGTTGGGTTTAAATGTTTCAGTTTAATATAATTATTTCAAATGTCTCTCTCTCTCTCTCTCTTTCTGTGTGTGTGTGTGTGGGTGTGTTTGTTTGTTTGTTTGTGCATACTGTTTATTTGTGGTGAGTAAAGAGCAAGGCAGGGAGGAGGCCGTAAGATATTGCACTTAGCCTACACAAATACAGTAGAAACAGGCTACTTCATGTTTTTGGAAAATTGGTTGTTTCTCTCAGACAGATCTTCAGATAACACTTTTTTTTTTTGCCAATAAAATAGGCAGTTTGCCTGCCTGCTAGACCAGAATATTTTCTGAATATTTTGACCATTACCTTACCCTTACAGATTTGATGCCCGCTTTTTATAACTTTCTTTGTTTGCACAAAAATAAAAAGTGAAAAATTAGATGAACCAAAATACACCTTTTTATCAGCAGATCCTACATAAAGATATTTTTCAGCCTGACTGGCAGTAAAATTGTCTTCCAGCTGGTAGGAGGATAAATATGCGCCTGTTTCTGAGTGCCAGACAATGAGGGCTAACCTCAACTGACTGACACTGGAAAAACACTAAACTGAGCACAATAAATTAAGGATGTACATTATGTCTCCTAAAGATTCTTCACATGCTGTTTCACCAATTAGGACAAAATCACCTTTGCCCTAAAATAAATGCATACTTATGAGCAAAACAAAAAAAGAAAAAATAAATGTAATAAATCGACTGAGAACAGAACATCCTGTTGAAGAGGAGAAATGAAACTTGAAAAAAAGTGAGTGGGTGGATTCTATTTAAAATCGGTTTGAGCACCACAGCAATGGGCCTATCTACTGACCTCTCGGTATTGGGTTATAAACACACTCATACACCCACACACACACACACACACACATGCATGCACAGACACACACACTGAGTAAAGTTGATGAAATCACACACACACACACACTGGTTAAAGTTGATCAAAAAGTCCATATTTTAAGACAGGAAAAACAGCAACATATTAAGAATGAATACCATAACAGACACAAGACACAGAGATACTCATGAATGCACAGCAAACAGAAAAAAAGTTGTATCTAGTCTATTGTAGGAAATGTGTATGAGCATAAAAAGGCATATTATACCTCAGTCTACCTGGATCACTGACTGAAGTGATTGTGATGTTTACATTTATTTCACCCTGTTTCACCCAGCATCACAATGCAATCTGTCATGTTTACTGGCTTTGCTAATGAAAGTACTCCAGTCTAAAGCAGTCATATTAAATTACTCCTGTCAAGTTAAGTGTGATTTGACCCATATATCTGACAGCTCTGCGCTTAAAGTTACACTTGAGATGATGGATAGAGCCGAGTGACATGGAGGAGAATGGTTTAGCCCTAGTGGATGTAACATCTAATCATGGCGCCATCATGCCAGGATTGGGAGTTTGTTGCTCAATATAAAGTTAGTCCTGGAGGGGAAGTGTCGTGGAGACAAGTCTAAAACCCCAATTCACTCTCCGCTCTCTATATCTCAACTTTACCTCTCCCTCTTTCTATGCTGTCCTCCTTCAAAACAAAACCCGGTATCATATCAGCTGTTGTACCAACATGTTGTACCAACATATTTTCAGTGTTACTGTACACTCAACTAACTAGTTTGCAACTTTGGTACCTTGCATCCACTAAGTGGCTAATTTCATTAGCAAATGTGGTGTTAGGAAACAAACCCATGCTTGACTAGATCTGGCTAGGTTTTCTAAATAGAATCTAAGCTTATCTAACACACTTCAGTCTGCCTGGGAACAAAATATCTGCTTGAAAAGTATCATAGTGATACAAGGTGAAAAATGAGTCTTCAGTGATAGTTTTCTACAAAAGGTCTGAGATTTAAAAAAAAAATGAGGTTTAGAAAGATCTGAGATCCAACAATACAGATCTTTTGTATAACTGTGCCAGGAAACTAGACATCTGCCAAAAGTGGTAGCTTTTTTTAGATGACAGCACATTAAAATAGAAACAATGCAGACTGCTTTGAAGACAAAAGCTGCTTACACAGGTGAATATCTGACAAACCCACCCCTGACATACCCACACAATGACTGGTGTATGTCTATAACAGAAAACGTCTATATTCAGAGCACATACAGTGAGGTTTGCAAATGTCTGATAACAACGATGTGACCAAAACTGTCTGCTGACGATTTAGCATCAAAAGGCTGACTTCATTCCATGAGCTGTAGGCGCTCAACATGTCTGTCTCATCAGACGCAAAAGAAAACGGCATGATGTGATAATCTCTTCAACACATCCACAGGTAGGGATTAGTGCAGTGTCATTCACTTTTGGAGGCCTGCAAGGTCACTTTAATAGTGCATCATTGATGCACACATGGATACATGTCCTCCAAACAAAATAAACATAACTTACATCATGCAGTAGGGTATTAGTTAAACCTGCTGTGTCATGCACAGACACACACACACACACATTTCCACCACACACCCAAACACACAATATACTGCAGTCACTAGAGCCATATACTTTTATAGACATCACTGAAAAAAATATTCTTTAACTTACACTATGAATTAAGCTTTGATTACAGTGTCTGAATGCTGAGTAAGTCTGTGCCCAGAGAAGATGGTGGTTAGTGGGCGGTGATTTGATTCACTGTTGCAGGAGTGAGTTTAATAAGCACATGGAATCTAAGAGAAAACCTGATCCCGTGGTGGTGCACCTTCTGTCAAGCACTGCTTTCAAACTCTCAGAGAGCGGAGAGCCTGGAAGACCACTAACACCTCCACCGGCTCGGCTCTAATAGCTCACGACATCAATTACAAAACTTTCCTTGGAAAGTAACACTCACACACACACACACACACACACACTGACGCACACCCTGAGGATGAGTCCCCAGTTGTCGATGAACTAGTGCAAGTACTAGTGTGTGTGAGCATGTGTGTGTGTGTGTGTGTGTGTGTGTGAGAGAGAGAGAGAGAGAGTGCGCAGAATGACGATCAGGGAATTTCCTTGGCTGGCACTCCTGCTGGGCAGTGCTGAGATGATCACCCACTGAGCCCTCTGGAGCATCCATCCATCTGAACAGATGAGTGCAAAGAGAGAGAGAGAGAGGAGGTGAACTGACATGGTAAATGATGACTTGTACTGACTGTTAATAACAGTGAAACTCCACAGGGCAGCTGAGTAGTTGGCTAAGGAGGTGTAAAATGGGGAGTGGAGGAGAGAACAAAGAGATGGAGGGAGGGAACAAACGGAGGGAAGAGAATGCAAAAGAATGTTCCGCGTCCACAGCGGCGTGGGGAAACTTGCATAATCGCGCTGGCATAACTGATGTTGACCTACCATGGACACGAAACAGATGGTCCGTGTGTGTGTGTGAATCCAGTTCAGCAGCGGACAGTGGTGGTGCAGAGAGGCTCCTGCTCAACTATGGCAATGGGGACGTTCACAAAACCCAACAGTGAAACACATTTACATACACTAAGCCAAAAACCTGCTGAATAAGCATACTAGGCTAAGAACTGAGTGTGCAACTGTGGACTGATCCAGCACACGAGGGGATGAATAAGATTCATGGAAAGAGATGATAGCAAAGTACATACTAACTTCTGTGCCTGAACTCCAGTCCAAATGTTTAAGAGGAATTTTTAGCTAAGGGCTAGGGGCCAAGGATGTGAGCTCTCTAATGTTATTTGTCAAGGTCACAAATAACATACAAAAAATAATAAAAAATAAAGAAATTGTTGTTGTGTCTGTATTATAATGGCATAATCTTTTCATTTGTGTCAGGGCTGTGTAGGAAAGGACCTAAATGATCAACTCTTGGCAGTAGAGACAGCCTAAAAACACATATACAGTTAATTAGCAGTTAAATAGATACCATACGGCAGACACAATGTAAACAATACAGACTTTCTCAAATTTTATCTCAAATTTGGTGAACTGACACATGTTATGCTTGTGGTATTCATTGCCAGAAGGAGTAACTTCAAATCAACAGACATAAACAGACATGAAAGCCCAGGGTCTTAGCTTTCATTTTAAACCAATTTCATGTTTCTAGGTAAAGGGGTTTTCAAGTTATAAACTTTTGAATATCAGTAGGCCCTCTTGTTTACAAAAAGTTCCTATGCGAGTTTACATAGGGGTCCCAAGCAAAACGCATAGACATATCTTTACAAAAATTATTGTGAAAAGTCATATTTTTGGTCTTTTGACTTCAATTTTTTCTGTGTAGCAAGCGGAGAAATAGAGTTCGGGCCTAGATTTATAGATTTGGGGGTATCATAAGGATGGTACCTTCATATCTTAGTTGGTTCATAGACATTTGAAATTAGCACAAAAATAAAACTTAGTTCCAACCTCTGTAACTCTGTGTCCATATGTCACAGAAACATACATATTCTTCTAGAAAAAACCTGAGGGTGTCACCTTTCCAATGGTATGAGTACATCCCTGAGTCTAAAACTATGTACTGTCAAGCTTTTAATTTGGGTATGCCATTTTTTTTCTTGTTTGTTTAAATAGGGAAAATAGGGGCGTGACCAGATTTGAGATTGACCAAATTTGACATCTCAAATTTGATCAACTGAAAATAGTTAGGCAGCCCAGACACTTAAGTTCAAAGTGTGTCATTTTTTTTACACTGCAGTTGTCTTCCAGGATGTCTCAAGAACAGTAAGACAAACAGAAAGTTGCAAAAAGAAACACAGGTAAGAATACACACACCCATTCATGGAGTGACACATAAAAAGACCAGACAAGATTTACAGGATATTAAAGAAGTTGACTGACATTTGGCAGATTTACAGAAGTGACATGAACAACACAATTCACAGTGAGGTGTTTGGAAATCAAACGCAGGTTGTCAGATCACTCCCCCACACCCGAGAACAAGTGACGAAAGAAATGGATTGGCATTCAAGAGACAGGAAGTTCAGACCGAGAAACCAGTGTGACTGAGATCAGGATATATTGTATGACAAAGAGCAAGGAGACGTCATATGGTCAGGCCTGCAACACACAAAGAGATGGCAAAGGCTCAAATATAAAAAAAATTGAACGTGATGAATGTCGCTACAGTCCAAGCAAGGTGTTACCACATCGTTTGGAAATATCATACCTGAAATAGGTATCCTCACCTCTAATCACTTCTTCTCGGAAGTATGTTTCCCATTCATTTTCTCCATGACGATTGAATTGTTTGTTTCAATTTCAATTGTTTCCCTATGGAACAGTGCGTCTTTGAAAAAGTTCCACTGCTGCAACGCGTTCGGATTCTTTTGTCGCTTGCATCTCCTTCAAAAAACGTGAGGCTTCTAAAAACGCGAGGCGCTCAAAGTTGAAAATGGTTTTGAGGTCGCTTTTTTATTAACAATGGGCGTTTTGGAAACGCAGAGTTTTTGGAATGGTTGCAACACAGTAGGCGATTTTGGAGGTGAAAAGCGCGTTCGATGTGAATGGCCCCTAAGCCAGTCTAACCAGCTACTGCTAGGTGATGACTGCGTAGCCTATTATCTCTTTAATAGTAGTAGACCAAGCTCCTCATTGAGAACATCAAAAATGACCCAATCATTCCTTACAGAGAATATAATACTATATAATATAATACATATAATACTAATTCTCAATGGCAAAATGACTAAAAAATAATCTCTTCCGGAACCTGTTTCCTATTCTAGAGCATGAAGCTAATAGTGTATGCATGAAGGCCTGAGCAATTCACATAGAGAGCATGACTGTAAAATGGCCTACTGTACACCATAATAATAAAAATAATAATAATAAAAAAAATCAACATGAGAAAATACTGGAGATCTACACAATATCAGCAGTGTGGAGGAACAAAACCAAGGAGAGGCTGGGGTGAGACATCATGTGGATGCTTTTCGCAGCCGTGGGGGATCCCTATTCTTGGCATCGGCATTGTGCACAGAAGAGGAGAGCCAACCTTGTGCATTTCCTGTGCTTCGCAGAAAAGCTCCAGTTCAGACGCTAGCCAGAGAAGCTTCCAAAGCCACTGTGGAGAGAGGAACATGGTGCAGTATGGTGGCACTTGTGGGGAGGCCTGGCTGACCAAGTGGCACGCTGGGATACTGCACATTCAAGCAGCTGGTGCAAAACCCTGATTGCTCTCAGAACAACGTGTTTTCTTTTCTCACTAAAACGCTTAGCTATATAAAAACAGCTGTGTTACATGAAACACTTTCCAAAATACTATCCAAAACGTTAAAAATCAATCCGGCAAAAAAATGTAAAAAAAAAAAAGTATAAAAGCAAAAAACACATAACAATAAGTTGCAAGGCTGTGTGTGGATACAACAGCACAAAGCAGAAGAGTTGTATCGATTGTGCGGCTGAAGGAAGCACAAGCAGCAGCAGCAGAAACAACAAACAAACATCAGCAGCATCTCAGACTCAGGCTGAGAGACACAGGCACACAGGAGACCCGAGAGAATTCAACGTGCCTCGAAACAAATCCCATATTTGGTGCTGGTTCTTATCAATTACAAGCTGGAGTTTTTGTGAGGTATTGATTTTATAGCAATTCTCTGGCAGGCAGACAGGCCGCCAGTATTTGTATCTCTCTTCTAGATTTTTCTTTCAGTTGTCAGGAAACACTACGTAAGGTGTCCCACAGTTTGAGGGGTCTGTTTTATCGGACTACTGGTTTTGGTACCATCTCCGAATAAAACTGGATGGCATATACTCGTATGAATGGAGCAAAAACACAACTGTTATTCCCCCAAGCAAAATAAATAAATAAGAAAATGCCCCCCCAAAAAACATAACATTGCTGACAGCATTTGGGAAAATGTTTGGAAGGTTGTGTGCCTTTTGGTAGCTAGGTCACTAGTTTTGCTCCAAATGTTGCTTTAATGTGTGATTTAAACGCATCAATAGTTTTGTCTCAAATCAAGGAATCACCAGTGGAAACAGACAGACAGACTGACACTCAGACATCAAAAGAAACTTGTATCTTACTGTGTGTTACTGCTTATCTCAGAGACCTCAGTCATGGGCTTCAGTCAGTGTAACAACAAGAAACTATGTGATATAATGATGCAGTAATAACAAAACAACCATACTGAAATAACAACACAGACCAGGGCTAAGGCTATTTGGTAGCATAAGAACTCTTCAACACAGCAAGAACAAGTTATTTATGAGAGTTTTCTCATTCTATTCCCTTGACTGGTTGCAGGTGAGAAGACCCAACTTGGGATGGCATCCTTTCAGTTTTCACTGTTGTCTCTACCTGCTAGCATTTTTATAAACTTCTCTCTGTCTTTTCCAAGAAACTCTTCAAAAAATTGATGCTTTCAATGACTCATGTCTGTGACACCTGCACTTCAAACAAATAAGAGAACTTTTTTTGTCTTTTTTGTAAAGATCCTGTATGTGTATTCTCACTCTTCCGTTCCTACTCTGTTTGTGGTCCACCGTCCCTCCTACACAGGCTGGCTAGCGTGCGGTTGTGGGCACAGTGTCCCTTGCTATGACCAAGCACTGATGCGTTCCATTTGCCTGACTCACTGCCCGCCAGTCAGTCTGACTGGGCATCTGCCGGAGTTCAGGAACATCCGGAACGGCAACCTAAGATGAATAAACATTATGCCAACACGATTACTCTAATGTATCCAACGCGGTGTGTCCCTCCTTTGCTCTCTCCCTTCATCTCTCTGTCTCCTCCTCCACTCCCCTATTTTACATGCCCTTAGCCATCTAAGGACAGCACCCTTTTCCACAGACACACACACACTACACACAGTGTTTTAAGGTTATTAACTGTCAGTATAATTCATGATTTACCCTCTTTTAATCACTGCTCCTCTCTCTGTCTCTATTCCTCTCTCTCTCTGCCTCTCATTCACTCCTTCTGCCCCCCTCTCACACACACACACACACGCACTGTGTTGATCTCACCCTTGGGAAAACAAGCAAGATTCTGTCAGGGAGCAGGACTAAAAGTGCAGGTTTGTGTGCAGGTTTGTGTCTAGTGTGTGTGATAGATGAAGCATTGGCCTGCCCTTTAACTGGCTCATCAGCCCAATGCAAACAGGGGCTTGTAAACAAGGCGAATCATGCTGTAGTACTAAATCACGCCAAGCTGGTGATAATGGACCGACGGGACAAGTGTAGAGACAGAAAATAACATCCTTGATGGGGCTCCTCTGTATTCATAGCTATGCAATCTGGCCTTAAGCAAGTGTCACGGAGTGAATTCATAATTGGGCCAGAACGCCATGCAGTCCATTACAATTAACTTTGAAAGCCAGACTATCAAAGAGGGAGAAAACTATAAGGATTATGAAGAGATCAGAGACGTTGGACATTCACATACATAGACAGAGAGAAAGAGAGATTGAAAAAGAGAGTAATTTGCTCATTTCTCTTGTTTCTCTTTTTCACAGTTTGATTCAACAGTGAATCACAGTAATTGCTTCGTCCCCAGCTCAAACAAAAGAGGAGGATCTCAATCACACTCTAGAACACTGAAAACATTCCATAAGGAAATACAATGTAGATTACTTGAGGATGCCATTTCACAGTGTTTTATTACACAGAAGCATGTGTTGCAGTTGAGACTAAAGCCCAAACCCCAGTGAAGGCAGGCCTTGAGCTGTTCTACTAATCTACTCATGCATGTAGCGCGGTTCCAATCTCATTGCCAGGGCCAGTGTTATTTTTAATGGCAATTTAAATGATCCGAGGTTGCACCATAAAGTTTAACGACAACTCTCACTGGAGTCATATAGAATTAAGACTATATCTAAACAAACACTCACACACACACACAAGAAACACAAACTGAAAACATCCGCAGTGGCGTGATGCAGTGTGTGAGATGCTCATCCCCTCTGCTAGTCATGGATTAGGTCCTGAGTACAAGCTTTTTTTGTTCTGTAATGCTGATGAGTTTCTCCAATCAAGAGAGGAGAAACCTTGATGTTAACAATAGCTTCTGCTGCAACCTGCCAAGGCCTTGCTTCTCAACCCCTCTGGGGAAAGGGAAAGGGGAGTGGGGGTGCTTTGCGTATTGTGATCTAATCTCCTTCTCAAGTCGGGTGTTATGTAAATTAATTGTGTATGACCTGGTTCATTGTGTGAAGAGGTAAGGCATTTGCAAAGGCCGAACACAATACTGTGGCACTTAGAAGGAACTCAACACCCTGTCATTTCTCTCCTTAACCCTCTCTCATGAGAAAACACATTTGTGGTTTTCCACGTACACTACAATGGCCCAGATGTGTGTAAGAAAACATGGTCTGTATGGCTTCGGATCAAGTGAAAAGGAAATCTTAATTAACCAACCGCCACACTTTGAAACCTTTGAAACTCTTGTGCCCGAGTACACCATTCACTAAATCTGCATGAAGATTGGCCATTTGTAACCATAACCATTATATATTTAATTACATTTATAATAATATAATATATAATTACATTTCGGTCAGTTTTATCAAATGATAATGTGAGGTATCCTCAGACAAGTAATTTTCCTCCTTATCGTAGCTCAGGCCATCAGACTCGGAATCTTAATTTCCTCTCCCCAGAATCAAGAGTGTTCTTGCTTCGTTCCCCCCGTAAAGAAGTTACAACGACTCGAGGAGTCCTCAGTGATGGCAGCATATTGGCAGAGACATTTATTTCCCAGAGACTAGAGATGTTTCAGAGGCCAAGAGCTCAGTAGATCTGACACATTCCAAATGAACAAGCCACAATAGCCTGTTTTAATCTCACAGATATCTGGACGAAACAAGAAATTGATATCTTCTCTCCACCGGTTTTCACAGCATCTCGTCCCAGCTCAATCGGTGTTGTTTTAAAGCACTTGTTTCCCTGTTCTGACACGAGCCTGGTGGCCATTGATTCCCACTCGAGGGACATTTTAGTGAGGTGGAAGACATTTTATGGATTTCCTTTGCCGTAGCCGTTTCAGGAGAAGATGACAGTTATGTGGGAGTGATAGACCTAAAAAAAAAACCTAGAACCTTGGAGCCAGAGTACAGATACACATTGTGCCTCCTGTCTGTATGCAAAGTCAATCTTAAACAAGGACAGCATTCAACATTCAGAAACTGTGCAGGAATGAAAATCACGCCTTATTGACAGAAAGCAGATGGCCTAAGGGCATCAAAACAAGAGAAGACATGAATCCATTTTTTTTTTCCATCTTTTTTTTGTTTGTTTGTGTGATTTGTCTATCTAATGCTTTGTAGTAATATGTGTAGCCAAGTAATGTTACGGATTTGAAAAAAGTTGTTTTTCACAGTGTTTATACTAATGCAGCAGGCTAAAATTGATTACCTTTTTTCTTACTCCATGACAGCTCGTACACCAAAATATCTTTCATCGTATATACAAAGATGACTAACCACTGTAACTGTGAAAATGTCAGGCGCATTTCACTGTTCGCATTCAGGATTACACAGCCCATTTTTGAAACAACCACATACTGTACACAATGGCTCATGTCAAGAAAAACAATCAGCAAGTGTCTACAGAGCCACCTAAAACAGGGTTTATTATTTATTTTTATTTTTTAACTCCACTTAAAAGCTCAGCTCATCACCAGCTACTCACTGCTTCCTGTGTAAACTGCGAGTTACCCCTACAGAAATGTAATGTATTTAACACTGAAAGACACACAGACACACAGTTTCAAATTGGAATTCATGATAGGCAGTTTGTCCTGGCAGATTATGGGCACCATTTTGGACCATAGGACCATATAATTTAGTTTCCTGGAAAGCAGCCTTATAGTAGTTCCCTGCCAGTGAAGAGGTCTTTGACAATGTCATTCAGCATTGATGGTATTCAGGACTCACTTTCCCTCAGATATCAAAACAGTGTGAAGTGATGCTAAGATGAAGCTTCAATAGCTCTTCACTGTGCCACACTCGACCCCCACCAAGTCTCTGAATCTTTCTCCTGTCTTCCTGAGCTTATTATTTGATGTTAGGTAACTCTTTTAAGTTACCGTTCAAAAACATGTTCTGGAAGCCTCTTTAAACCGAGGGAGCTGAGTGCTGTTTGGCAAGTTCTTCTCTAATCCAAAGTAGCATGCAGAGCTGCATAAGAAAGTTAAAGCCTTACAGTAAAATCTGACTAGTTCCTTGCTTTATCCTAAAGACCAGAGCAGTGTGGATTATCATATCAAAAATATGACAAATGCATGCTCTACACTAGCTGCGAATTAGTTATAATACAATCCAGATTAAAATGGTCTATGCATGTACTATTTCATTTTAGTCACCATCCAGAAGGCATTAGTTTCAAAGACTGCTTGGTAGGTCTGTGCAAACGTTCATGTTATTATTTAACACAGTTATTAGGTTAGTTAAGTATTGCAATGTGGTGATCTTTAGCACGGAATGAACTTGACCGTGAATTAACAATGGGAGAATATGAGGCTCCTCTGGCTCCTGGCCGCAACATTGAGCAGGCTATGGGCCATGACAAATCACTCAGTCACTCAGTACACACACCTGAGAGAGGCCTAACACAATCTGCATTTGCATTATTGACATCACAAGCATTCAGCGTAAGCAGCCCCAAAATAAAATAAAATCCCAACAGGGATAAAGAGAATCACACACACAGACAATAACACTCACATGCGCACACACACACACATATCACACAGGCATGTCCACACACTGAACCAACACTCTACACACACACACCCATGCACATACACAAAGAACGACACAAATTACTCACAAGCATGCCCACACAATTATTCTGTCTCTCTTTCACACACACACACACACACACACACTCATAAACACAAAACTGTCACCTCACACAGACATAATCACACACACACACACACACTCATGCGTACACACACACACACTCACATACACACACATACACACTCACACACACACACATACACACTCACACACACATACACACTCTCACACACACATACACACTCACACACATACACACTCACACACACATTCACACACACACACCAAGCAAAAGCTTGCTCTGCTGACACAGCCATCACACCGAGAGTGGCCTGCAGGTCTGCAGCAGCAGGTAGAGGTGACAAGGCTATTGGAGTCTCTTTGGCCCCCCTCAGGAGTGCTCAATACAGCCAATACAACCCGGCAATGAGTGCCACGGCTCGTAAAAATCCATCCACTCCCATCCACTTCACTTGATGCACCTGCCCGATTCAGTTTTACCGCATGCAATCATACAACTGGTTCAAGTCTCTCTGTCTCTCCCTCAAATCTGGTGTATTTGTCGTGGCCAAAACCTCTTTATACACTCTCGTTTTGGAAAAATTCTTCATACCCCAGGTAGCCAATTTCCTCTTTTTCTTCCTCTACTTTCTTTCGTTCTTTTTTTCATCCCTTGTTTCCCTTACAGGAGGAACCTTTAGGACCTCTTGGCCATAAGTCACACAGACACACACCTTAGTGTAATATAACAGTATTTATTTTTACCTCCCCACAACCCCTTCGTAAGCACACACACAACAGCAGAACAAACATGAAATAGGGTTTCAATTAACCTGGGGGACCAGCTGGCTCTGCCACCAGCCAACACCTGAATCCCTCCAGAAGAGAAGACAGAATATAGGAAATAAATTTCCCCCATCCCAAGCACTACTAGTAGACCCCGACAGCATAGTCCACAGTCTGTCACAGAACCCTACACTTAACTACCCAGCCATCGATTCATCCAGCGATTCGTCCATCCACGCTGCAGCTGGAGGAAGCATACATAGGCTACGGTCTAGTTTACGGTCGTCCAACTCCATAAAAGGCACTAAGACATTCAGTTGTATTCATAGATTTTCCATCGTGTGTCTGTGTAACATGTACACCGACACACACCACCAGACACTAGTTACTGTGTCACTCGTCCACCCACATGCCAGTGAAACTATTAAAAAAAATGTCATTATTTTTTATGAGCTAGTGGCTGTGTTAGCTTGTACATTGCACATTAACTGCCTATAAAATAGCTGCTGACAAAGCACTGATTTCATAACTTTAGTGGAATACAAGAACAGTAGAATCAGGAAATCATTTCATTGTACTCAAAGCAACATTTGAGATTATTTGCTAAGCTTGCAAGGTGAATTAGCATCTTGCTAACCATACCTAAGGTGGGTAGCAAGAAGCCAAAACAAAGTGAGTCAAGCGATTACACACTCCCACTATTGGATGTTAGAAAGATAATTGTGGATGTTGCCATTATCTTTCAAAGAGCATATCAGAGAGGGTTTGCAATGAGGGAAAGGGGAATTTTGATGTGTTTATGCGTCAACTACGTTTAAAACATCGACAATATTGTTGGTACGTGATGTGAAGTTCACTTGTCGGCTGGAGAGTAAAGAGACGCACGCAGCAAAGCCTTCAGTAATTGCTCCATCTCCCACGTGGGGAGAACTGACTAGCAGGTCACTGCACTGATTGGTCCTTTAATGTGTGGTAATCACTTCCACATTTCACGCTGATAGATCAGTGTAATGTTTCTGCGTTATGCAGAACTGCTTTAAATGTATGTAGTATGTAAAGCTTTACAGTATGCGCACAGTAATATATCCATTCTTCTGTCAACAGATTGAGTCGTAGAGTAGGGAAAGTCTGTTTGTTTATTTGTTTGTTGTTTTATTTTTAGTGTAAAGAGCTGCTGTGACAAAACACTAATCTCATACACTGTCAGATGCACTGAATCTTACCCATCTTTACAAAAGTAATATGATTTAATACTTTTTGCTATATAATACCATATAAATGAATAGATTTTTTGTGTGTATGGGATATATATATTATATATATAATATTGTATACAATAGATGCTCTTGTCACACACAGTATTAATGAGGACATTTATTTTAATTGTGATTGAAGTTAGGTTGCGTTAATCCACTATTGACTTGTTGACAACCCTATATATATATATATACAGTAGCCTTAATATACATGTATAGTATACATTAGTGCAGTAGCGTCGCTAGAGTAGAAGGACAACCTGGGCTGAGCCCAAGTGTTATGTTAATGCGCGCACACAGCGTGCGCTGAAAATTTTTAAATTATTAATTAATTAACACGCTTTACCATGTGGATAAATATCTTGTCTCAATATAACTGTTTAGTGGAGAAAATATAGTTTTGTATATAGTATATAGGCTATTAGCCAGGCTATACAGTAGGTTCAGTTTGCAAACATCAATTCTTACCCTCTGCCTTTCTCCGGAAAAATTGGAACAGTTTAGACTGTTTACCACATGCCATGTCATTCAAAGTTTTGTTCAGCGCTTTGTTGCGTGGCACGTATGTTCACAGGTGCAATTGGCCTCCGCCACAGACCACTGAGCTAGAATCCCTCAGTGGTCCAGCCCCGCCCCGCCCGACTTCGCCTAATCAGAGAGTGTTTTGACAGGATGTGAGGCATAGAAAACAAAGCATTGCGAAACAACTAGTTTAGTTACTGTGTTGAATTGTGTAGTTCTTAATGAAGCATTCAAAAAAATTTAACCGGGCTCGGCTCAAATTACCCCGGGCTGAAGCCCCGTAAAAATCGTCTAGCGACGCCACTGCATTAGAGGCTCTTGTTTCACACACACATTGGCAATATGAGGTGCGGAATGAGGCCTGAGCTGGAATTGAAACAGTCTGGAGGAGCTGAACTGAGCTCTCTAGTCTGTAGTTTCCAGCACCGCATCACGCGCTGCACTTTGCTTTCATCTTAATCTTGCTCTCCTAATCTTTTAATGGTTACTCAGCCACCTATCTCTGGCAGCCCCCACTTCACACACACACACACACACACACACCCAGACTCTTTCTCTCACACATAGACTCACACACGGATATAGAGACACAAATACACACACATGCACAGATGCAACCCCTCTGTGCACACACATAAAGACACATTCATTCACAAGCACACACACACACACACACACACATGCACAGATGCAACCCCTCTGTGCACACACATAAAGACACATTCGTTCACAAGCACACACACACACACACACACACCTTCAAGATATTTGCCTTGCTTGAGAAACAAGAGGCACTGGGGGATTACTGTCCATCACAAATGCACTGTGCATCCGGTGTTCTTACTGGTTGCAGACCAACTCACTCAGGGCTCAGTAAATCTCACCCCAACTCAGCATCACAGGGAGAGACGTCAGCAACAGACAACCTCATTTAAAAAAGGTGGAACAAAAAATATTCACAAAACGAGATCACAGGAATGCCGTTTACAGACGTTATGGCGGCGACACAGAGTGCAAAAGTGCAGCTTGTTCTATTGCAGTAGCTATCGGAGTAAACAGTCCCTGTGTCCCCACAACTGGCACACTCACATTCCCCCCACATGCAGTGCTTCAAACTGAGCTATGAAGTTTCTTTATTTCCCCTTAGTGTTCGATCTGGGGGTAGAAACTCATCTCCCGGCACATGGGCCAGGCCAATTCCTCACTGCAACACTGGCAAAGATTGTTCGTGTCCACAGCAGCGGAGAATGATTCGGATTATTCTGCTGATCCTCACACTTTTCCCCTCGTATAACCCTGTTTGTAACCGCATGTTTTGGCAGACAGAGTGCAATGAGGCCTGTCGAACAAAATGGAAAGCATGTATCTGTATCAGCATAACAGTTGCATAAATATCAGACAGCATGGGTCTTTTTAAGTCGCAGCCCATATTTATTTTTGTTCGTTTTAGTGCAAGAATCGCCAGTTTTGAAAGCCAAGGCTTTAAAGGCAGATGAACCCAGGGCTGACTGTGAGAAAATAAAAGCTGTTGAAAAAATGAATGTCTCATACTGTCGTCTATTGACTCGAAACTAGCTGAAGGAGAGAAGATTCTGCTAGGGAAAAAAACACCACATCCCAGGCAGCAGATGTATACTCAATGGGGATGCAGTGGGTTGTGTTTGAGGCCATTATTTCTGCACTCGAGAGCATTTGAGGTAGCTCAGGAAAAAAAAAGACTCCAAGAGGTGTATTTGGGTGAGTGCATGAATGGGCATTGGTTCTGTGGTGAGCACTAAATATATCCATTCCCCATGATGAGTGCATGCTCGTCAGTCTGTGACAAACTGAGTTGTGGATGTAGATACCCCATCCCCCTGCAACAGATCTCTCGACCGCGTTATGTGTGTGTGTGTGTGAGAGAGAGAGAGAGAGGCTGAGAATGTTTGTGTGTGTTTGCATATGTGTGAATGTGTGTGTATGAGAGGGTGAGAGATTGCGTATGTGTGTGTGTGTATACATGCTTGCATCTATCTATCTATCTATCTATCTATATATATATATATATATATATGTGTGTGTGTGTGTGTGTGTGTGTGTTACGACTGTATGGTGTGTGTGTGTGTGTGTGTGTGCACACTAGGCCATGGGACGAGGGAGTCATGTTCTCCAGCTGCCCCTCTCTCCCATGGGAGTTTCCTCTTTCCAGGCCTGGGACCCTTGAGTACACAGACGCCTCAAACATAAGGTTCATCAAGCCACACACACACACTCTCTCTCTCTCTCTCTCACACACACACACACACAAACACACACAGATTCACACACACACACACACACACACACACAATAAACAAATCAGGACTCAGGAACCTAGATTTTAACCATGAGATTTTAAAATAAGGAAAAATATATAGGCTATATAGGCTGTTATATAAATAAATAGATAAATAAATATTGTTTTTTGTTTGTGTACGAGTTTTGTATTGTTGATATATATATATATATATATAGAGAGAGAGAGAGAGAGAGAGAGAGAGAGAGAGATAGATCTTGGTAGCATTTTTCTCTTTCTCAACTGCCTCAGGGTGTTGCTGCCTTTACTGCTGTGGTTTTGAGGCAGAGGGTTGTAAAGAAATGCTTGTGCAAGGAGTTTTTTCCCCGTTTGTTCCATGGAGATAAGACGTAGATATATAGACCCCGGACCACCTCTGCGACACTTCCACCAGGGCTGGGTGTACTTCGGCCATCCATACACCCAGCCCTGGCTAATAAAAGGATTATACACTAAGCTTGGATCTGAAAGAGCTCTT
This sequence comes from Limnothrissa miodon, assembly GCA_017657215.1. NCBI lineage: Eukaryota > Metazoa > Chordata > Actinopteri > Clupeiformes > Clupeidae > Limnothrissa > Limnothrissa miodon. The sequence continues at coordinate 812,595 of JAGFZM010000195.1, forward strand.
CTGTGTCTTTTTTCTTTCTCTCTTTTTTTTAATTGAGCTGAACAGAGACCCAAAAACCGGATTACCGGCAGATGCGGGCTAATTTCCACGGAATAAAAAGCCGTTGCGACGGGAGAGATTACACCTCCAATTCTGCATAAACCCCTGCTCCTGGTGTCTGTTGACAGAACGTTAGCTGGACCCTGGCTTCCCACGGTTCTTCCACGTTCCCTTAGTCATTGTACTGGTGAAGCCTCTGATATTCCCCCCTGTGCTGGTCTTACATAAGCAAGGCTCCAGGATAATGCTATTGAAGTGGAGCGCTTTGGTTTGTTTAATTATTTATTTATTTGTCGTTTCTTTCTCCAATATTTATTTACTTATTTGTAGTATTACTATCAGCTACTTCTATCATTATTATATTATATAACAGGTATATTATTATTTTTATATTATTATAAATAACATTTTTAATGGTTTGATTTCATTTAGAATAGACTTTTTTCCACATAGCCACAGTGGGATGGTGTTTCGTCCTTGGTGACGCAGTTGGACTGTAGGAAGTGACAGTGGGGTTTTCAGGGAGCTGGAGTGAAGACGCAATGTGTGTGTGTGTGTGTGTGAGAGAGAGAGAGAGAGAGAGGCAGTCCTTGTGACTGAGTATCGCCGATCATGGTTGCTGCATCATTCATCACTGTCATTTCAAAGCCCTCTGCAGAGAGACTGTGTGTGCCTGGATGTGTGTGTGTTTGTGTCCGACCTCAGATCAGAGGGGGAGCCGCCATCTCTTTGAGTTTGCCCGGGACCGGAGGACCTTCCTGTGACCTTCCCGTGACCTCAGCTCCTCGCATGCTCGTGTTCATCTAAGCAGAGCGTCCAGGGGGGAGAAAGTGCTGCCTTTGGTGCTGGTGTGCAGCTTGCCGTGATACTTAATGTTATGTTATGTTATGTTATGCAAATATTGTGTTAATGTTACACCAATGTCATAAGACACTGTTGCGGCAGCATTAATCTAATACGTAACAAAGATGCCATTCTGCATTCCAGCAGGGCATGAAGAGCCTTAGCTCAGCTTTCCCTTGCAGGAGCTAATGCAACGTGATGACGGCTTTCATAGAGAGATGCTCGTGCCCTCATTATTTTTCATCGCAGCAGTTGTGTCTTCTGCACTGTGTCGTCTCTGGAGGCCTTCAAAAAGCTCTTAAAGACCCAGCTATTCAGAGAACATCTTCTATCCTAGCACTAAAATGAACTGAAGCACTATCACTTAGCACTATGCTCCTTAAGGTTTCTGCTATGTAGCTCGATTGTTATCCTCGTTTTGTAAGTCGCTTTGGATAAAAGCGTCTGCTAAATGCATAAATGTAAATGTAAATGTCTCCAGACCCTGTTGATATCTCCAGTTTCTCGGGGGCTTGAGACTGCAGTTGAAGGATGACATATAATTCGATTATGTCATTATCATTTTTTGGCTCAAACCCATCTGGTATGTCATGGGCTCTCTTCACGTAGTGCACATCTTCAGTAGACTTGACCTGCAGTGCTAATTCGTTTTAGTTACAAATTAGCTGTCGTAAAACAAATCGCTCTCCCTTTATTAAAGCATATTTGAGGGAACCCATCCAATGACCTCCAAAGCCCTGACCTTCGCACTTACACACATGAAATATCATAAATGGAGATCTGTCATCACTCGACATGAAGCAAGACTGCATGAAATTTACAGTAAATATCAATCTCTCCAGGCAAAAACATGCGGCTTCGAAGAAACGGCCTCGGACCACGGGAGATTTGTCTACAGTGTAGTTTCAGGGTGAGTCACGCTGTTTAGCCCGAACGAGGAGTGTGTGTGTGTAGGGGGGGAGGGGGGAAGCCGGGGAATAGTGATGCGCGGGTCAGGCTTTTTTTAAACCCGCCCCAACCCGACCCATCAGTAGATCCGAACCGCCCCGCCCAACCCGCAAAAAAAATGGTCGAACCGTGACCCAAATCCGACCCGACCCAATGAAAAAAAAAACGCCAGTGTGTCTACTGTCGCGGAACCTAGCTACCAGTTAAGCGGAGAGGACTAATTTGTAACAATGGTATCCAAATGACAACGATTTGCGCCTTAAAGATGATGACACAACTTCATGAAGGATTAATTAGCCTATGCATGAAACAACGCCAAAAAAACTAACGATTGATTTGTCGGTTTTATTAAAGGATTGCCAAAAATGAAACACATTTTTCCTGTAGGCCTACAAGACACAAGTTGTTCCAAGCTGTAACATAATCATGGCATAACAAAGCCAACAAAGCCGTGACATTTCAACAATCTAACCTACCAAATTGAAAATATTGGCCGACTTTATTTATGACATCTGTTTGGAAGCACTGTGAAGGACAGCAATAGAATCCACTGTGCCAGGGTTTAGCCTATTTCGACGCGCTTCCAGCACGCCACCTGCTGAACTGAACGCGCGCTCGCTCGAAGCGCTGGATGCAGGAACGCAAAGCACCGCTCTTGCCAGCATTGAGAGGAGAAGGAAATCACGACAATGAGCCTTCCAAAAGCCTTAGAAAGTCTCTAATGCAATATGCCTAATTCATTGCGTTTTTACTTTTTTTGACCCGACCCGGACCCACCCGCACCCACAATACTTCTACCCGTAACCGCCCGGATATCCGCGGGTTATGGGTTGACCCGCTTAACACTACCGGGGAAGCACACCCTCATTGTCAGGGGTAGTCTTAAAGTGTCTCTGTCTACAGGGAGGACAGTACATATGTACACACACATGCATGCATGTCTGCTGGGACCCGCATTCATTGAGATACAGATAAACACACATGCATGCACACACAGAGACACAGACACGCACACATGCACAAACACACTCCAAGTCGTGCAGACACACACACCTACACAAAATATATTGCGTTATACGTAGAATTAGCATTATTTGAAGAGTACACATTACATGGGCTTTGATCAAGCAACATTCCTGCAGAGTTTACCTGTGTGAGTTTTGATAAGATGGAGTCCCCTGAGGTCAGGTTTCTGTGTGCTGCTGAAACAAACGTCAGGTACAGATGGATCTGGACACACGCACACACAAACAGTCACCCACGCAAAGGTGCAAGCGCACACACATACACACACAAAGCCACACACATGCACGTACACAAACACGCGCACACACACACACACACACACACACTAACAAACACAATGGACAATTTGTGTCTTATACAGAAGTACATGTACTCGCTGAAGGAGTAAAGCAGATGGTGAGATGCCTGCCGGTTTTGTTTAATGAAGGCTTGTGTACTGGCACTCCAGCTGTGCGGCGCTCTTCGCCCTAACTCGTGTCTCTCCCCACTTCTCTGGCGTCTTAATAAGACTAAATACAGGGCCATGCCAATAGGCTACTCTTCACTCAGGAGTTTGGAGAATTATTTTCAACACACTTTTCCCAACAACTCTCCAAGCTCAGTCAACCAAACCAAACTAGCCACACAGTATATGCAGAAGCCTCTTCTAAAAATTTTTTTTCATTTTCATCTGTTATATTAGAATGTATTCCTCAAAGTGAACATTTCAATCATGATTGGGTTTTTTTTTTTTTTTTTTTACATCTGAGATATTTTAGTAGCATACAATCGTGTATATTAGTAGATTTTTACACCAGAGATACCATAAATTAGTAAGAATTGCTAAGCACGTTGAAAACCACTGAGGAAATAAAGAATTCTTTTCCTGCACTTACTATACAGCAGTAAGCTGAGTACCCTTAGGCAGTCATTCTCCCTGAAAATTCAGCATAAGCTGGAGGGAGTATTCTAAAGCAATGTAGGAACGTAATATAAAACAAGTATTTAATATAATATAAGATAAGATAACACAAATGGATATGGAATTGTGAAGATATACCCACTGCTGTGATTTGACTGCCAATGGCTGCCAAAAAGATTACCGATTTGCTCCAAATGCAGTTGAGTGGTGCTCATTCAAATCAGCTAAACAGCTAAATTAATATAATATAAACAGAAACTGGAATAGTTTGTATCATGTAAACTGAGATAATAATATCCTTGTTTCCCTGCTCATGTAAGTACTTTCTCCCAAATATGATCAGAACTGACTGAGGTAGGCCTAATATTCAAGATAGGCCAACTGAAAAGCAGGTAAACGCAGTAGTCTATGATACTCTGATGCTTTACAGCACACAGGAAATCTTTTCCAAAATGTCATTCTAAATTATGTAATTTCACCTCTGAGTTTAGGTATCTACAGCATACAAACACATATCTCCCACACACATAACCAAACCACCTACACACACACATAAACACACACACACACACACACACACTAATCCTAAAGAGACGTCTTAATAAGACTAAATACAGGGCCATGCCAATAGGCTATTCTTCACTCTGGAGTTTGGAGAATTTCTTTCAACACACTTTTCCCAACAACTCTCCGAGCTCAGTCAACCAAGCCAAAATAGCCACACAGTATATGTAGAAGCCTCTTCTAAAAATTTGCTCATGGTGTTCATTCAGATCAGCTAAAACAGCTAAATTAATATAATATAAACAGAAACTGGAATAGTTTGTATCATGTAAACTGAGATAATAATATCCTTGTTTCCCTGCTCATGTAAGTACTTTCTCCCAAATATGATCAGAACTGACTGAAAAGTAGGGCTGGGGGTAAACAATTATTTTTTAAACGATTAATCGGGCGATTATTTTATCAATTAGTCGACTAATTGGATGATTATTCTAATGATTATTTATCTGTTGTTTAATTAATAAAGATCATAATGTATCTGAAAAATGTTAATATAATTTATTATTAACTATATGTATATATAATTATACAACATAAAAAGGCCAGCCTATTCACAGTCCAACAAAACCTGTAAGATACAGAAAATATTATATAAATAATATTATATAATCAAGACCAGAGAGAAAAATGCCAGGTGAATAAACATCTATAACCTAGTAGCTAATAGATACGGACACAACACATGGGATTTGTATGGCCATTTCCTCTTAAGATATGCTCAATGCAAGCAACATGACAGTGGGGCATGTTTCTTGTAAAGCAAGTTACTTGTTTAGTCCAACAGTGCGTTCCATCTAAAAGATCATTGAGTAACGTTAACGTCACCCTATCTACACAATTAAAATGTTTGGTAGTGAAGCTCTTATCACAATATGATGCTCGTTTTAATGTTTCCAATGCTCATAAAACACTAATTAATCCACACAGCGCACCAGTTTACTCGCAGCCCTCGTTTAGACATTGTTTGGCTCCGTTAGTTGACACTGGCAAACCAATATAGTTAATCATGATACTACAGATACAGTACTTCAGTCTAATGTTATGTTTGACTCGTAATGTACACGAAAAAATGAATTAGCTCTCAATGTAGTTTGTTGTTCGTGCAAGTTAGTAGTAGCTGTAAACTATCTAACGGTACCTGTTTAGCCGACATTAAATGCTAGCACACGTCCAGCTGTTTAGCCGCTAGTTACTTTGCCAACATAGATAGGCTACTATTCGCACAAACAAACTGTATGGGGAGCTAAATATAGTAACGAAACAAGCACGAACAAACTGTATGAAGAGCTATGGTAGCTGGCACTGTCAAATTACACAGAATACAAGCTGAAGAACACACAACACAAACGTGATATTAATTTAGGCAAAGTTAGTACTTAACGTTACTTATTATCCCGTCCATAAGAGACAAGGAGGTGCCTTCACTTTAGATGTTCCAACATCGCTGTTGTACTGGTGGTAAGACTGCAAATAACAATGCCTTTGATTTTTGGACTAAATGTAAAGTATGCCCATACTTTTGATGACTTAGAGCGAGCTGGTTTTTGGGGGCTTTGTGCAGGGCTTTGTGGTGCGCCCTGGTGTCGCAGCGTCGGTCTCCATTCTGCAAAGTACACATTTTTTGTTTTGGGTGGCCGCACAGACCTTAAAGAATAACTTTAGAGATCAGTGGGTGACCCATGTGTGATGTGTGACCCACGTTGTGTGATGATTAGTCGACGCCAAAATATGATTCGTCAACGTCATCAACGCATTGCTACAGTTATGTTACATACCTGTGAACATACGTGCCACGCAAAAAAGCGCTGAACAAAACTTTGAATGACATGGCATGTGATAAACAGTCTAAACTGTTCCAATTTTTCGTGAGAAAGGCAGAGGGTAACCTTGAGCTCAGCCCAGGTTGTCCTTCTACTCTAGCGACGCCCCTGGTTCTAACAATTAGTAAAACAATGAGTTCCTATCAAAGCTTACAAAAGTTGCAATCAAAGATTCTAGAACGCTAACGTTACATGGCTGCTTTTCCAGTCGGCTACTTTTTCCTCAGCGAGTCAGAGACGTTAGTTGAGGCTGTCAAACAGAGCACCGCACGCTGGTACACTATATACCAGATGTGACACAGCAAGATAGAAGCATACAGACAAGGTATATGCGAAGAGGTGATTAAATGCAAAGAAGAGCTTAAATGAGTAGCTGCCAGTTGAATTCCATTGTGCATTTGGCCTGTTCAGTTCCCATACATGAGCCAGCTAGCATACCTCAGGTAGCTACGAATGACATGCTAACGTAATGACATGAAGCCTAACGTCACCACTCCTGGCATTTTTTCAACATTTATCCCAAAAAATAAATCAACTGTTTTGACTACAGATCATGTAAGCCTTGAAAGTTTCTCACAAAGGATCAATATTTAGGCTACACTAACACATTGAGCATTTCCCCTCTGCATTGTGTTTCACATGCAATTTTTTTACTTCAAGTTCTACAGTAGGCCTACAGGTATTTGTGACAAGATTTAAAATGTTCTGACAGCCATAATATCCCAATAGAAATTTGATTTGGTACTATCATGGTTGTGTATCTTGTGTGGTAAAGGTATGACAGGTCTGTGACGTTTATTATATTTCATGTCATGCAGTACCAATTCTGACTCCAATCTGTACTTCCCAGTATAGTAGGTTAGCAAATCCCAATTTAACGTGTATTGGTGAAATCTTTTAATTTTAAGGGGGGGTGAAAGATGAAGAAAATTAAGTTATTTTGGTGTTTTGTTTATGTTTTGTAAAGTACAAAACGCAACACAACCATGTCGGATCTTCCATGGCAGCAAATATACAAGTTTAAGACAAAAAATATATATTTCAATTAAATTTATAGTTCAATTAAGTGTGTGATTGAGCTAAAAACTATCTGAACGCAAGCTTAAGAGTGGTCCAGACCACCCTATTGAACATGTGACTTACAGAAGATATACTTCATCTACAAACACTTTGGGAATCGTCTCTTAACAGTAAGAGAGAGGTTAAGGTATAACTTAGCGATAAGAAGGTTTTGGGAAACCGGGACCAGGGGTGCGTTTCCCAAATACCGACCGAAGTTAGCATTATCCGAAGGTAATGCGAAGTACTTTTGAACGAGCCCACACTTGATTTCCCGAACACCATCGGACGATGAAAGTTGTAAGAACGTGAGGTTGGGTGTGCTTCGCTGAAACTAGGAAGTCTACAGATGTTTCGGAAGCGTTCGGGGACTATTCGGATATATCCGCTGCTGAAAGCGTCTCAAAAACAGAATTGTAACCTCATTTCACAAGCCAGTGTGGCATTGTTAACAACTTTTACTAATCTTTGCCCACACGATCATGTACCTTATTCACTGAAATTAATGACTGAAGGCCATAACTGCCATATGAATTAATATTAAATTATGTAGTGAAAACGACATACATGTATAAATAAACCAAATGACTACTATTGTCTGTGCATCTTCATGGGTGAATGGTTAGAACAGTAAACTATGAGTTTTGCGATTGCATCTTGTTATTAAGTCACACGTTCAATTCCTGCTGAGGGCACTTATCTTGTCTCTACTAAATATGTTTAATTAACAATTCGGACATAAAATCGATTTACAGAGTTGTTTTTCTGCAATGTTTGTGAAGATTTAATGTCGTTCATCGTGACTTTAGTTATCAAAATACCCCTACAATCCATAGCCTATGATATAAAACGTCATGTTCTAGTCATTAGGCCTACGTCAAGGGTCAGGCTACTACATTTGAAACAGGTGGAAAATTTCTAATCTAATTACAGGTTAATGCATGTTAAGTATTTAAAGCCAACTGTAGGTGGCGGTAATGCATCAAAGGGGGAACCCAGACATTTTAAGCCCCAAAAAGCCAAAAAAGGCGTCATGTGACCATAACTTAGCCAAAACGACAGCTCCGTGGGTGTCGTTTTAACGAAGCCTTTAAACGAAAGAGAACCCGAGCGTTCGTCCAGTCTATGCTTTTGGGAAACGCCTGCATTGTGTGCCGATGCTTCGGACTAAGTTAGTTATAAACACCTGAACTTGCTTCGTCAGGAGGATGGCTTTGAGAAACAGTAGCGCCGTAACTCCTTCTGGCAAACGTAGGAAGTAGCTACGGAAGTTAGCAACGATGCTTTTGGGAAACGCACCCCAGATTGGTATACTGGAGAAATCACAACAACCAATCCACAAACATATGGCTCAACACAGGAGACCTTTAAACATTCAGGACAGCATTCAACGACACAACTATGCATAATGGAGAAGGGACACTCTTTTAAAGACACTGTGCACATCCTAGACCCGGAGGATGAGTGGTATAAGAGAGGAGTGGAGGCCCATGTGGAGCAACCAACTTTGAACACAGGAGGAAGGTGTCAGGGATATATCTCCTGATATTGCCATCTCCAGACTAGAACTGATGCAACCTATTGGACAGAAGGTGAAACAGCTTTTAAGCCTTTAAGAAAGAAGTCCAGTTGCTTATAACTGTATACCTGGACTACCATGACTACATGACCTGCACTTTCACACAGTTATAAACAGCAATCCATATAAAAAATGTAAATCTTCAAGGTGGTTAAAGAAATTGAATTGTCCAGAACTTCTTGTCTAGAACTGCTTGTGTGGTAAAATGCTTTTTGCTTTACTTGTGTTCATGGGGAGACATCAGGACATGATGACAAATGATGAATCATCGTTCGTAACGTCGGCCGAGGCTGAATGGGCAATCTGTTCTCCTTACAGAGTTTTTCACAGAAAACAGCAAATAATCTGCTGTGGAAGTGAAAGCAGGTGAGGAGCAAGTGTTGCTTTTGGATGACGTGACAGTCTTCTGGGAACTTAAATTGAAAAGCAATCAAAGTTTCACTGAGGAAATGTTCAGAGGAAAGGATGGCATAATTTTAATTTTACAGAGAGAAGTGTTTTCTGTGATTAGGGACTTGTGAATCAGCATTAAGTATACACTCACTCACATGCACACACTTTTATAAAAACACACACGTACGTACACACACACACACACACACACTAATACATACATAATGTCTATTTCGGGATGTGGGCTGTCAGATGAAATGGACTGACCTGGATAGCAATTGTCTTGTAAACAGGCAGTCTTCTGAAAGTGTTATGCAACTGCCAATTACATAACAGTGGTGAAGGTAACCAATTAGGTGTGACATTGGCATCCCAAATTCGAAAGCCCTCAGCCTCTTCGACACAGTGGCAGTGACACAGAACAGAGTGGTCCGATGTTACACTCATGCCATCCACCTCCCCCATTTATTTTTAGTCAGGTGAAGGAGCCTTCCACAGGGGTCAAGGGGCACTCAGCGCATCCCCCACCACCACCACCACACTATTCGCCATGAGCACAAGAGTCCATGTGCAGAGGTGCTAAGCTCTCTAGGGCTGTAATGACCTGTGTCTAACATTGGCCCGGGGAAAACTTGGCCTGATTGTAACCAGCGTCTGACGAAGTTTGACGGGAGCCATTTAGCAGAGATGGCGGAGAGAGGATACGCAGGCGCCTCCCTGAGTGTTCTAGCTGCTGCTGCTGGTGCTAAATAGTTGAGTTGAGCATAACTGAGATTAACTGTCTAATTGTGCGTGACGCGTGCTGGAGCAAGACAGAGCGAATTGTCGTCACGAGTAGGCATGACTGCAATTTATGCACGCTGTAACTTAGCAAACAAATGTGACAAATAATATTTTAGGATGAACAGAAGTCTGAACAGTCCAAGAACAAATGTGCAGTGGATTTCAAAAGAACACGTGACCTTGAAGCAGTGATACGCTGGGCAATAATGATGTTTACTTTGAGTGAATGTATCATTTCGTGTCACTTTGAGCAAATCTAATTGGTCTCATTCTATATACATTAAACAGCGCTGAGGTTTCAGAAGGCAAAATAAAATCCCATGTCTAAGCTACAGTACACACACAAATACATTAATGCTTGTGTGAATGTGGACACTGCAGACACACATATAGGGACACACACACACAGACAGGGACACACAAACGCAGGCACGCACACACACATTCACACACACACACACATGTTCTATTTATGCTGCCAGAAAGGATAGTACAGCATGACTAGAAAGGTCTCTCAGCTGTGTAATAGTGACATTTGGTAAAAAAAACAGGGAAAGGCTACACAAATAAAGAAATAAATAAGCAACTAAACAAATAAAAGAAGCCATCAAAAGGTTACCACAGGGTAGCTGGAAGCATGTGCCGTCACTTCTGATAAAACTAAAGTGTTTGTTATAAAGTCCTCAAGGTGTTTCTGTCACCAAAAATCAGACATAAGGATGAGGCCGCCATCTACTGAAAAGTGAGTCAGTTTTCAATGATCTTTGCTCACGTTGCGGCGCCTCTTTGTCACTTTCACTGAACATCTACACCACCATCGCCCTCTTCTGGCCACAACTGCAATTACAAACAAATCAAACCCGTAATAAAACCAAAGGGAAAGCAGGTCATTCAAACTAATACAGTATTTATTATAGGGCATGCAAATTGGCTAAAAAAAAATATTGACTGGTGAGTCGGGACCCAAAAGTGGGTCAGGGAAGCATTCTGGGTAGGTCATGGGGTTGTAAATTTGGAAATCCAAATTTAACCTTACACAAAGCTGGCCATCACTTTACAACTTACTGCTAAAGCTGATAATACAGATATTGATGCTATGGTGAATAATAATAATAAATATTATAATGATAATAACAGCTGGTGATTATTATAGTAATGTGATATTAATAGTGTTATTTGTAAAATACTTCATTTGTTATACTTTTAAACATATTACTTTCTAATGTTCTGTTTTTGTTTGTGTTTAATCTGAATTATTATCTGAACATTGTTTTAGATAAAAGCATCACATAAGAACCCAAAAAATAAACGTAACATAAATCAGGATATTTTATATTGTTGTTTTATTAAAGGCGCTCTAAGCGATGCTGTTTCACGTCACTTCTTGTTGACGTTCGAAGTATTGTCAAACAAAACGGACGATAGCTCCAGAGAGGGTTCAAGCGTTATAAGTTAGCTTACTCCTCCCCCTCCCTCCCATGCCTCCCGAAAGACTCATGAACCTTGTCGTTTATTGGCTGGAACACTGTTATGTTTCGTTTTCGTTTGTTATGCTAGGTTTGCCCACTGTGTTATGTTGCCGTTTGTGGAGCCTGGGCTGTCTACAGAGACCGCGTTTTTTTACAGTGTGTTCAGGGGACAGGCAGCTAGCAGATTGTGAGGAGATGTTTGCTGTATGTAACAACACATGTTTTAGTCCTAAAAACATGTCACATCGCTTAGAGCACCTTTAAAATCTGTATATCTTTTAAAAATTCATTGCTGTAAAAATCACTGTTGTAAAAGTAGAGTATTCCTCCAATTAGCTACTTCATCATTATAACAAGTCTGACAACAACAGTCAATGCCTTTCCCCTTCCAGAGGAGAAATGAGTCATCTTCAGACTACATAGCCTACCACCAAATTACCTCAAAACCTGTCCAAGTATGACCTCACCCGGCTCTGGTCTCCTGAAGTGGACCCATTTGCATTAAGAGCCTGTTGATCTATGACCACTCCAGAAGATGAGTGCCACAATTACAGTACAGCTCAGAACTTTTCCCAGCATCACTGCTCTGGGCTGGCCTGCATCACTGACATATGTTGGATTGTATTATCTTTATGGCTGCAATTTAACCCTACCTTTTAAAGGTATCCTATCCCCCTGTTGTCCCTCTTCCCTGTTGGGTTGTCTTCTGTATACATTCTGGTTGTGTCTGTGAATTTTGTGAGAGGAAATAAGTGCAAAGAGTATGCAGTGCAAGTAGGGGGCAGCCATATTGAGCTGAAATTAACCTTTATTATGAACCTGTAGATTCTAGTAGTAGTCTAAGTAGTAGTCTAATCAGAGATGGTTGATCTTTGGTCTAATTACATCTTGGTGACTCCAGAATGTTAACAAAGAACCTTTGATTTGAACCTCCTTGGAAGTCTGACACTGGGAAGTTCCATTTCACAATCTACAGTATGTGTCAGAGCCTCAGGCTTGGTGACAGTGCACATGAGTAATTCAACAAGTGATTTGTAACCATCAACTATGTATGATTCTTATTTCTTGTTTTGTTTTTATTATTTTTTTAACATCTGACACCAGTAGGAACAGGGAGTGTGGGTCCTGTCCTTCTAAGGAAGGGCATCAGCTGGAGTAGTGGTGTGCTGTACAGTAGCCTATGTGTGTACTGTATGTAGTGGTAATGGGCAGTTTACTGTACACATTATTACCAACCTATATGTCCCTTAATACATTCCTTATGGGGACATGTTCTATTTGATTGTTCTTTGCCAGCAAGATAAAATATATATTATTTTCCCTAAAAATACTTTTTTTTTTTTTTTTACTATTTACCTTTTGACTGGAGCTTTTTTCACATAAAACAATTACTTCACAGACGGTCCAAGTGGCTGATTTCACACTACTCTCTAAAGAATCTGCTTCCTTGAAGAGGACCTATTTGCATTAAGAGCCTCTTGTTCTACAACCACTCTGAGAGATGAGAGCTGAAATCATGTCTAGCCTATCATGTTGAGTTCAGTTGATTTCAGTGTAGTTTCTAATAATATGACAGCGTATATGCAAATAATGTGAGAACTATGTCTTACTGACTACTGGCAGAAATTATGGGTGTATACAGTGTATGGAATACTGGCATTTGAGTTTTGAAAATTGCACCCTGTAGATTGTAATGGAAGCTTGTCATAAGGCAAGTCAATTGTATTTTTACAAAAACTACAGATCACTACCCAATGAGGGCTGCAGAGCAAATTCTTTGTCTTTGGTGCTGCTTTGACAAATAAATCAAGAATGTACATCAGTGAAATATTGCTGATGGTCATATATCATGTCCATGTAGTTTAACAGCTTCTGTATAACTATTTAATTCTGCTGTATAACCATTAATGTGTGTGTTTCATTTTTATTATAGCTTATTACATACCTTATCTTTATGACTATTATGTGATTATAGTAGTATATATATATACTATTTAAGGTCTATGTAGGGCTGACACATTGTCTTGAGGGTGACAAAATATAAAAGTTTGATATTTATGTTAAAAACAATTACGACCACAAAGCCTGCTTGTACACACATGCTCAACAATATGTAAAGGATGGTTAGTCATAAGGACTCTCTCATCTCTCGTTCTCTTTTTTTCTTTTCTTTTCTCCTTTTCTGCATCACTTTAACAGACAACCACTGTCTAAATATAGTAATTTACATTTTATCCATTGTTATTCTATGCGATTTATTTTATTTTTTGCTTATTTTGTTTTAATATCACTTGTATTGGGCACACTCTACATTTGTGTCACTTAACGGTAACAAAACTAACTCCATCCTTGATTGAAAAAGACAATTGAGTCTTACTGGTACATTCTTTTTGTAGCCCGTTAATCTTCAGAGCGAAATCTCCTCTGACTGACTTTTGGATGAAGTCGAAACAATATTGGACTCTTGCACAAGGACAAATGAGTTCCAAAAAGAAGTCGTAAAGTTGCAGTATAGTACCCCTAACTTGTGTACTAGGGGTTGTTATTAAATGCACTACATAACACCTCTAACATCCATTACATCCTGCATATGGCCTGTACATCCCAATCTTTTCCCGTCTCCCTCCATAGGTGTGATTTGTATGAAACCAGAGGTGATAAGGTAGTACTAATTATCACACAGTAGGGGGCAGCAGTGTCTCCTACGATTAATTAGATGAACCTAAAAGGAACAAAGACCAAGTAATTGAAAGCAGTTACAGTGCTGTGCCCTATTCAGTAGGCATAGCTCTCGGTTCATTTACACATTCTTTTTCCTACTGACTCTGCAACCCGAAACAACAGAGCTATAAATAGATTGCCAATATATTTCTTCTTAATGGTTGGTCAGGGATAAAAGGGCACACAGACTACCCCCAATCATCCACAGATTGATGCCCTGGGTGTGTGTGCAAATTAAGTGAGGCAGTGAAATAGATGCAGACTGAGTCAGATGGCTCCCATAAGCGTGGGAGGTTACCCCAGGTCAACACTGGTTCTACTGAGGAACTGCTACAGCTACAGGGTGTTCTCTCACCCAGTATGTTTCAAAGATGAGAGAACCGGAAGAGGATCACAGAACTGTGGTCATGTCCTGTTTGAGGCGCAGTCAGGGCACCACCTCATTACCTTGTGTGAGTCTGAACCATTCTAATGCCCAATGTTTACATTTTTTTGTCTTTGAGAAAATTAAAAATGTTACCATGACTTTATTGTGACCTAATGTGACTTCCATGACTTTAAGGCCCCCTAAGAGTGTAGAATTTAGCATACGCTTCAGTACAAAATGTTAATCCTTTCCACTGAGCTTAAGGAATAATATTTTTTGAACATTCAAAATACTGTCTATGCATTTGTTATGGTCTTTGTTCACCAAAATACCTTTACGATCAAGAATGACAATGACTCGGGAAAGTAGTGGGCTTGCTAAACAGACTATTGTAAGCTGTAGCCTTATGATAACTTATCAGAATGCTGTAGTTGCGTTAAACAGATCCTAAAATTCCATGACTTTTCCAAAACTTTCTGTAAATTTACAAAATCCAATGACTTATCTAGGCCTGGAAAATTCCAATATTAGATTTCCATGAGTTTTCCAGGATTTCCAAGGGGGGGTGCTTGAGCACCTGCCCCTTTGCCCCTTGATGCCCAAAGTGCCCTTTTGTCAATGTGTATTTATTTATTTATTTATTTAAATGTGTGAGAAAGCCTGTCTGTAGCCCTTCAAAAAAAAAAATCATAGCCTAACGATAATTTCGATACCCTGGCTACGCTCAATCATGTGATACGCGTAAACATGCCCTGACCTGCCTTGAAGCTTGGCGCTGCAGCCCTGAAGACTTGAAGGAGAACACCGTAAAGCGACCGCCAAGGACCGGTGAGTTGGTTCAGCAGCGGCATTCATAGTGCGATGTGCACATTGTTTTCTTGTAAGATGACAGACAGTGCCGTGAGAATATTGTGTGAGCTTTGCGAGCGCGCGTGTGCGTGTCTGACACCCAGAATAGGTGGATATGACTTGTGGCTTTGTGCTGCTTTTGCTAACATTCAGGCCCGTGCCTTCTAGACAACTGGGGCAGTACAGTAAACTAACGTTAACGCTACCTGAAAAACCGTGCTCCAAAAAAAAAAAAAAAAAGTTCAACGGGTGTTTTTTTGCTATTCTTAGTTTGGTCTATTGTAATTAGGGTTGCAAAGGGGTGGAAAATTTCCGGTAAATTTCTGAAAACTTTCCGGAAACTTTCCATGGAAACTTTAGCTTGGGAATTTTAGAAATATTAAAAAATGGAAATTTGTGGAATTTATGTGAATTTATGTGAATTAACTGGAAATTTTGGATGATTTTAAGAAACAGACTATATGACTCATATACCAAAATATTTTGTAATAAGAAGACATTTTTGCCAAAAAGATACAATTAAAATAAAAATATAGCATTTTTCTGTTAAAGGGATTATCCGGAGTGAATCAACCCGTAGCTCTGTTGACTGAGGCTGTCGAATGGTGTCTATAGGTATCAGAATGACAGCAGTAGGTACAACGTAGACCGAATTCACGAATTGCCCGCTAACGCAAAGCATATTGGGCATATGAAAACGAAACTGACATACCCTAATCAGTTAGCGCTGGCTGCCGTTTCGTTACTCGGTCTACCGTGCATGAAAATCTGTCGTTCTTATACCTATGGATAGCACTTAGCAACGTGAATCAACTGAGCTACGTGTTGTTTCACTCCGGATAATTCCTTTAAATAACAAAAATATGTAGATTGTAAACTGAACAAATGGAAAGGGCTATCAAAACATTTAAATGATGTATGAAATCAGGTGTGGTTATGTAAAACTGTTTAGCAGGACGCAGAAGAAACAGAACATTTTGTGCTATCTAGCACCATGATAAGCTAACTTCTTTGATACAAAGGTGCTAGCTAGCTTACCTTTAACATATCTGCCTTACCAGTGAGCTAGCAATCTATATTTTGAGATAACATTTTAGAACAAATATCATCTAAGTTATATCATCATAACTTGCTTGACTGTTTGTAGTCCTCAAATGTGTAGCCTCACGTGTCTGTATCAGTGACTGTATGTGGCTCATAAAGGTTGCTTTAGCAGTCCATAATTCTAGAAATCATTGAGATGTGATGGGAGGATGCACAATGCGTATAGGAGGTGCGGCCTCAATAGCCCTGCATTAAGAAGTGTGTTATGCCCCTGTGATTGAAGAATAGCAAATTATAGGCTACTCAACTTTATGCATATCACATCTCATAGTTTTAGCCAAGACTGCAAAAATATTATTTTCTACCAACTATCTTTATGTCCCTGACCTTTAGTTGAGATAATTTCCATTTTTTTCCAATTAATTCCTGTTAATTCCCATAAATTCCCGTTAATTCCCATAAATTCCTGTTAATTCCCATGGAAAGTTTCCAACTTTGAAAATTCCCGGAATTTTGCAACCCTAATTGTAATGTCCGTTCATCCGATATCTTACAGTTTATGTACAGTAGTAGGTTACAGTGAGTAGGTGGTTTATTTTGAAGCGTGGTTTGTCTTTTGAAATTATTGAAATAAAGCCAATGCCCTCACAATACTTAAAAAAAGGCTTTAGGCATACCGAGAAAAAAAAGAGTCTACATTTGTTTTTGTTCTTCATCTGATTGATGAAATAAACCGGACTTCATAGAATGTGTTGTATAGAATTGTGTTTGAGCTAATACCAACTCTATTATTAGTTTAACTGCACATAGGCAAATTGATTAGTGTTACTTCTGATACTTTCATTTGTGAGCGCAAAAAATCCTTAATGCTTCACAATTAGATTAATTAGTTGTGTAAGTAGTAGGCTATGTTTTAATGTAGCTTAAAAAAAAGTATTTCCAGTAGCTATCAGTTGTCTTTGCATCTTGTCATGATCACAAAATCGTTTAATCAGCTATCTCTCTCATGCTCTTTTTAGTTGCTACACTCTCAGATCAGTGCCTACCTCCAGCAATATCAGTAACAGCAGCCATCCCTCCATCCTCCTCAACAAAATCTTTTCAATTTACCCCATCAGGTAAAACAGACTACGCTTGCTTTGCACCGCAAAGATGTCAGATGTGGACAATGCCTGTACAACAAAGTATTGTACAAAGTATTGTACAAAGTTGTATTGTAGCACTATAATTACATCTACTTGTACTTCTCAACCACTATTGCCCCCACCATCTTGTGGCAATGGACTGTACACTAGTGCATTATCCTGTGCAATAGTTATTTCGACCTATTTAAAATCTTTACTGTATCAGTTTATTGACTATACATTGTATTTATTTATTTAACCACCTGCAACAAGGAACATTCTTTAGCCTTCACTCCATTATCTCCATAGTCTTTTCTTGTACAAAATGCACATAGACTACAGCCTATAGTTTTTTCCCATGGGTACCCTTATTAATCCGTGTTTGTCTTGTGTAACTGTGTTTACTGTCTGTCTTAGCTGTTTTTGCTGAGTGAATTTCCCTGATGTGGGATAAATAAAGTTTATCTTATATTATCTTGATATGGTAGCCTATGTTGTGATTCCATGTTGCATTCTTCATGAATATGGGTTGCGACAGTCCAGACCGTTATTTTGTAAGGTATGTTGCTGTATGGTGTTTCAAATGTGCCCTTTTTTTTAACTTTGAGCACCTGCCCCTCCAAAGGTCTCTGCACGGCCCTGCCCGAGATACTGCATCTCTTAAAGGATCCTTCCTGGATTAAATAGAAGGAGGTTGACCAAAAGCAGACCACTGGCATCACTAACTAGTCATAGAACTAATAGTGCCGTTTGTAGTGTTGGTTTCCAAGAAAGAATGGATCCTCTGGTTCTGTATCGACCTCAGGTACCTGAGTAGTTCGTTATTCCTATCCTCCCCCTTGAATGGATGACCTCATTGACTCTCTGCAACACAGTGGCATTTGTTGGTGAAGCGATAAGTGCGTCATGGACCATGTCTGATCTAATCTAGTTCAGTGATCTACGTTAGGCTAAGCAGGATCAAAAAGTGCCACCATCAGACTCAGAGAACAGCTGTATTTCCCCAAATGGTGGCATGGCCTAATATGGATGGAGAATTTAAGGAAAGAAAAAACACACACTCACACATACCAAAAAAAATATTTATTTGAATATAAATTCAAACAATTCATAGAATAAAATATCCAGTGGTAGAAGCGGAAATCATTCTACAAAATTAAATTACAAATTATTCTTATTAAAAGTCTGTCTAAAATCAGACATACATTTGTGGACTTTAATTCTGATCTCACCTAGCCTGGTTCTCACACATACTGGTCTGCTATGCTGGTCTGGACAATTTCATGACATCTCCAATTTCTATGTTGCTGGATTAACAGACATTGATCAAAATGTTTACTGTACTCTCAATTAGACCCATGATTGCAGATAAAAATAGAGTGGGATCCATCACGATTTCAAACAAAACGTTACATTTTTTTTAACACTAAAAAGCTTTTGTTTGATAATTTGCAAATACAATTACAAATACATTCTAAATACAATTAGCACACCATCAGTATGTTGTGCCCATAAAACCAACGCATTTCTTGTCGTTATCATAATGTACATAGTCAATGAACTTTTCCTTCTGCTTACATTTTCTTTTTAAATGGAATAACACACAAATGTTCTGTCTTGTATGTCTTTTTACACACATTGTGTACAAATTAGAAAACAGTTCAGCAATTACAGCAGCCCAACTGTTCATGGAATGAACAGATAATTAGAGAAAAACAATCAGAAAAGGATTAACAAACGAACAAATCATCTTCAATTTCAATTGCAACTATAGAGGTTGATGCAGGATATTGTTTTGTTGTTATTTAGAGCGTTACAGATTAGACAAGCATGTTAGTTGCTGAAAAGGACGGTAGGCCTATACAAAATGTCTGATGAACATTGATTATGTAACATAACATATGGTGATAAATGATGTGTAGAAATTGCATCACTGTAAATGCTCACACAAGTATAGTTGGTGGATAAACCATAACTTCCAAACAGACACAGGGTTTTGAAGTCATGGATTGATATAAAATGCATAAAAATACATTTAGTTTCAGACAGGCCATGATTGTTTTGGGTCAGTGCATTATGACTGACTACATGTTCACTGTTTTTTGTTCATTTGTTAATTGTGTGATGTTGGTGTTTTGCTGTGTCAAGACTTTAGAAAAAAAAAGCATTTTAAATATAAATGAATGATTGTAAGCGCACTGCAAGCCTGCCTTTATTATGTTGAGGGGGAAAAAAAATGTTGGTTGGTTTTCAGTCTCAGGCAAACAGGAAAAAGTGGAGAATGGCATCATGGCCCGACTGAGATTTATAGCAGATCAGAATATGTGACAACCAGGCTAGATCTCACCCAGAATGAGAGAAAGACTTGAACATTTCACACTTCGGTTCATGTGGAAGTGTGTGTGTGAGAGAGAGAGACAAAGAATGTGCATGTATTCACTGTTGTGATAGTCTATTTGTGTATGTACCTGTACATTTTCAAGTGTTTACATTAGTGGATGGAAACATTCACAAGTTCATGTGTGCAGAAATACAAACGCAAGGGTGTTTCTTATGTAGGGAGAAAATTATATGTTGGGAAAAAAAGACGGAGACATTCAATTCTCTTTAAAAGTACAAATGTTTTTCTTTTTGTGTGTGTGTGTGTGTGTGTGTGTGTGTGTGTGTCAGGAATGAGGATGAAGATACAGTAAGGCCCCTGCTTCCTCCAGCTTCCTCAAGGTTTGTGCCTCGTGATTGAGGTCATGGTAAGAATCCTGACAAAGACAGGAAGAGATTACTTGTGAGGGTGTGGAAAACACGTAAAATTAACAATCATCGGTCAGTGGTTCATTCAGCAAGGGGGGAAACAACAAGTAGATAACAAGCATATAAAATGTGTTCAAGAAATGTATTTCAAGGCAGAGACACCCACCTTCATGGATTTCATAGTATTGGAACCAAAATAGTGGATTGGCTGCTTCTGGTTCCTAGCCTCTGGGTATCCAAAGCCTGCTATGTGCACCACGTCACAGTAGTTCAGAGCAATGAACACAGCTAAGATACCAGTGGTTGGGTGGACAGGCTTCTGCAGGACAAATGACAAGAGGACAGTGGAAAGATCAGCAATGCCTTTCCTAACCAGGAGAGGGATTCAGCACTTCTGGCAGGGTGGGACGCAGGGTGCCTTCAGGGAGGGAGGGAAGGAGGGAGAGAGAGAGAAATAAAAAGACAGAAAAAGAGAGGCAGAGTAAGAGAGAGTGTGTGTGTGAAACAGAAATTGTAAGATAGAGAAAGAGAGGCAGAGAGAGATAGAGAAAAGGGGATGACATTAGACACTGACTGGGCTACTCCACCAATCCTGTAAATGATCAGCTAATGGAAGAGGCAGAAGAATGGGAATGGTGAGTTTCCACAGACGCAGGAAGGATTTGTGGTGGGGTGCAGATGACGTACTGAGCAACTTTAGAGATATCACCACCTGCCCACAGTTGCACACAGTCACACTCATCTACATTTTTTACAGTTTTTAAAGACTAATTCTTCAAATTTGCTCCCTTGCTTCCCCTCACACTCACAACTACAGCTCCTTCTGCTTTTGCCATTCGGTAGGCCACAGTCATTCCAAATCTCAAACGTGTTAATACATGTTCATGATCACTCACAGTGATCATGGTGCAACCCAAAAACGGCGGAGGCATCGAGCCACATGAAGTACAGTGAGGCCAAGTCTGGATAAAGCATTCACACATCTTGATAATTCCTTCTACTTACAGGGCAGTATATGCAAACTAAACCATACTGTACACTACACCAAACTTTGGTAATAATTTAATGGGAGTAAAGAGAGAGTATGATCAATGACGTGTGTCCATGCCATGGACTAAACGTGGTTTTGGGTCACTAAATGAACTTAATGAACCTGGAACTGCTTGTGTGTGGGCTCCGTGTCTGACTCTCTGCTTTATCTTCTCTGCGATCTGACTACTCTTCCACCCCCACACACCTGCTCTAAATCCCCTGCTTTGCCCCTTGCCTCAAAACAGTTTCACTTACTCATTTTATCTGCCATAGGAAATATGGTCCTCGTGCGTCACAAACACCACACCACCACCAGTTAAACAGGTAATTAGGTAAATAGCAAACTGTCCATTTTGCTTTTTCTGCAGAAGACGCAAGATGTTGAGTTTACATAATTGTTGACTGCATTAAATAACTACTAAAATTTTGACCGTAAGTAAACAAAACAAATGTGCAGCCTTTTTCAGTTAAATGTTGCTATTCTTGTCTGAGGTGTCAAATGTGTGACAAACACACACAGTGACAGGAGGCAGGTTCTGTTTTTCAGAAATAAAAAGGAAACTTGTGGTCAAGCTTAAAAACACCACACCTCAAGATGGTGCCTGCATGTCTAGAAAGTAAAAACAACACTTCGCACATTAATATCAATTAAAAAGAAAAAGAAGATGTAACTAGTCATTTTTCTAGTCTAGTCTAGTCAGTCACTAGTCAGTTTATGGTGGTGCAGGGGTTGGAAATTCTTGAGCCTTCTTTTAGCCAGGAAGTTTGTTGTTATTTGTCATCATTGTAAGAAACCACGACACGTTCTTTGACAACAGGGGACACTGAGAACAAGAAACAGGTGCCACCCAAGCCATTTTGTGTAGTATAGTGTTAGGAGTTAACAGCCTTTACGTCCGTTAATCCTTTCAACTTTTTTTTCAAGAAATAGCGGACGAGTTTGAAGCAGGGCCATTTCATAAGGGTAATTTGGTTTGTGGGGAAGTGGAGGTAACAGTAGTCCCCTCTTTGCCTGCAGAAGGGAACAACAGTCTGCTTGGTAATGATGAATCATCATCTATGCCAATCCACTGGTAAGCAGTTCTCTGTGTGATGATTCAGAGACTTAAAGAATACATGGAAGTGTGTGTGTGTGTGTGTTTGTGTGCTGACTCCCTCAGGGGCCAAGGCCAATGATGCGGAGGTGATTAAACCCCAAGCTGTGCCTGGCATCAAATAAGGTCAGGTGAGCGGGTGGTGGGTCTTTTTTGATGTGCAACCATGAAACGTTGATTCAGCAACAAACAAATTGCCTGCTCACTTCCTTCCTAAAATTGGCTGCTACACAGTTAGTTTCCGAAACAAAAAATTTTAAATGAAATAAGAGAGAGATTTGTTTTAAAAAAGAGCTCCTCATGTGCACTAGCAATAGCAATACTTAATCATAATGTTGTTATTATTGCATTAGAAGTACTGCCCTAGCAGACATTCCCGCACCCAAATTCAGGCCCTGCTATTAACAGTGATGCTGTGGGCAAAACCCAAAGTCTAAATGACTACTATTAGGTCAAGTTCCACTGACATGTGTAGAATGCAAATCACAATTTCAGCAGGAAATTGCGAAATTGCAGGAAAAAGGATATCTACATCACCTGTTCACAGCCTCTGAATATTTATTGAAGTCTGGCCAGGTTTGGTCTTCCTGAACACTAAGTTCCTAGACAGCTTACTATTTGTGTCCACACCCTGATTTTCTCTGAGCCAACTGTGCGGCGGACACCCTTTAATCTCATTGTCCAATGTCCATAACATGTTTATCTGTTGCTCTATCAGACTAAAATAGTATTGTTTGCTGCTAGCAGCATGTTGCTGTTCCAGACCACATTGTGGTGCTTGAGATAAAGACGTGCTAAATAGTGGTGCAAAAATGGTCAATCATGAGGAAACAACACTGCCTTTGAAGATAAACTCCTGTGGAAACTTCATCAAGCCTACTAAACCCTAATTCTCGACTGGACCTCCAGACAATTTTCTAACCAATAATAAATTGTTTTCCATCTTTATTGTTATTGTTGGATATCTTGAAGTTGTGTGAGGATGTATGAGCACGATGGGTAAGATTGTTTGAGCAAGGGTGGTACTGTAGGCGAACACGACTATTAGGAAGTAACACCTTAAAGGCTTAGTTCGGCTTTTTAACCCTTTGAGCCCCTTTCACAGGTTGTCTAATTTGGTGAGTAGCACTTAAAAACAAAAAATGCCCTTTGCTAGCCATTTTGAAGCAGGACGAGGCTATTCTACATTTCCCAAATAGCCGAGACAGGCGCAATCGTCACAATGTTGGTGTCAACCACTTTATTGCATGTTAGACAACCTGTAAAAGGGGCTCAAAGTATACTATAAACTATACCTTTAAGGATGATGACATAAGTGACATGATCCAGTCATACACATGACATGGCATCATGAACATTAATGACACTTCAGGAGGATAAGACTTGTCCCGTCTATTCTCAACATCAACACAACTCCCTTATTAACCACAAGTCGATCAGGTAATTTTTTCCCTGACGAAGTCAAACCATGATGAAAAAAAATCTGCCCACCCGTTTGTGTATCGATTAGATTTTCTTTAATATTGATACTAAATCTTTTAAAACCTGAGCCATATTGGTACATGAAGGGAACATGGAATGGGTGAATAAAGAATTGTATTTTGTTCTATGTTGATAAAAACAGCATATATTTAACACTAATTTATAAAAATATGCTCAAGAGCTATTTAACAAGCCTAATTAAATTAATTGGAATTGTTGGCTAAACGATAGCATTTAGCAACTATAACTGAAATAGAGACGATTGCTGAACTACCATGTCATTGTGCTATTTCACATTACCGGCATTTGAAGGATTTGTTCTAATTCACTCCTGTTGCAGCGCCCATTTTTAAGTTCAAGACCGTCATATGGAGGAGGACACACAACCCTGCTTCAGGTTCATGATGGATCTTTGGCCATGCTAACCTCTTCTAACTCAAAAAAAACCAAGGCAAAACTGATTCTCCTTCTCTGTTTAAAACAGTGCCTGGAAAAAAAATTTTGATTATGAAGAAGCAAAATTGCCAGTGGTCAAGCAAATGAAGCCTGGAGCTATAGGCACTGGTGTTTAAGACTGGAGAAAAGCATGGGGCTGACCTTAGTCAAGTGTACCCAATGACCTAACAAGAAGTGACTTAGTATCCAATGAAGTGACCTTACAAGAAGTGACTTAGTATCCAATGAAGTGACCTTACAAGAAGTGATTTAGTATCCAATGAAGTGACCTTACAAGACTACAACTGAACAGAGTGTTAAAAACAAAGTCACTGTAGAGCTATAAATATTTATTAGTAAATGATTATATATTTACATAATAGATAATAGTCTTTAGAGATATCACCACCTGCCCACAGTTGCACACAGTCACACTCATCTACAGTTTTTACAGTTTTTATATGATCACTATAAAGCTAACCACCCCCATAAAAAAAAAAAAAAAAAAAAAAAAAAAACTCTGATAAGCAAAATTTCTAGGCCCAACTGTCAGTCAGGGCTTGTGGTTTTAAAGCCGCATTTTCTGGGGTCTCAGGTAGAAAGAGTTGAGTGGGGATCGCTCTAAATCCATAATGTAAAAAGAAATCCAGGTTGGAGTGTGGGGGATATGTGTCTAAACAATACAATAAACATTAACAAGGACAAAACTTCCTAATAAGGTCCCTAAAGAAACTAAGCACATCCACAGCTCAAGAGGCCAGGGGTCACGTGGGAAGAGGAAGTGTAGGGGTCGGGGTCCAGTCTGTCAGTCCTTATCTATATAGGGGTAGTGTACTGTGTGTACTACTGATTGCAAGGAATGTGGTGGACTGTGTATGCAAGATGAGGCTTACTGGTGATAGCAGTGTACTGTATGTATGTAGTGGTAAAGGGGAGGATGGCTTTAAGGTTTGGAAAGAGATATGATGTGCTCTGTGTGTGTGTGTGTGTGTGTGTGTGTATGTGTGTAAAAAGAAGCCAACTGGTGATGATATTGAGGGGTGGGAAGTGTGCTGTGCAAATGTAAGGAGGATGCTTCCTGGTGATTGCAGTGGTGGAGACGCAGCATGCCGTTTTGTGTGTGTGAGTGTGTTTGTGTAGTGGTGATGGTGGGGGTTAGTGGGTGGAGGGGCAGGACAAACAAGGGCTTGGGTTGTCAGGTTTTTGGGCTGATGGTTGGTTAGCTAGTTAGATAACCTATGCAATGTTTTTTTTTCAGTACAGCGGCTTCAGTGTGTAAGGGTCCTGGACTACAGAATTTAAAGACATGTGGCTGCAAGTTGCAATCTGAAGAACTGTGAGGAGAAAAAAACAAAAAAAAAAAAAAAAAAAAAAAACTTAAGTTAGTCATTTCCTCATCTCTAAAACATTTCTGTTCCCTTTTCATGCGAAAAGATGAAGAAGTAGAACCACGTAGATGAAGGCGGAGGTCCACACCCAGGCTCGAGTGTTTTGTGACATGGCTCACGTTTCCTGCGAGAAAAAGGATGTCTGTGTCTGCCTGTGCCTTGGCCCTAAGGAAAAGCTCTGCCAAAGGACATTCCTTTAAATCCGCTTCTCGTATGCACTTAGTATGGGTTTTCACTCGGTCTAGCACAGACTCTCTCCCTCTCTCTCTCTCTCTCCTCTTCATTCTCTCACTTCTCTTCAGTGAAAAAAAAAACATACTAGGGAAAAGAAACATTGTTTCATGCTCAGATAAGACATACAGAGTTTGGACCCCCAATGGGTGTGTGTGTGTGTGTGTGTGTGTGTGTGTGTATTGTAATGCATTGCTCTTTCAACAGTGAGTAGGAAAAAGGTGCAAAATGGGGTTTTGCATCTCAATACTCAAAACTAAAATCCAGATCTTAAGGTCAATGGATTGCACTGATGAACAATAACTTTCGATATCAGCCTATAGTCTATTCTTTCCAAATGATATTTCAGATAATCAATATATTCATATTTATTGCATTTCAGCATCTCACCTGGTATTGATGATAAACTCACCTTTATATTATTATGTTAGGTTAACTTGCTTTATTTTTGCATTCTAGTCACCAGAATTCCTTAGAGGAGTCTGGTCAATATTATTTTCTTCAGTTTGTACCTCCCTATGAACCACTCTGTGCAACGGTGTGTGTGAGACTATATGAGCGTGTGCATGTGTGTGTGTGTGTGTGTGTTCAATTGACTACTAGCAGACGGCCATGTTTGTTTGCCCTCCTCTTTGAGGCCCTGTTCTGACTTGTCTGCCAGTGAAAGGCCAGTCATAGCTGGCTAAGCAGACGTTGCCTAAGCACAGTGGACACATGCCAAGAACATGGCCACCCCTGATAGATGTCTTGAAAGTGAAACACACACAGAGAGAGAGAGAGAGAGAGAGAGAGAGAGAGAAAAAGAGAGAGTGAGTGTGTGTAAGTAAGTAAATGATTGTGTGTGTGTGTGTGTGTGTGTGTGAGAGAGAGACAGACAAAGAAGTAAGGCTGAAGTGATTGTGTGTGTGAAGGAGAGTACGTCAGAATGAGTGAAAGAAAGAAGGAAAGAAATAGAGAAAGAAAGAGAGGTACGGAAATTGTGATTGTGTGTGTTATGTTATGAGAGAGAGAGGGAGGTAAGGCTGTCTATAAAGGAGAGAAGGCAGAAAGAGAGGGGGATGGAGAGTGAAAGGGATTAAAAAGTGCAGTGACATAATCTATGGGGAGATATAAAGGGGGTGGGGTGGGGTTGATGCACCATCCCCTAATTGGCCTGTATGAGCACGGATTCAGGATGACGAGGGAAAGGGCAGGGATGAGCACATAAACGACTAACCTGGCATGACGCTCTAGGATGTTGCATTGAACTGGAGATGCAACAAACTGCAGTACAGCGTCCAACTAAGCTGTTCCTTATTACTTACTCATGATAGTTTCTATGGTCATATTTCGTTGTTACAACGGTTATCACAAGGAATATTACAAGGAATATCACACAGCAATCAGAATGAGCAAACATCTTTTTTTAAATGTACAAAATATTAAGTATTAAAGGTGGGGCTAGCCATTTTTTTTTTGTTTATTTAGATTTCCATCAAACTTTATAACATTAATTCTTAACAGGAACGGGTAATAACAAGATCCAACTTCCAAATGTCAGATATATGTGTACAGCCCAAGAATGTGGGCTTCTGTATGCCTGTGTGTGTGTGTGTGTGCACATGAGCATTCATGTGAGAAAGATGTGTATTTACACAGGTGTGTTTCAAAACAGCTATCGTTCCCTTTTTTGTTGTTCTTTAGCCAAAATTGCTGACCCCAAGTTTTACAGGCCTGAGGATTTTGACATCCATCATGAGGGAGGGGGGGGGGGGGGGGGGGGTCTGCAGCTCACCTTCGGATTTAAAGGGATCTGGAGCAGTTGGCTGGCGGTGTGGTGCAGAAAGTATGGGTCCAGCACACGGATCTGACTGGTCTTACCCAACCAGATCTGTGGAGGAGGCTTCCAGAAGCCTTTCCTCACCTAACAGAAAGAGAGAGAGAGAGAGAGAGAGAGAGAGAGAGAGAGAGAGAAAGAGAGGGAGAGAGAGAGAAAAAGAGTGAAGAGCAAAGAGAAAAGAGAAGGGGGGTAATTATGGCTGTAGACACCTGTAATTATGGCAGATCATGCCAGTGACCTATACTCCCTTTACTTAAGCTCGCCTTCAGTTTGGATGCACAGTGCAACAGTGTTAAATCCCTGGGCAGTTAATTCACCCAAGAGCTTTCCATCAGGGGAAGCACTACAAATGGTCGTGACCAGCATGCAGTAAGCAAGAGGTGTTTTTTTACTAAACACCTGGAGTATGAAAATCGCATTTAACGAGTGCATGCCACTGTTTCGCTCTCTTAAATGTCAACAACTAGCAAGCAGCAGTATGCAAAGGTGCTTATCACCCACTGTGACCATGACCATACAGAGAGAGAGAGAGAGCTTAACACTCCTTTATTCAATCAGTTTGGTAGTGTTACAGGCCCAAAACTATATGCACCACTAGTAAATCACAATTCAGACAATTCAAATCACACATTTCACCTCAAGTTATTCATGAAATTCCTTTAAGAACCACACTTCCATCCACCCCCACCTTCTTTTTTCCCCCCTTCACATCACATTTGGCCAAAAAATTGCTGGCTGTGCAGTATTAAGAACCGAGCAGATGATATGCCGAAAGGCAACAAGGGAGAGGCGAGTCCATACATGCCGTACCCTTTTCTCATTGAACAGGATCTCTTTGAGCCATCGCAGGTCCTGCTGTTTGAACGGCACCAGCACCAGGAGCGTGTCTGGGTTATTGTGGAGGTTGGGGTTGTAAACGGCCGACTCAGGGTAGAAGAGGCGCAGTGTCGTTTTGTTACCCACATCCTGTTCGTAGCCTCGGACTGGTGCGTCGTTCAGCCTGCATGGCCCCAACGAGAGGAAGGGGTGGGGATGTGTGTCAACATCATCTACGGTTGAGCAACACCGCAGTGGTGAACTCTAGTAACAGGGACAGACCAGCCACAGTCGATGCAGCTTAAAACACAACTGTAATGATTATCTTGCTATCTCAATGAATTTTGCAATGCCAAATGGATTACAACATTTTATGTCACAATCTTCCTCAAACAACTGACTTCCAGTCAGTGGAAATGTATGTACGAGTCAAAGTAAAGGTGAATGTTGTAGTGTTTGTGAATCTTGTAGTCTGTGCATCAGCCAGACCTCACCAACCAACCCTGGATGCTGCATTTCAAAACCACATTGAAATCATGTCTGATCAAAGACCTGATTATTTCACACATGCCTGTCAACCATGATACTATTATTTTAGTTCCTGTACGGTAAGCATTTCTCAACACAGTGTGGCTCTCGGCAATATGTGCACAGAAATATTTTTTAATTGGGCCCTAATGCTCTTGTTTATAACAAGGCTTGTGGGAAACAGCGTTCTTTAAAGGGATAGTTCGGTTTTTAACACATTGAGCCCCTTTCACGGGTTGTCTAAAATGAAATAAAGTGGTTGACACCAAAATCTTGATGATTGCTCCTGTCTCGGCTATTTGGGAAATATAGAATCGCCTCTGCCTGCCTTTAAAATGGCTAGCAATGGGCATGTGTTGTTTCTATCCTTGAAACATTGGTTTTTAAAAAAGTGCTACTCGTGGAGTGATTAGTGGCGCTTGCTGATGTTCCAACCCAAGTATCGTAGCAAAATACAGTTTCTGTCATGTTTTATTTGCCATTTTGTAAGTCCTATAGGGATCTATTTGCTCCTTCATATAAACAAAGTGCCAAATAAAACATGACGGAAGCTTTATTTCGCTACAATACATGTTTTGGAACATCATTGAGCACCACTAACCACTTGGTGAGTAGCACTTTTTTAAAACCAGTGTTTTAAGGATAGAAACAACACATGCCCATTGCTAGCCATTTTGAAGGCAGGCAGAGGCGATTTTACATTTCTCAAATAGCCGAGACAGAAGCAATCGTCAAAATTTCGATGTCAACCACTTTATTGCATTTTAGACAACCTGTGAAAGGGGCTTAATGTGTTAAAAACCGAACTATCCCTTTAACTTGAACGGCATCCACAATCTCACCCCTCTGGCGTGTTACAGGGAGCCAAACGTCAATGAACCTGGTTTTTTTCCTCTTTAGCTTCTGGAAAAACAGGGTGAAATATTGAGGGGGAGTGAAATGTGGCAGTTAATGATTAGTGCTTTAACAAAACACAGTGAGGGGAGGTGTGTGTGTGTGTGTGTGTGTGTGTGTTTGGTAAGAGGCTTAAAAACAATTAAAAACTGCAGGCCAGATCCAAAGTGGTAAGTAACATTGTGAAACATAGGCACATGAGCTCTTTGGCGAGGTAAGCGCAGCAGACCTTTAAGACGGTCTGCCAAGCCAACATTTTACAGGACAGGGTGGAAAGTAGTGTTGGCATTTCACTGGTATTTGAGAAGGAGAGTCCAAATGGATGGGGGCAGAGAGATTGGGTGCTAAGAAACACACCAGAGAAGGAGTAATCACTTTGAAAAAGCCAAATCTGATAAATGTGATCAGATGAACTGACTGACATAATTCATAAAAAGTAATTAAAACTAAAAAATAAATTGGTGATTTTGAACACACCTGATAACAACATCGTATTTGTTAATGGCAGCTCCAAGGGAGGTGTTTTTGATGGCATATCCATTTCCTATAACAGCACAGGTTCTACACTCCAGACTGTAGACAAAACAAGGCATTAACAACTTATTTTAACGGAATTATGACAGACTTATCTTAAAACAAGAATTTAAGGGGACTAAGATCACAATTCCTAACACAAGTATTTGTTCCCTAAATTGTCCCAATATCAAAACAGGTAATAAAAACTGAACATGCATCACAACATCAACATAATTTTTAAAATAAATTAACTTCTTGTCATTAAGAAAGGAGATATCATTAAGACATTAAATGTTTGTTTATTGCATGTGTGTATGAGATTGTGCAACCCTATTTTGCTAGATAAATCTATATTGAATATGAAGAAATCAGAGGAGTCTAGTTACTAAGAGTTAACTATCGACTTTTGGAAGAGAGTGAATTGCAAATGCTATATATGGCTATAACTATGTATTATTATGGCTAATTATGGCTGTTAACCAAATATTTTTTAAAGTCTAAAATAAGTCACTCACTATTAACTTCCAACTCTTCACTACTTACTTGTCAATGTCGGAAGGCATTTTGTAATTGGCAGTGAATGCTAAGATCTTCAGCAGGAGTGATTCTGAAATGAGAAAAAACGTATGGCAATGCAAAGAGAATTGTTTGACCCTCTACGCTTGCTATAGCAGACCGACAAACAGGGTTAAATCAGATTATATACATTACATTACATATCTTTGGCTTGACAGAAGGACCAATAGAGAGAAAGATGAAACATACCACCGCCTTTAATACCATAAGGCAATGCAAGTGTTGCCAGATGTTGTCGCCAGAAGAAATCCTCCAGTTTTAAAAATAGGTCGGTCTTCCTGCTGATTCTATTTTTTTTTTTTTTACAGACAAAGAACATACAGACAGACAAGCTTACATTATACAAAACATTTACTGAACATGCATACACAACTCACATGAGTTAAAGTGCCAAAAAATGAATTTTTTTTTGTTTTTTTTGGCGCGGGGGGTGGGGGGGGGGTTATTTTATGATGACACCCTAGATGTGTAGAGTGATTTTGGTGGAACTACACTTTATAGAAGCCTAAAGTTATTGAATTTTATACCCAATAAAAATTCTTTAAAAATAGACATTGCCACATTCCCCAAACTCAGTGCTGCAGTATGACCATGATGACACCCTAGATGTGAATGATTTTGGTAGATCTAGTTTATAGTTACAAAGTTATTGAATTGAGTGTAGTACGACCATAATAAGTGGTGTGTTTTAATTCTGGTGGTATAGGTTACAGTTGATAAGAGCTAAGATATTGAATGTTATTAGTAACAGAAAAAAAATCTTTAAATATAGACTAAGGTACATTTCACCAAACTAAGGAATGTGGTACGACCTTGGTAGCATTCCAAAAGCCTTTGGTCTCTTCGAAGAGAATCACTCTTTGGTAGTGAAGTTATTGACATTATCCGTTTGCAGATGGTACATAAGTTTTGCGTTGGACCAATGTCGTGCCTATTTATTTAAATCATTGCCTACCTTACCACTGTGGAATAAGCGGTGGTAAGCGGTAATAATATTGAGTTTGATTAAGTTCAAATCTGTCATTTTTTTCTAACTTCAGTGAATTTCTGTGCGGTAAAAATAATAGCCTAATTCCTAACCGAGAGAAATTGAAATGAGTGAGTTTAACAGCCAATACGTGAGGGTCGAGAGCCCTGACTGTAGCCTACTACAACACTATATTTCATTATTTGTGATAGGGGATTATACTGCCATAGAATAGTCTATTCACTCGCAGCTACACCAGAGCCTGCAGCTTTGAACCTATGAGTCTTTGGTATTTCGTTTATTTAAGCAACGTGTGCAGGCATTAAGCACCGTTTTCCGACCTTTTGAGCTTCAAATGAAACTTCATGACAATCCACTGACTTATTTCCAGTTAATACGCATCAGTCACGTTATTGACATCTAGCGCCTCCGGCTGACTTAAATCCGTCATAGGACTGAAAACTTTAATCCATGAATTCAGGTTTCATGGTTCTTTCTTTCTTGCATCTAAAATCCTTTTCAGACTTCAGCTCTGGGTCATGCTCTGATGATTAGGTCCGGTCACAATACAATCTTCTGACAACAAACTGCTCTAAATTAGCTGGCAACTAGCACTTGTAATACTGACTTCAAATAGCCTAGAACAAATCGCACCACAAGAGAAGCCATGCAAACCAGAACCGTGTAGGCTACTGCTGCTACAGTGTTTGGACATGTGACCAGAGTATCAGCTGTGTACTGCATGTACCCCTACTGTTTAGAGTTTGGGTGGAATTCCTTACCCTGTACATTTTTCCTGTCTCTACAACACCAAGATGGTCTGGTGGGCTGAGGAGCTGACACACTCCTCTGTCTGTCCAATTTTTACTCTAGACTACGCAAAACGACTAAACTACAGTTATGGAATCTTATTATCACTAAAAGTGGCAGAATTTATTAATAGTGAACAATGGCTATCTATAAGATGCTGTGCAGAAGATACAATAACAATGTGTCGTTTAAAATATGAAAATCCACGCAAAGTTGCTAAAAGGCTATGTAGAGGGGGATGTGCCCTTTGTGTTTTGGCTCTGAGAAACTTCTGCCTCTTGAGACAAAAAATACTGTGTCCTAAATGCTTTGCAACTACGATGCAGTGAAACAACACCAACAAAGACGCACTGTTGACAACACAAGCCATCAAGTCATACAAATTTGGAACGGATTGAGAAACGCATGGCTTTGTGGCGATTTTTTTTTTCAAAATAAAGCATTCCTTCCTATCCTCCCACAAACACCACCTCCACACTCCCTTTCCCAAACTTGCAGGGGTCAAGCCCCAGGTGGGGTATGGCAGCACAGTCCTACCCTTGAACAGAGGAGAGAGACACCACTGCGTTAGGGAAGAGCCAGCTGTCCAAACTGATCAAACGGAGCAACGGGAGGGAAAAAAGACAACAAATGAAATCTAGTCAAGACTATGCGGTCTGTTAGACTAAAGACAACTCAAAAATATCTAGAATTTATAACTGTCAATGCCTTCGTTTTTTTTTTTTTGGCATGAAGAGAGAAGACAAATTTGATAAGTAACCAGATCCAAATCCTCCCAGCCATAACCTTGCTAACACCACTGTTTGAATTGTTTGTGGGTGTTCTCCTACCTTTCCTCCCCCACCACTAGGCTAGTACTTTTTTACACAGTAGAATTACGCAAATACCTGTGCACACATGTGAACATGCGCACACACACACACACTTTCTCTTTTCAACTCACGTGAGGTTGAGATGTTCCCATTTCTTTCCCTGCCCCATCCACTCCTCACACAAGGACTTTGTAGGTGCTGGAGCCTTAAGGGTGCCTCCATTGCTGTAAAAAGACACAAACTGTCACAATACACGATTCATCATCAACAAATTTTCAGCCAGCCAATAGCCCCCATGACAAAGCTTACCTTTGAAGGTAGAAATTGAAACAGTAGTAGGAGACACACAGGAAAGCAAAGGGGACCAGTCGAATGCACCATGCTGCCAACAAAAAAGAAGAACATAGAAACTTTGAATCAAAGAACAATGAAATGGTGACATGCTACTCTGTGTTATCCATCTGACATCCTTGATGAGGCATGTGATCATAGCATAATTGTGTTGGAGAGAAGCTATGTGGCCTTTTCATCTTTGACACACGAGTCAGTTATGGCAGCACAATAGCCTAAGGCAGTGGTTCCCAACCTTTATCTTCAGGGACCCATATTTTTACCATTGTAAGCTTTGGTGACCCCCCCCACCCCCCGCACGAGAAGGAGTCACATGATATGCTTCCTGCGAAAACTCATTTCATTTTTTTCCCCCTCAATTTCTCTTAGTTCAAAAACAGAATAAATGTTTAATGTAGCACTTAAATTTTGTTGCTTCTATGCATATATTAATTAAATGTTTTGTCATTTATTCAACATGGGCTATATATGGTATTAAAATTAAACCCCTTAAAATCAAGAGGGCTTCGCGACCCTCCGTGGAGCTTTGGCGACCCATAGGTTGGGAACCACTGGCCTAAGGCATGTTAGTTAGAGGACTACTGATCACATGAGCTTAAAATGGCTCAAAAGTTAGTCAATCATGTCTTGGAAGCAGCGGGACGCGAGGAACAGATATTCAAAGTCTCCAAAACAATTCCTTGAGCCTTGGAAGCATTAATTCATTCTGTGCACTTGTAAACATTCTTGGACCAAGACAATACAAATTTAATTCAATTTACTTTATAAAGCACCTCATGCAAAAGTAATATCTTCTGGCTCTTACATAAGACAATATATAGGAGGTTTCAACTGCATGTCACATCCAGCAAGCCAGCAGGACAGCAGAGATAGCTCACTGACCATCAGTATGTTTCTACTTCTGGAAGATATGGGCCAGCCGCTGCTACATCTTTCAATCTGCCCTCAAAACAGTCCAACTTACAAGCTTTGCCTACTCATGAAAGCCCTGAGTCAGGCCATGAATGGAACAGAGCTCGAAGTGAGAGATTAGTAATTACAAGAGAAGACTTCACTTACAGGAGAAGGAGTCGGGGGAGGGGGGGGTTACAAATTCCCCTTTCTTAAAGGCATAATTTTCAGGAAACACTAGGGGATGCTTGCACCTATATGCTGTGACGACCTCCTGTGTTTAATGCAGTATCAGCATGCTTTCTTAAAATATGCACTGAATTGCTATGTGGCAGAAAAAATGTCTTCCACTGCACTGTACATTTACTCCCATGCTGGCCTTCCTAAATACCGTAAAATCAGGAAGCGGAGGCCAAGCTAAACACTGTCTGTGCTGACACTCCTATCTGGAGCTCCCATTAACAGATCTACAGCTTCTGGGGAAGTCTCTTTAAGAAGGATGGTGCTCACATAAGCTTGCACACACACACACCAGCTGTCCAAAAAGCAGTCTACCCATCCTTTACCCATGACCATGAGGGGCACAGCACTAGAGCTTACATCTGGCTAGTAGTAAATTAAGTGCGAGTGTGTGAATGTGAGGTAGGTAATGTCCTGCGTAATAAAACATGTGACGCCATTGACCATATTATGCACATAGCATTTGAAATATGGTCACGTGTAAAAATTGCTCCAGAAAGAGTCTGCTCCAGCATTTTCTGGTTGCACATCCCTGAATTCCATTGAATTTTGGCATACCTGAGTTGTTTTGAATTCTGTAGAAAGCGGGATTTAAAATTTGTGAGACGACAACTAAAACATGGAATTTGCATGATTCATGCCACGAAAACCGAATATTGTCGTTCTGCTTAAAACATATGCCATGTTTAAATGTATATAGAGTGAAGTTCTAGCAGTGAGTTAAATAGTCAAAAATGATAGCAGTAGCAGTCAAATATTAGATCACGGATTCAAACGTCGTTTACCTTGCTGTTGGACAGCAGCTTGGGGTGTGGAATGGACCATACTAAAATCCTCAGCGCCGACTCCGGCCTGCTTTCTATGCAAGTTTGTGAACTAGAAATGACCACGGCGAAATGGGTTATCTGAGCAGATGCAATATATAGCATGCTGAAATTAGCATATGCCAACCCTTGTTCAGGGTCGGCAATAATAACCTATGCAATCAAGAGAAAAATCTAAGACAGAGGAGGGAAATGTTTGAGAACATTCGTGTCGGAACACACATGTAACGTTTTCGCATTTACAGGCAAATATGAAGACTATGCACAGGTTTCCCCAAAACCCAAACTGTTGGCGGGATGTTTATCTAACTACCACGAGGCTGCACCGACAACAATACAGAGGTTTCAAATGTTACGCCACCACAACCACCACCGTCACATGTAAAGATCAAATATGGCTTAGTATGTTGTTTTCTTCTCTATATTGGCCAGTGTAACAACAGTTGTAAGACTCTATGCTATCCATTGCCTGTAGTGATGTTATCTATCACATGTCTAACTTAGCTGCCTGCTGCTACCGGTGAAGTTTACTTTTTAGCCTAGCTGGGGTGGAAATGGCTTCACAATCTTTCTGGTACCGAACAGGTCCTTTGATCATAATGCTATATATTTAAATTAGCAAATCATTTTGTGTTATTTAAAAGCCTACTAAACCATGGGCTATATCAGTGCTCGGGATCATGACGTGAAAACTTTGCGGACACCACCATATTGGCAGCCTCACTCCTTAGTTTACTATGGATTACTATGGATTTACTCCCGCCCAATAGTGTGCTCCTGTTACTTAGTTTTTGCTTTCTTGGTCATATGTTGCTGTGTAGTGGGGTGTAAAAGCGCAACTTACGATCGCAAGAGGAAAAGAATCGCTATTACTACATTTCTGCTAATTGTCTTCTGCATATAAATGAATGGATATTATGTTCGGTGTGCTACCAACATGGCGGGAGCGAGGTAAAGTTGGCCGGATGTTTGATTTTCGCCCGATATTCGATCTCAACTTTCCTCGCATTCGGTTTTGCCTGCAAACTTAAGTTTAACAACCACATCAGCATTGCATACAGTTCACACTGTTGTCATGTCTCCAGCGAAAACTATGAA
>JAGFZM010000195.1:899556-912343 GCA_017657215.1 Limnothrissa miodon
CCTCTACTTTGTGTGGTCATATAGCAGTGAGGCGATGTGTGAATGGGTCAATAAGAGGCATTGTAAAGCTCCGTTTATAAATACAGTCCATTTACTATTTAATTTAGGTCATTTGGTTTTTTCGTGGATTTCTGTTTGTTTTTAATTAATCTGTGAATTATCTGTGAGAGAACCCTTCAGGTGAAGCGCCATTGGTGCCCAACGTGGGGCTTTCTCACACAGCGTGTCTTCCCTTCTCGTCGGTCTCTCTCTTTCTTTTGCTGTACTCTGTCCCTCCATGAGTTCTCTACCCAGAGACTGTGTCAGTGTAGTTGCATGTGTATTATACAGAGTGGTGGCTTGTGTGTGCGCGCACACACACACACACACACACACACACACACACACACAGACATGGCTGGCTCCAGCTGGAGGCCACAGCATGCTGTGCCGGCTGGCTGCTGGCGGGTGGATTGATAGTGCTTCTCGCCTGTGTCATTTTCTCTGCGTGATAGTGGGGGGAGAGAGTAGAGGGGGCTCAGATCCGACGTGCTACTGCCTTTTATTAAAAGCCTTTGGCGGCGACGGCAATGGTGGTGGTGGTGGTGGGATCTGATGGGTCGGTGTGGAGTGGGAGTGAAAAGCCGCTTTGACACGGAGCAGTTTCATCTGGGTGTCATAAAAAAGAAGTATGTAAGTGAGGAAATAAATAAATAAATAGGTTCATGGCCTTCATTCTCCCAAAGAGGGCTCCGGTGACCTAATGGACCTGGATAAGCCGGCGCGCTCGTGAAACCCGAGAGCAGACATCTTAAAACTTGTCCAACACGAGGTGAACTTATACGTGCTAATGGAATGTTCCGTCGTTGTCCGTTTTTATGACATTTTCCCCTGTCCCTTTTTTTTCTTTTTTTCTTTTTTTGACCTAAAGTGCAAAGAGGGGGGCCTGGTTGAAGCCCTGTCCCATTCGGTGTGACATTAAGATGTTACGAGGTACAAATCTTAAGTACATTTGAAAGCCTGTAATTTACTGTACGCTCCAGGCAGCATCAAAGGGGCCAGTCAGAGGGTCTGCAGGGCCCTGCGGCAGTGGTCTGGTTAGAGGTGAGGAGCCCCGGAGAGTGACCGCTGACCGCTGGCCGTCACACTACAGGAATCCTGCAGCCACCACTCCTGCAACAGGACTAAGGGACCTGTAGGAAAGAGAGATGGAGAGAAAGAGGGAAAGAAAGAAAGAGAGGGAGAAACTTATTTTGAAAAGTGAAGAGAGAGAGAGAGGGAGAGAAAAGAGAGAGAGAGAGAAGTCGTTTTCGGTGAGAGAAGAGAGAGAGAGAGAGACAGAGTGGGAGAGAAAAGAGAGTGAGAGAGAGTGAGAGAGGGAAGTTGTTTAGGTGAGAGGAGAGAGAGAGTGAGATATCTGCAAAGGGAGGGAGAACACGCTCATCACTCCTTTCCTCTAATCCTTTTTTCCTCCTCCCTCTCTTCCTCCTCTCTCTCCTCCCCTTGGTTGGCCCGGCACCTCTACAGCACACTTCTTTTCCACAGCGCGGCGACTTAACTTGATATTTCCTCCTCGGGAAATAAAATAAGGAAATCTGTCTTCAGCGGCCTTTTGATGGAGACCACCGTCCCCGGACGCTTCCAAGGCTTCGCTTTTTGCAGGCACTCGGAACATGCTGTGTCTGCCTTTGACACTTACATACATACACACATACACACACACACACACTCACATTGACACACTCACAGACACACAGACAGGCTGGAAAGGGTTTGGCTTTGTACTCTGGCAAATCCTTTTTTTTTTCTTCTTTTCTTTCCCCCTTTTTTTTTTACACTAATGCTGAAAACATGCCTCGCGTTGAAAACCATAACCGTAACCCCTGGCAGAATGGCGTGGCTGTACAGTTCCAGCCCAAGTGTTTGGTAAATAATGTAGCACTCAAACGAAAGACTGGAAGGGAGAGGGGAAAAAAATGAAGCTCTCTGTACATATTCATACACTCTCTCTCTCTATCTCTCTCTCTCTCTCTCTCTTTCTCCCCCCTTCACTGAAATACTTCATAAACGGCCTGATGTCCTCACACAATTTTTCAGTGTATAATCATTTTGAAATAACCACGTTTGTCAACCACCAGAAAGGATGCCGTCCTGACACTTAAATGGAAAACAGATTCGGCTCTTGGCCGAAACGGCGGAGTTGGTTTAGAAGTTGGTGCAGTCAGCTTTAGGCTTAGATTACAAGATTTGCAAATTAAAGGAAAACCAGAGAAGAGGAGAGAAAAAAAAAGCATGTGTGCAGGCCCTGCCTCCTTGCCGTCTTCCAGCCAGACCCTCTCAACATAATTTTATCAATGGAAAGGATTATGTCTTAAGTCCAAACAACGTATGGTTCTAGAGATTTCCCTGACGGCAAAGTTGCACATTCATCCTGCGTGCTGTATGCCAACAGCGCCAGGGTTTGCAAATTAGTGAAGAATGTATGTGTCATTCGATCCTGGTAGGCTTCCTGTATGGAATAGATTTCCACTCGCCCTGTGTGTTTTTTTTTTTTTTTTTTTTTTTCTCCCTTGTTTCATTTTAATGAACTGTGCACGTATAAGAATGAGTGAGTGTGTTTACGTCTGTTCTCTTGCACAGATTCAACAGGCTGAATTGGAGCTTTTTTATTTTTTGAGTGTTTGTGGGCGTCACACAGAGAACATGCACTTGGGCTAAAAGTTCAGTGTCAAAGAAGCCTGCTTTTGTTCTTTGGGAAGTGGAGAAATTAAGTCGTGGGCATAAAACTTCCCACTCACCCCCCCCCCCCCCCATATGGGCATGGGCTTTTTCACAAATACAGTCCTCTGTCATTGTGGAGCTTACTGGTGACTCTACTCTGGTAAGCAGGTCTCTGAAGGGGATTAGGGGTGGGGATGGGTGTGGGGGGCACGTGGAGGTCCCGGCACAGGTCCACCCCCTTTCCCCCCTTGGCTTGCGAGTCGCTATTGGACGGCCACCACGGCCACCCAGCACTTGGCTGGTTGTCAGAGGGCCGCTCTCCAGTCCATTGCAACAGCTCCTCGCTCCGCTCACCCAGCCTCTGGTGCAGGCTCTGGGCTCAGTCCTCTCTCCGTCTCCCCTCTCCTCCGTCTCCATGGCCTTTAAGTCAACAGCAGCAGCAGCCTTTAGCGGCTATCAACACACGCCACATCGCACGCAAAACAAAGTGTCATCCCAGGGATTTATCCTGCTAAACAGTGTCCCTAATTTTCCCCGCTCAAATCCGAAAGCCATGTAAAGTCCCTCTGTCACGTAATGCCTGGATTTTAATTACATGATTGTTGTGAAAATAAATAAATAAAAACTAAACGGAGGGAGTGGGTGGGGGGAAGAAAAAAACAAACTCCACACACTGCTTGTTCCAGCAAATATTTTTGAAGAGACTAAGCCGAAAGCCTATTGTGATATTAAGCTGCGCTTTGCATTGCATTTCCCTGACAGGTTTAAACATTAGATGTGAGGTATCCCTCCTAAAGTGTATTAAATGGGTGAAATCTCCCGGCGGTTGTAGTAGCGCCGGCATCAGATTAAGGGGATTGGGGAGCGCGGCTCTAAGCCTCATGACACTGTTCTTCTCTCGCTATCACACCCTGGATCAGCAGGGGCTCTCGCTCGGGTCCGTGGCCTCTGGCACGCTAAAAGCCTCGGTGACGTTGTTCGAGAGGGGGCGTGCCCAGGGGGACGGGTGGTGCTCGTGGCAGTGATGGGCAGTGTGGGTCGGGTGGGACTCGGACGTAGTTTCTGTCATTCACCCGGCGGCGTGTGTGTGGAGTGTTTTGTGCTGAAGACACCTGCGGGGTTCGCAGCGTTATCCTGCTGGCTGGCTTGCCTCTGTGGCCTGCAGGCCTACACACCCCCCCCCCCCCCCACACCCCACCCCTACCCACCCACACACACACACACACACACTGCCACAACGCCTGATCAGAAGCAGAGGGAGGGTATCAGCACTCTTTAGAGTGGCTGCAGAGATGACGCTGGCGAAGATTGAAAAGGTTTCAGTTGCCCCGGTTCATGTTCCTCTCATGGTGGTTTCAAGGACAGTAAATATTATTTTTTAGATTAAAGGACATATGACTTGTTTACTTTTAATAAATCGTTTGCAGTGAGTGGCACTGAATTTACAGTCAACAGATGGCTTATTTATTTACTTATTTATTTATGTATTAATCTCCAAATCTTGTAATTCTTGAACTGCCTGTATGTGAAACTAATAATGTTGTAAGTATACCCTAAACAAAATGTTGGCACCTTTTCAAATATTGAATATATGGAAATCAATTTAAACTGAAACAAATCAATATCAATATAAAATGAACAGGAATTTTCTCTGTCGCTTTTATTCCTTTCTGAGTGACAGTGCGGTGCAGCATCACCGTCTCCTGGCATTAGCTGAACTTGCACACTCACCTCTTTCCTTGTCCTCTTTCGTGACAAGAAATGCTGTGTGCCATCA
Source organism: Limnothrissa miodon (assembly GCA_017657215.1). Lineage (NCBI taxonomy): Eukaryota > Metazoa > Chordata > Actinopteri > Clupeiformes > Clupeidae > Limnothrissa > Limnothrissa miodon. The sequence continues at coordinate 904,034 of JAGFZM010000195.1, forward strand.
CAGTTGACTTTATTTGGAAAAAGCCAGCCAGGTGCACCGCTTAGATCCCCACCCCCAACTCCCCCACACCATCATCTGCTCCTCCACCAACCTAGAGGGCCATATAACTCCGCTCTCCAAGGACAGCCCGAGTCAGAGCCCGAGCCTTTGATGTTTGCCTTTTGAAGAGTGTTCGTCTTAAAGCGCTTTTCCATGTACTGTCACTTCCACGTTATCTGTTCGCTTAACACCTGAAAAAACAACCACTGTCGACTCTGAGGGAATGCAGAGGAGAGCACAGTAGACCTGATGTCCTGACTTCCTTTTAATGAACGTAATTAAGAATTTAACTTGGACCATAATTGGGTTCATATGATTAATTAAGTATGTGTGAATATGTGAAAGGGATGTAAAACGCTATGGGAATCCTTAAATTCATGTGTGGCCTGATGCATTATTCTTTACTTAAGTCATATTTGTACTCAGATATATTATATTGAATCTGGTTTTTTATTTGTTCACAATAATACCAATAGTTTTACATACCAATACTTGGGATGTGATTGTAACAAAAAAATCAGCTTTATCAATAGCTTTTCAAATGGCTAATGCTCTAAAGCAAATCTGTGATTATGTTTACACAAATTGTGTGTGTGTGTGTGTGTGTGTGTGTGTGTGAACAGAGACAGAAAAAGAGAGACTTGAGTGATGCATGTGATTGCACCAAATGATCCCAGAGTTTACTTTTGTAGTCGTCACTGTTGGAAATAAGCCACAATAGCCACATAGCCATTTCTAAAACAAAATGGATTCAGGATTTGATGCATCACGGGGGCACACACAGTGTTGCTTTCAGTTGTTTGCAACTAGTCATTTATTGTCACGACGGGAATAGGAAAACATTCCGCTAGCGCCAAATCACTGTTATACATCACAACTTTCTCATTAAAGTTGGACAGAAAATTGGCAGGCAAAAAACCACAGCATAATTCTGACAACAGAAGAACTCAAACTTCTGTGTTTCAAACACACAAGTGGTTTGATAAATATTCATGCTGCGCGGTGTGCTGCGTGCTAGCCGTGTGTCTGCGAGCATGAAGCGGAGAGAGAGGCCTCAAAGACATCCAGACTGGGCCATCTCTTTTCTTTTGCTGTCTCTTCCCACCTGCCTATCGCTTTCACAGAGACCAATTTAACCCCAGCAACATTAGAGCGCCTATCGGGGGCACTGGGAGTCAAAGGTCAAGGCCGATCATAGCCCCCCTTCGTCTCTCTTTCTTTCTTTCTCTCTCTATCTATCTTTCTTTCTTGCTGTCTCTCTCTCTCACTCTGCTGCTGCAATGTGTTTCCAATATGCCAGAGTGGGGGGAATATACAGCCGAGCCCCCGCGCAAGAAGAGGAAATGTATTTCTGGCAGAGCAGCAGACATGGAGCTGTGGTTGAACTTTTTACCCTAATTACTTTCCCGCTAATGCCCGCGGCATGCAGGAATCAAAGGCCCCCCCCCAGGCCCCAAGCAGCCTCTGATGTGGCTGGCGTTTGTTGTGTGTTGAGGGCTGTTTTTTTTTTTTTGTCCTGAAAGGGAGAGATGGAGAGCAAGAGAGTGACTGAGGAAGAGAGAGAGACAATGAGAGAAAGCTAGAAAAATTGTGACAGGATATTTTTTCGAAAAAGGGGGAAAAAAGTTAGTTACCACCCACCTCACTTTACAAAAAAAGTGTAATTGTTTTCATCTGTGTGTTTTTTTTTTTCTTTCACCCTGGCTTAGAAATAACTGTTATAAATCAATATGACACAGGCTTAGGGGATGGGTTCGAGTCCAACTAGCTTTTTTAAAATTAGTCTAATTTGTATTTCCCTCTTAAACACCCTTTAAAGAATGTTAGTCTTCTGTAATCTATCTTAAACAAGTTTTACGAAATGTGTTTACTTCTAAGACCACAAAAATAAACTTTTTTTCACATATTGATGTTAGATTTATTTTTTTTTGGTAGAATTTATAAAAAGAGTGTTCTTCAACACGAAGTAGATTGCTGTTAATGATAATGACAATAAGTTCATATATTATAGGATCTTCTAACTCCGGGCTGCTCTTTTGCAGATTTTCAGGTTTCCTAACTGGGTCTCCTGGAACGACAGCTGGGATTTAGAGGAGAGGCAGTGTTTGTTTTGCGTTTCCAGAGCATGTAATTGTCTGTTCGTATTTGGGAAGCTCGTAAAGTAGCTGTAGTCAGAAAGTGATGACGTCTCCTTGTAAATTAATTCATTTGCCCGGGTTCTCGTTCCTTTTCCAGGCCTCCCGTTCGCTCTGCTCACCGCATCGCATAAGACATGCCCCTGTTTTTTTTCAGCCTCGTTTTACTCCGGTTAATAAAACGTATAGATTGAAGCCCTGATCTGCGGGCCAATCATGTGGCTCCCAGCAAAGCGGGCTCCAAGTCGGAATAACAGATGTCAACGAGTTTATAAAAACATGGAAGTGATGAAATGGCAGCCAGCAGACATAATGGACATAATAACCATTGTAAACTCAAGTGTTGCTAAAATTAAGAGAAAGTCATCGCCGTTAAAAAAAAAATCTTTTAAGTGTTGCAGGGCAAGTTTTTTTTTCCAATCTGGTAACCCATCGAATGATGGATGGCCAGAATATGCTGGCTGTTTTACCAGACCTACCATTCTGAAGGGGCGATGGATTTTGCAGGTGCGCTTCTCGGCCAGCTAATAGTGCTTTACCCAGTAATTAGTGGAGTAATTGCAGTGGGGGGAAATCTATGTTTGAAGCGTTGTGGAGCTCAAATGAGCCAAGACAAGGATGTTGAATACAGCAGACATGGCCTTTTCCTCTGGAGGTCAAAGCCATTCTGCCTCGCCCTCGCCCGTTTAAAAATATGTGTTTGCAGAAGAAGATTTTTTTCCCTTTTGTCACGCCATGTGGTTCTTGTCCTCCTTCTTGCACATTTCTCAGCATTCTACTAGCTGCTGAATCTAATTGAGGATGCTTGACGAATTTGTCCCTAAATGAATGCTGGCAGATTGGATCAATCAGGAGATGGATAATTGACGCCTGAATACGACGGGATCACAACAGTCGTATTAGAAAGACGGCGAATTGGTGCCCAGCATCACCTTAACGTGTGCAAGTCTGACATTTGGACATGATTCATAATGTTAATTGTAATTTAGCCTCACTTTCAACCCCAGTCGCATGATTTTCAGAGTGGGGAAATTGTATTACAAATGACAAAGCTTGCCTCCATTAGAACTGGGCCATTTGTTAGTACAAAAAAAAACATGAACAATTGAAGTGAGCGGCACGATGATTCTCTTTTAGAGGCCATCAATGCCCCATTAATCAATTTAGAAGCATATCTTTTGTATTATATTTGCTCTAAAACGCTTTAAATTTGATTGATTTGACCCTGACAATGCTGAAATCAATGAGCGCTGAGACAAGTTTGAGAAGTTAAATCCCTCTATTAATCTCTGTGCTTTGGAGCTGAGGGGGGAGGAAAGTGTTTTTGCAGAGAGCAGGCTTTTCTGTGACATCTTGAAAGAGCAAATGTCTGCCGGACATAGTGGCGGACACACGTGCAAAGAGACCCGCGTGCATACAGTGCTCCCTCTCTCTCTCTCTCTCTCTCTCTCACACACACACACACGCTCTTGCACTCTAACAGATACGCACACACACACACCACACAAACAGTCTTTGTCTCTGTGTTTTATGTCTCTGCTCTGCTGGCCAGACTCAGATGGGCTTGGAGATCTGAAGATTGAGACGCCAAGGTTGCTGCCTCTGGCTTGTGAAACCCTCTCACCCCTCTGTGTGTGTGTGTGTGTGTGTGTGTGTGAGAGAGAGAAAATAATGTCAGAAGAAGTAGAGAAGGGAAAGTGTGAGAGAGTTGTGGTGATTGTGATGTTGGTCCACATTTGTCTCTGATGCAAGACACCCGCCTCTCACTGCAGCAGATTGTGGCGTTAACACGCAAACCCCAAATCCCTTCCTTGGCTTTCTTCCAAAATTCCATAGCCAGCACTGGCCCCAACACCATCACTACTGTCTGCCACCACAACACCACCATCACTACTGTCGGCCCTCAGTGTTGTCCAGGCCTTAGCGGCAAGTGTCCCAAACTAAGAGAATCAGTATTAACATGACCTGATCATCAGTCCATTCAATTGTTTTTAACACAACCCTGCATACCGGCTATAGACTCTGAACTTTCACCTGTTGATTAATATTTAAGTCAGTTTTGTCAGTGCCCACATTGTGCTCCAGACAGAAAACTTTATTTGGCATGCGCCGCTGTGAAGTTGTCGTGCAAGTGTTGGTCTTTGTGTCGTCTTGGTAGGAGTTGAGTGGTTTGACCACAACACTTTGGAGAAGTTCATGTGAATGAAAAAAGGAAATGAGGTCTATTTAGTTTGGCCCTACACCAATACCACTGTTTTAATAATCCCCTGTGTCAGAGGAGTTATTGCAGAATTAAAAACCTAATAAGTAGTGTGCTGTCGAGTTCCGTACACATCCAGAGTGTGGCGTCTAAATGCTTCCATGTTCCCTGATGATCAGTTTGTGGACAGTTTGAGATGTCTGAAGTGCTTTGTGAAAAGTGATTTTTCTCAAGTCTATACCAGTATTTCTACTAGTGTTTGCGTACATCTGTATTGGGAATGGAATAACCAGATGAGAGATTTTTCCGCCATAAAAGCGTGAAAGAACATTTTTAATGACCAGTAATGCAGACATATATTCCACCCTTATTGACGCCGGGGAAGAGCGGGCGGTTGTAGCAGGCTCCGTGAAGACGTGATTTACTAGACCTCCGAAAAGCTGAAGCTAAGCCATAGTGGGAAGATTATACGTCTGCAAGGACGCGAACATCACTCTTAAACCGTAAAATCTAGCCTCGGTGACAATGCGCACTAAATCACTAGACGTTTCCAGCACTGGCAGCTAGTCAGACAGACGCTGGCAGACAGTGTGGAGATACAAGCTGGAACATTAGGGACACTACCCCACGCTAATTATTTTGTCGATGAAGCGCCGCCTATTGATTTCCTTCCTTGCTGCAGAGCTCGTTCAATTTCCCGCATGCTGGACAGTAAATGACATCCTGAGAGGCAAACGTGTGGAGAGAGGCTCTTGCCTTTCTGGGGAAAAGTTAAGCAAGCGCTCAGAAATGGCTTTTGCCTTATGAGTGTCAATAAGCAAACGTTTAAAGATGTGCTCTTGTGCGTGTACGGTAAGCAAAAGTGTAGGATGTACTCTTTCTTTTGCGGGTATACAATAAACAAACATTTAGAGATGTGCTCTTTCCTTACGGGTGCTCATCTCGGCACAGTTTTGACGGCTTTAGGTGTCAAAGTAGTGAAAAGATTCCGATGTCCATGTGCTTAGAATCTCTCCTCACTTCTGAAACAGTGATGGCGATGTAATGGCTGTGGTGCATTGTTGTTGGCATGTTGGGGTGAGCGTCTGGGTTTTTCCTCCAGGCAAAACACTGAAACGATAAAAATTTTGAGGCCGTCTGCCAGAGCCCCGTCTCACTCTACCTTAGTGCACCGGCCACTACACAAGCTTTTGGCCCTCATGTCATTTTAGAGACGCTGCCAGCCATCTGCGAGTGTTTCTGATTTCTCTCTCTCTCTCTCTCTCTCTCTCTCTCTCTCTCTCTCTCTCTCTCTGTTCTACAGGACAAGCCCTCCATACTGTTGTGTGGACCTCTACTCTCTGAGGACAGGGGAAATGGTAAAATCCATCCAGTTCAAGACCCCCATTTACGATCTCCATTGTAACAAACGGTGAGTAGTTTCTGTTACTGTATGTATCTTTCACACAGTAGGCTGAGCTCTACAGCCAACTGTTTCATTGGAGTAGATGTCACAACTGACTTTTTCTTTTTTTATTCCTCACTTGTAGGATTCTTGTGGTCAGTTTGCAAGAGAAGATTGCAGCATTTGACAGCTGCACATTTACAAAAAAATTCTTTGTCACAAGTGAGTAAAATCAATAGTATTTTGCTAATTGTGGCATTTAAATATTTTTTTCTTATATTTTTCATGTATTCCTTATATACATGTTGTAGGGTACTCATAAAAAACGTATATGTGTTTCCTATAAAAAAAACTGATATGTGTTATAAAATAAAGTGACCATACAACAAGGGCTGGAAAAGCTGTTGGCCACATTTATAACAAATAAGTTGCCAACTGGGGGACCATCACATCACAATGCATAAGACATTTTTCTTCATCCATATGTTGCTGAAGCTGAATTAGTTTCCAAAAATAATGTGACTGAAACCTTTATTTAGGTGTGGTGAAATTAAGTTTTATAAATACCTGACTACCTGTGGGTCAAAGTCTTAGTTAAGGAAATTATTTTTTTAAATCCTTTTTTAGCACCACTTCCAAGGCATAAGGATTCGGCACTTGTAGTAGATTTTATTTTTATTGTTTCCAAATTATGAATGTCTTGCAGCCATCACAGTAATTTAAGAATTTACAAATTCCTTTTTTTAATTTTTAATTTCTACTTCTAATTGACAAAAATCCATCTGGTGCCTCCAGCAGAGGCCCGTACTCCAGTCATGCTAATTGAAACAGGCCTGTGAGAGTGTGCAGTTAGCTGCACACAGTCTTGCTCTCCGCTGCATTAGCACGTCATTTCTGACTTGATCCAGACCAACATACTTTGTTTGTTTGTTTGTTTGTTTGTTTGTTTGTTTACCTGCCATATCATCTTTGTTGTGCTGCTTAGCTTCTCTCTCTCCCTGCTCCCACTGTGCATCCCCCTCCCACTCTGGAGTAAGCTTCCTGTTAGTCTGCACAAGCAGTAGCAGTGTTATACCAGTCATCTGTATTTGTTGCTTGAGACTTGAGAAAAGGTCAGAGATTCGAACACAAACATGACATGTTAAGGATACAAAATATGTGCAATTAAATATTTTGATATTCTGATTTCTCTGGATAAATGTTTTAGACACTATTTGACAAAATATTGTGCAGGGCCCCCGACCTTTTATGTAGGCCTTTAGTGTATATTGTAGTAACCTCGGTGGCCGAGATTGTGTGGCACCTGAGCACCCCACCACAGACAAAAAAAACAGGCCCCTGCTTTCCCCCCACTTAAGCAATTTGCCTGTTGTAAATTGCCATTAGCGTGATTTTAATGGGGCTCATTGTCTGTCTGCCTTCCCTGTCAGTGTCTACACTACAGGAAATGTGCACAGTCAATAACTCTACATCATTAATAGGTTTTTTTTTTTTTTTTTTTTTTTACGGGGGCTTGTGGGGGGGTATGAGTCGTGAAGCTCTCCCTTTATCCAAGAGCAGAGAATTGGTGTGCGGGGTGTGCAGAGCAAAGGTTGACATTAGTGCAGAGGAAAGGCAAGCCGGGGGCGAGCAGACACAAGCATGCTAATGCACATTCGGCAGGAGTGACGAGGGCCGTGCTCTCTGTCTGTGTCTGGACTGACTGCCTGAGAAGGACACAGTTGCGTTTGCGTCCTTGTGCTCTGTGTTTGTTCGTACACAGATTCGTTTTTTTGAGACAAGTCCCTAAAGGTCTCTTTCGGTCCTGGAGTTCAAGACACTGATCTTGGGATTGATGTGAGTTTGGAAAGCAATAGTAAAATCGCCCTTTCAAATCCTCCTCGCTCCTCTTTTCCAGACTCTTTCTTTTTCATTATGCGCACAGACACATGCAAACACACACACACGCACAGACACACACACACACACACACACACCCTCTCTCTTTAGGTCACACACACACATACACATACACACACACTCATACGCACCCCCCCGCCCCTCCCTCTCTCTCTCCCTCTCTCTCTCTCTCTCTCTCCCTCTATCTCTCTCTCATACACACACTCACACACACATATCACACACTCTCTCTCTCTAGCTCTACACATGCACACACACCCTCTCCCTCTCTCTCTCTCTCTCTCTCTCTAGGTCAAACACACACACACACACACACACACACACACACACACACACACACACACGCGCTGCCTCCTGCCCGCTTCTTCCCCCCCCCTCCAGCCGGCGCCCCCACACACAGGATGTGTTAAACACATGTTATCTCACCGTGTTGGCTCCCTCCGCCTTGGAAAAGCACAAAAGGGTTTTTTTGCATCGCTGCACTTGTGGCTTACCTCAAGTACTATTTGCCAGCTTTCAGATCCTCCACTCAGAACACTAAATTACTGTCTGCATACATTTCATCTGTGCTCTGAGCTCTAAATTACTGTCAGCTCGCTTTTTCTCCGACATGATCTGCACTCACATGACTTCTGTGTGTGTGTGTGTGTGTG
>JAGFZM010000195.1:912353-935813 GCA_017657215.1 Limnothrissa miodon
TGTGTGTGTGTGTGTGTGTGTGTGTGTGTGTGACCAAACAGTGAACAACACAGGCGTCAAGGTGAAAATCAGAATGCAACAGATAGCAGGCACAACTCAAGAGGTCTTTTGAAGTCGATAACAAGAGGACAGAAGGTCACTAAAATAGCATTTTGTTAGGCTACATTGTAATGGTCAGAATGTGTAAAATCAAGGCTCCATACATTTGCTATCCATTGCCAGGTTTTTACCAGTATGGTTGTACTTCCTGGCAGTTTTTTTTTTTTTTTTAAGAATGTTACCAACATGATGTAGGGGAACATGAATGGATGTTTAAAACCACCATTAATTGTACACTTGATTAACAATTTCATCCCAGCATAATGATGATGTTTTGTAGTGTTTCCAAAACATGCCTTCAAAACAGCATCTTGCTGTAGTCATAGTTTATTTATTACGTCATGGTTCCATCTTTAGCTCACCACATTTGCGTCTGTCACATAATGACCAAGACATAATATATGTGTTGAGTCTGTGACAGGAGGGTTGTCCTTTAGTAACTCCCTGTCTCTCCCCTAGACGCTGAAGACGGGTCTGACCATGGTGGGCAAGGTGGTGACCCAGCTGGCGGGCACGCTGCCCTCTGGAGCTCCTGACGAGGAGGGCTCGCCCCACAGTGCCACGCGGCGAAGCCCACACGTGCCCGGCGTCGTCACCATCATCGACACGCAGAGCGTTGGAGAAGGACAGGTATCACTGCCCACCTGCTACATCCACAAATTCACACAAGTGATGTCTTTGCTCGCTTTGCAGTGAGTTGGGTGACCACATGGACTATGTGAAGACCGTTTGTGGTGTTCTTGCAAAAATTCATTTTCTTTTAGATGCAGCCAATTAAACAGTGTTAAACTGGAAAGGTGTTTCTTTCAGTCTGAGCTTTTTTTATTATTATTATAATAATAATTATTATTATTATTAATATTATTTTTGCAGAAAATCAGGCTTTTTGTTTTGTGTGTTTAAATCCACACGCAGAACAGACAACTAGAGGCTTGTGAGGGGAAAACTCACCGTCTTTCACCCACAAAATATTTTGAATGGCCGACTGCACCTTTTCAGAAGACTGCTGCTAGTCTACAAGCCTTTTTTAGAGTTCCAGTATAAAATATTCAATGTTTTTGCTGTGTTTGGATAAGAATTAGCTGTGGCTAGTACTGGAAACTTGACATAGATAGTTAACACTGTTGGAAAATAGGAATTCAGTGATCATCTCGATCTGTAAATGGAAATTCTGCTCCTTTTCCCTCTGAGCGGGGATGTCGTCTGATTTAAAGCCGGCCATAATATTTAATTGCATCCTGAAAGTGGAGCGTGTCCACTGCAAACAGTGAGGCGTCAGAGAGGATGGAAGATGTGTGTGTCTGTGTGTGTCTGTGTGTGTGTGTGTGTGTGTGTGTGTGTGTCTGTGTGTAGGAGCAGGCCATAAGGCAAACCAGGTCAGAGGAGACGAGAGCCTGACAGCTATTTGTATTTTGATTGTCTATTGATCTGAAGACATGTACTAGAGAGAGAGAGAGAGAGAGAATGTATTTTCAAGGTGTTGTTCTGTAGAAACTGCTACCAGGTGAGTCATCCCTTCCCACAGAATCTGTGTAATAAGGTGTCAGGTTTACAGGCTTGTTTGAACGCCAACCATTGAAGGACCTTTTATTTTTTTATTAAGCTTGAGCTTAATTAAAGCAGTTTGAGTCCTTTTCTGTCTGTTCTGCCGGTCATCCTCTCTCTACCTCCGTCTCGGCCATCTCTCTCTGGGTCTGGCCTACAGTAAGCAAACGAATGGGCTGTTGTCTGTGGGTGTCTGAGTCCCACTGTGGGTGCCAGTGGTGGGCTGATCCCACACACAGCTCAGCTCTACAGACGTGTGATTTATTCTGCTTACGCACTCCAGCTCCACAGAGGCCATTTAACACCCTTGACACCCTTTTTTCTCTTCTCACCACTCCTTCATTCATTCGTTTTTTATTTTTTTATTTATTTTTTTTTATACTTAGTGGCTTGGTGGTGGAATGTCTTTTTTTTTTTTTTTTTGTCTTTCTTTCTTTCTTTAGCTTTTCCGCGGTGCGAAAACCTCACAAGACGCCATGGCCGCCGGGCACTGCCCCATTTTATCTGTGGTTCGTGGTGCCCACCCCACCCCCCTCCACCCATCTCTCCCCGGTGGTCCTGCCAGACTGGAGGCCTGTATCGTGTCGGGGGCCGAGCGGGCCGTGCCAGAGGCCCTGTGTGTGCCACCACTGTTCGCGCTGCTGTGAAAGCCATTGTGTCTCTCCAGCCCCAGGCCAGAGGCGCTACTCTGCCTCTCTGCTATTCTGCTACTCTGCTCTCCGTCACGCCGCGGCCTCCACCCCAGACCCAGCTAGGGGACATAGGAGTGGGCTTTTGGGGGGAGGTAGAGGAGGAGGAGGAGGAGGGGTTGGCAGGGTCCTGGGGAGGGGAGGGGAGAGGTGTGTGTATGTGGGGGGTACATGGTGACTGGTGGCCCTGCTGTGCCAGTCTGGACTCCCCACCCCTTGAGTTGTGTTTACTTTACCCCGCTGTGCTGGCAGAGGCTCGGCTTGGCCAGGCCTGCCTGCTTTTGCCACAGAAACAGCCCACCTTGCTCATTCCCGTGGTGGGGGCAGTCACTGAGACCACCAACCCCCTCCCCCATCCCCAGCCCACAGACCCCTGACAGCCCTCCGCTTCCCTGTGTAATAAGCATACTTTTCAGAGGTCTCTCTCTCCCTCACTCTCACTCACACAAACACACACACACACTCTCTCTCTCTCTCTCTCTTTCTCTCTCTGCATCCGCTAATTTGCTTTCAAAGCCCAGTACAGGATTCCCTTACAGAACAACATTGTCTGTGTTTAGCCTTAATAAAAGGGATCTGGTTTATGTCACCGGGGGCATTTTTTTTTTCTTTTCTTTTTTGTCTGGAGGAGGGGAGTGCTGAAGCAAATGTCTCAGTTTGAGCGCAAGGCTGTTTTTTGTTTGGACTGGATCCTATTAAAAGCAGTTTGGTCCTTAATGCAACACTCCTGTCGATTTATCACTGGTCGCCCTGTGAGCCTCATGTCTGGCCTTAGTTACCATCCCTTTCATGACCACAACTTAACGTCGGGCCACTGACCAGAGAATCCTTCCTCAAAGGACGTTGCTCTCTTCCCCTCTCCCCTCCGTCTCCCTCCCTTTTTCCCTCGCTCCCACTCTCTCTTGCTCTCTCTCTCTCATTCTTTCTTTCTTTCATTCTTTTTGTCTCTTGCTCATTTGCTCTCTTGCCAGCCTATCTCTGTTCCTCTGTCCTCTATGCCGCCTCCCCCCCCCCATTCTCATTCCATCTCTCTCACTCCATCTTGGTCTTGTCCTTCCATCCCTCCCTCTCTCCCTCTCTCTTCCTCCTTCTCTGTGTTGTTTCCTGCCTCCACAGCAGCAGCAGGAGCGTATAAAGGGATGAGTTACAGATCCATACTGCTGCTCTTGTTCAACCGAGAGCCATTCATCTGGCCCCGACATCCAAAAGCCCTGCTGACAGTGTTGGGTTTCCCCTGCCCGCCTGTCCAACTGCTCGGCCGCCTGTTCCCCTGTCTTCCTGCCTGCCTGTTCGGTGTGTTTGTGCCTGTGTGTGTGTGTGTGTGTGTGTGTGTGTGTGTGAGATGAGGCCCCTCTGTCTGTGTGTGTGTGTGTGTGTGTGTGTGTGTGTGATGAGGCCCCTCTGTGTTTGTGTGTGCGCACGATGTGCGTATGTGTGTGTGTGAGACAAGGCCCCTTGCTCCTCCACCACACACATCTTCGCCCTGGAGCCACACTGTCCAGGCCTGTAGCGGTTGCCTGGCACCAGAGCTGTCTGCACTTTGACACAAACACTTCGGCCTCTCTCTCTCTCTCTCTCTCTCTCTCTCTCTCTCTCTCTCTCTCTCTCTCTCTCTCTCTCTCTCTCTCGATCGAGCGCTCTCAGAAAGTGTTTGTTAGTGAGAGGATGCTGCCATGTCACCAAATCTTCCCGCCAGCATGCGTCTTTGACTTAATTTTGACAAATTCTGATGACAAATACTTGTGTTGCCAATACCTCCAAAGCTGCGATAGACCTGTCTGAGATGGTCGCTGGCTGGAGGCCACAGAGGGTGTCGGAGCGAGGTCCGTGTTTGGTCAGGAGAGGGCTGTTTGGCAGGGACCAGAGTGAGAAGGAGATGTGAAAAGGGCTCAATGTCCGTGTCGGTCAGAGCCATGGAGCTCAGCCTGGAACAGACCCTTTGTTTAAATCACAGACGCCAAGCCCTATTCCTGCCTTAGAAAAACACACCGCATGTAACTGTGAGGATTAAATTGCATATGTATGTGTGTTGCCAGGTCGAAAATAGAGGGAGAAAAGGCAAACAAGAAGTCAGGATGCATTTGAGTTACTTTGGGGAAAAAAAGGGGAAAAAAACTGTGCTGCTGTTCTGACTTTGTCTCTCTCTCTTTCTTTCTTTTTGTGTGTGTGTGTGTGTGTGTGTGTGTGTGTGTGTGTTTGTCAGGTCCTGGTGAGTGAAGACTCGGATGGCGAGGGAATCGTGGCCCACTTCCCAGCCCATGATAAACCCATATCCTGCATGGCGTTCAACCCGAGCGGTGAGCGAGCACCCGCAACGCCTCACTGAAACTCACCAAAGCACAAAGCAAGCGCACACCTAACTCCCATACACAATCCCAGCGTTTCCCTCCAGGCTTTGAATCCGAACCCGTCTGAGTTTATTTGATTTACTTACATTTTTTTGCTATACTTTTGATATGTTTGGGCTGTATTATGGAAACTGTCAAGGGGTTGCGCTGGAGGAAAGCAAAGAACAAGGCGAAGAGGGAGCGTTCTATGGACGTTCTTTGGACGTTCTGTGGGTGTGCAGTTGGAGTGCGAAGCCGCGTATCACTTTGGTGCGGTCCACCCCAAACTCCTCTCACACACACTCTCACATACACACACACACACACTCACACTACTCTCTCTCACATGGCCTTTGCCTCACCTTTTTCCCCCTCCCCAAGACACTTCTGTCACGTCTGATAATATTACATTATATGGATAAGAAGGGGAAGAGGTGTGTGCATGTGTGTGAGAGTGTGTGTGGATGGGGCGGTGGGGTGGCGTAAGGTTAAGTTGTGCCAGGGGGATGAGCTGATAAATCTCTGCTCCTCTTTGTAGTCTTTGTCAGCGTAGAGTGGCTGAAGAGAGCAGCTGAGTGATGTCCATTGTGTGGTCCAGCTGCAGGTGAACTTGGGCCCGAGGGCAGGAGCAGAGGTGACGCGCATGACAGATGATATGATGAGATGACTGAGAAACACACACACACACACACACAGTTGCACATACTGTTACAAACACATCACTTACGCACAGTTCCTCCTTCAGCAAAAACCATGAAAGACACACACACACACACACACACACACACACACACACACACACGCTGCCAACGTAGCACTGTCACACACATACACACACACACACACCATGCGCTGCGTGTAAACCTCTTGTGTTTCAGTGCTCATTGATCCCTGCCTTTCTCCTGTGAGAATGGATGAGCCCTTCATTGCCCACTCCCCACCCCCACCTCCCCAGCACGCATGAGCTTGAGCTGGGCTAATGGCTGGGAGTGACACCTGGACGCTCCCTCAGGACACACTGGAGCTCGGTTACACTCCTCTAAGGCCAGAAGAGGCCTCGTCTCTGATTGAAGGCCCAGAAGGGATTGGTTCCGCCGGCAGGGATGGCGGTCGAGAGCGGGGTAGGCAGGCGAATGGGGTGGGGTGGGCTGGGGCGTGTTGGGTGGATTGGGTGGGAGGATGCCCCATAATTCATTCGGCGTTCAGTCACCCGTGTCACAACATGCTTCGGTCTGTTCAAACAGTGTAAAGCGACTCTCTCCCGTCCTCCCGGCTGCCATGAAGAGCATCTTTTTAAAAGTCGCTTGCTGGTCGTTCATTCAGCTCACAGCTGCTGGCTAACTGACTGGAAGCGGGGGGTGTGCGGATGGATTTGTGTGTGTGTGTGTGTGTGTGTGTGTGTGTGTGTGTGTGTGTGGAGGGGGGTGGGGCGGCACAAGCATAGGAAGCATCTTGACCTTCCTCTTTGCCCCCCTCTCAACAGCTACAATTAATTCAGAAACATCTTTTTTTTTCCTGTTTTTTTTTTTTGGGTAGCCTTCCGCTCTTGCCATGTTTGAGCGGTCTTCCGGAAATGGCCTCCTTCCACAATGAGGTGTCTGTGTAGCGCGTGTCTGTGTCCCTGACTCTGTGTCTGTGCCGGGGCAAGGCTAATAAAGCGCCTGCTGAAAGCTGCCTGTGACCGCAGCACCCTAAGGACTCCTTCGCTACCTGCTTCCACTAAGTAACATACTCTTCACTCCCCCCCCCCACCAACACCACTGGGAGAGACCTTGCACCTTCTCTCTTTCCTGTTTTTCTCATTCTTTTTAAAACGACAAGCTCTTGTCCTGAAATGAGTTACCATTTCCTGCCTTTTCCTGAATCACAACTGTCCTACTATACTTAAGTCACCATTGCCTTGAATAGACTGTTGTAAAGCACTGTTATTAAAATCGATTAGCATTATAATAATTATTTTCATTCATTACATGTTGATATCAGTCGTAATGTGAAGGCTGAGTGTTACTTGTGGTGGTCAGAAATGGCTGCGATAGGCTGTTGTGGAATCTGTGGCTGCCGGTACTGAAACACTGTTTGATGCAAGGAGCACTGTTTGAAGGCAACCATGCCTTATCTGCTCGATGTCTTTTTAACAGAGGTTAACAGCAAAATCCATTTCCCTGGTAGACTTCAGCTGGGTCTGGTGCTTTTTCCTTAATTTTTGGCAGTCATCCATCCGGAGGGGAAGAATAAAGACAAAAAAAATAAAAATGACTGAAAAAAGGGCTTAGACTAAACAGTTGACTCTGCTTTTTAGGCACTTTATCTGAAAACTGGCCACTAATACGATTATGGATTAGCCATTAAGCATGGAGTCCCGTCCTTTATGAACTCTAGAATGCGTACACAAATGAAGGAGGAATGGCTTTTCATTCAGACTGATTGAGATGTTTGGCACATGTCGAAAGATTTAGTGCTGACTGTGTGCCAGAGTAAGCTGTTTGCTTGTGGAGTGAAGAAAACACATGGACAAACTTTTTTTTTTTTTTTTGTGCATGGGAAGTAAAGCTGATGCTTTGTGTATCTGTGTGCGCACGTGTGTGTGTAATATGCATGCATATATGTGGCAGGATAGGGTTTTATGTCATTTGGAAAAGTGTATTAGCAGTGTCACAAATATACAAATGCTTTCTAAACCACAGAGCGAAAAACCCCCCAAAGTTTGTGCTTGAGGTGAGTTGGCCCTCCTGACCTGAACTTTACTCATGCAGTTGGCCTGTCCCCAGGGGGCGCTGTTGCCTCACCTTTCCACCCAGTTTGCCAGCAGGGCAACCTTTGGCCCCGCAATGCCAGTTCTGAGCTGAGCTAAGCGGCGCTGCGTAGGAGATAAACCCCGGCGTCCCACCGCTCTGGTCAACCACACAGAGACTGTCAACCATGAAGGGCTTTCATCTTTACGAGCGTGCCTCAGCAAAGTGCTTAGCTGGGGGAGAGAGAGAGGGAGACCACTGGGCTACACAAACATGCAGTCTTCAATCACACCAACACAAGGCAGCTCTTTGCATAAACCCTGCCACTACAAAACCTATGTGCCTTTTCTGACAGGCTTTTGATTTTAGGGCTGTCATTTTTAGCTTTCTTAAAAAAAAAAAAAAAAAAGTTTTCCATTATTGAAGGCATCAAACCAAAGGCTGCATCGTACAGCTCCAGTTCATAACCTCTATAGTAGAGTATTTGGGTTCATACCATGCATTCTAATATAAGCAGTGGTTCTCTTGGCACAGCTTTAGAGGGCCCCTGATCTGTACATATGGAGTCTATGGGCTCTTCTGTGGCCTGCCTGCCTGCCTGCTTGCTGTCAGACGTTCTGCAGGCCTGTGGTAAAAGCTCTCCTATCCCAGTCGGCCGGCCTCAGATAACCGAGAGATCACGTAGACTTCAAAGGGGGCCCTAACCTCCCACCTGTTGGCTCCAGTCAGGAGTTATGGATGTGCCTGTTATCACCCCATTCCAACCGCCGTAAATCTAAACGACTGCAATAATTGTTTTGAGTTATGAAATTGTGTGCGACCAGGAATGAAGACGCGAGGAGCCTGGAGGGACTGGTGGATGATGGGAACTGAGGGTGGGGTGGGGTGGGATTTAGACCCTCAGGGCTGGACAGAACTGGAAACTTTTTAGACAGATCAGCCAAGATCTGCAGTGGCTAAGAATGGTTAATTCTCCGCGAGCATGTTGTGCTGGACGTCTCCACTGTCATAATGCCTGATGGGAGAAGAGACAAGAGTAGAGCTGGCGAGAGAGAGGCAGCATGGCTAGAGGCGCTAGCTGTGAAGGACTGGTACTGCATGTGTGAGGTGAAGGGCTTGATTTTGATTTTAATTCGCTGGAAATCCTCGGTGCCGATCACAGTGGTGGGCTTGGACCGGGCTCGCCGGGTGAGTGGAGCCACAGTGGAAAGTATCTGGCTCATTTATGGCCAACCGCACTTCTTCTGGGCTGGGCAGACCTTCGCACACACACACACACACACACACACAGAGGGAGAGAGCGAGAGGGAGAGAAGGAATTAGAAAAAAATGGAAGGAAAGGAAAAAGACCAACTTTTGAAACAATGCAGACACTGACAGTGACTGGAAATGCCCAGTCTCTACTGAGAGAGGTTATGTAACAAATTCTGTCCCTGCGTGTGTGTGTGTGTGTGTGTGTGTGTGTTGGAAGGACAACAGAAGGCCCAGGGCAGAAGACGGTGGTCAGCCGGGCGCTGGCACACACGCCACAGTGTTTTTGGGATCTATTCATAGGCGCGTAATGAGAGGACTCAGCTCGGCGCAGTTGTGAAGCCTCCACTTCAGGCGGCTGTGAGCCGCTTGTTTCTTGTTCGCCATCTTCCTCTTGCCCTCCTGCTCTCCCTCTCCCCTCTTCCTCCTCACTTGCCCAGGCCTGAACCATGACTCTGTGAATGTAAAATGGGAGATCAGCATAAAGAGGTGGTGAGGGAGGTTGTTGGGTTATATGTGAATGTGTGTGTGACAAATGGTTTAGGGCAGTACGTGGCAAGATTGGTGGGATTATGGATGGGTTATTATCTTTTTTTTATTTTTACTGTGTGTCAGCGTGAGTGTGTCTGTGTGTGTGCGCGCGCGCGCTTTTTATGTGCATGTGTTTGTGTTGTGAGCAGGCCTCACCATCTCAGAGGCTCTGTGTAATTTCTCGCAATCACGCGACTGATAAGCATCAAGGAATTTGATCTCCTGCGCATCAGATCAGTCTGGTGTTGCTCACAATAGCCATTTAAATCCCTCCTTCCTTTTTTGTTTTTTTATTTTTATTCTTCCATCACTTCCTCGTTCTTAAAGGTAGATGATTTTACTTCATAGCTTGCAAGTCCCTGAACCTGGCCTCTATCTTGCCCTGAGCCCTGTCTATTCACACAAGTCATTTCAAGTAATTTGCTAATTTGCCATTTGTCCGCCACGGCTGCCCAACAGCTACAGTGAGAGAACACGGTTCATAAACAATCCTAATCGTTCGGCTCGTGACTGTTTGGTGGTGTGCCGGTGTCTAAATGGCAGTGTAGCACTCTAGTGGGCGACTGTCCTCTTTTATGGCCTCCACTTCTTCTCGATGTTTCTCACAGGCGCTAGTGGGAGCGGCTGACCAGAGAGAAAAAAAACGACGGTGCCGTTGTGGCCTGCTTGACGAGCTGGGCTAACCCATCCGTTCATTTAGTGTGTGTGTGTGTGTGTGTGTGTGTGTGTGTGTGTGTGTGTGTGAGGGGGCAGATAGAGTGGTGGAGGAAAATGAGTTTGGCTTTATACACTAGGCTAGCAATTAGACCTGTATGAGGCCGACACAACAGCTGCAGCTGTGCCTGGTGTTTGTGGAGTTCGGAAATGCTCTAATTTGTTTGGGAACATTTATGTCTGCGTGTGTGGGTCTGTGGAAGTGACAGATTTCTCTCTCTCTCTCTCTCTCTCTCTCTCTCTCTCTCCCTCCCTCCCTCTCTCTCCTTCTCTCTCCCTCCCTCCCTCCCTTCCTCCCATATCTCTTTATCTGCACATGTATGCGATGTGTTTGTACGCCTGTGTGTTGATAAATGACTGTGTGTGTGTGTGTGCGTGTGCGCATTTTAATGTAACTGTGTCCGAGGATCAGATTTCCATTCCTCGCTGTTTTGCCCTGTTTGGAGCTTGAACGCACTGGGCCAATCAGGGGATTAAGCGTCAGGCTAAAACATTGGCCCGTCATGCCCGCGGTCAGCAGGGAGCAGGGCATTAGTGGACCTCTCCTGCTGCATGAGCTCCATTTCATAACAGCGCTATAAAATCTGACCATCCAGCCCTATACCTTTCATGCTCTCTTCCCTCCATTCTCTCTCTCAATCCATCTCTCTCTCTCTCTCTCTCTCTGTATCTTCATGTCATAATCTGTGTAAAATTTGCGCCATTACCAAATAAGGTTGTCCTGCTAGCTGTTAAAATCCTGCCCCAGAGTAATGAATTGCTTTTTCCCCTGCTATTTTCCCTTCCTCTTAGTGTTATTATTATTATTTTTGTTATGATTATGGCTGTTATTATCCTGTGCCCTGGATTTATTGTCGGGATCTCTCTGTAACTCCCTATAGCCTGGTTGGCTGCCGAACAGCCCACTCGCCACCCAACGTTGTCCTTAAATAGCAAACCTTGTGGCCGGCGCTGACAAAGTGTGTCGGCTACAATATGATTTAGAAATCGCATTCTCTCTTCCGTTGTTGTTCATAGATTCATCTTAAGCAGCATTGATCTCCATGTATTCTGTTCTCCGCATTTGTTGTTTAAGCCTGCCCTCAGGACTTGAGTGGGCTATTTACCGAAACTCGGCCAGGGAGAATTGTTCCTCCTGAAATGTTGACCACATGGACTGAGGCCTGCCCCACCCACCCACCCCTCACTCACTCACGTGAAGAGAATATATTAAAGGCAATGCATGTGTCTGTTTATCCAAGAAACTGTAAAAGTGTGCTTGGAGCCGTTACTTTTACGATGTTTCCATAAAGGTGATAAAACGGCTGCGTCTTGGGAAGTCGCTCTCCTCAGCTGTAAAACTGCAGTTGGCCTCTCGCAGACTGGCTTCTCTCAAGGGCTCGTGTGGAAACCGACTCCCAAGACAGCCCCATCCCTTCTCTTCTTCCTCTTCTTCCCCCTCCTCCTCCTCTGCGGCCCCATCCGTCTCCTTTTCAGACTCCTGGCCCAAGAGGAATCCTCCAAATCCCTCTCTGGTTGTAGAGCAGCTTGTGATGGGAGCCTAACGGCTGGCCTGTGGCAGGGCCTCTGCTGACAGCTTTATGCCCTCGACTCGTACGGCTTGTCTGCCTTGTGCTCTCTTGTTCTTCTCTTTTCCTCTCCTCTCATTTTCTCTCCTCTCCTCGCCTTTCCTCTTCTGTCTTCTCTCCTCTCCACTCCTCTCCTTGTGTCACCAGAGCAGTCATCAACATCAGACTGGAAATAGAGTTAAAAGGGGTAGAGAAAAAAAAAGATGAAAGAGGCCTAGGCCTTGGCCACAAGGAGTCATTCCAGTTTGACACACACACACACACACGCGCACACACACACACACACACACTCACTCACTCTTCCATCCGAGTTAATGGTTTTAACGTCTAAGGGCTGCGAAAGCGCTGTGAAATCTCTTCTGCTGTGGCAAATGTTTTAGGGGATTAATTAGTTAACAGAACACTCTCCCGAATAAAAAGGGAACATTTAAATGAAAGGAGATTATCACCAACTGTCTGTTTGCCGAGAAAGGATTACACTTTTTTTTATCAGTTCTTTGTACAGTCCCACTCTTATCTGGAGATTGTGGTTTGACCAATTTGTTTTGGGGCTTTTAAAACACACAAAGAGCTGTGTTAGACCAGCTAAGCTTCTGTGAGAATCCTCTTCTCTGGTGGAAAATAGCAGATATGCTTCCCGGTTATGAGTCCCGCTATGGTTTTGGTTCCGAATTGAGCAATTAAATCTTCAGAAGTATTTTATAGCCACTTACCAACAACTAAAAAGGCGTTGCGGTTGAACTGGGGTTATGTTAAGTGTTATTCTTCGATCCTGTCTAGTTTAAGTTAAATAGAACCTAAACGCGTTAGAACCTAATCTTATGTTGGGGTTATTAATCGTTGTTGAGTTACTCAGGTGTTCTCTTGCTATCTATTAACAAAGAACCCCTATTAGATGTTCTAGCAGTTAAAACCTATTTTACGCAAGTTTCTTTATTCCTTTTTCTTCTCTGTATGCCAAATGTACCATGAACATGATTTTTTTTTTTTTTCATTCTCCGTGTTCGCCTACTTATTTTTCCTCTTCGTCTCTCAATTGAATTGTGGATGTGGTTAGTGTAAGAGCTCAGAGTGTTGAGAGTATCCCCCGGCCAAAGTGCCCGCGGGCTCCGTGTGTGCCATGAGTGAGTGAGTGAGTGGTGGAGGCTGCTGCTCGTGCTTGTGCCCAGAAAAACAGAGCAGCTTGCTGGGCGGCCGCGTGTGAGTCCATCAAGGATCCCCCACTCCTCTTTGGCCACACACACACACACACAAACACACACACACACACACTGTACCAGGCCCAGTGTTCCTGTGCTCCTTGCCACACAAACACAGCAAAAATCAAAGCCTGTCCCAACACACACACACACACACACTGCCACCACTACCAATTCTTTTGCTTTCTGCTCTTACATCCAATACATACATACCCAGCTATTTATCCCCTGGCCTCTATACAAGTCACAACACACAGACACACACACACACACTCACACACACACACACACACTCACACTCACTGTACCAGGCCCAGGGTTCCAGTGCTCTTTAGGTCCTTGCCACACAAACATAGCAAAAAATCAAAGCCTGTTCCCCCACACTCACACATACACACACACACACACACACACACACACACACACACACACACCACCCCTCAGGATCAAATAGGTTAAGTTTTGAAGTTCTCACTTTGTCTGTAAAAGATTAACGAGTTATTGACCGCATGGCGACCCAACACAGGCCCCCCTCTCCCACCCCTCCACACACACACACACACACACACACACACACAATCAACACACCAATCAGCCATTCGTGCACTGGCCGCTGGTTATCTTGATGGTTTTGAGGGGCGGGTGGCCTCCCCTTCTGGCTGTGATCGCTCTCTGCCTGTGCTGGGTCCTGAGTGGGCGGCTTTGATGTCAGGCCGCAGCCGGCTCTCACAGCGCCCTGTGTGTGTGTGTGTGACTGTGTGTGTGTGTTTTCTTCCACAGCTTTCATAAACACCTCTAGCATCGTGGCAGCACAAAGTGAGGTAGAGTTATGGACACTCGTGCACACATAGTCACACACTCACACATGCACACACACACACATCCAAACAAACACTAACAGACATTTTCACGCACGTTGCATCCAGGCACATCTGCCCACCACAGAGACAAAAGGCCAAATGACTGACTGGCTTGTACTCCTCATTTATGGGGAAGTGGATGTGTCCCTGGAAACAACCTAACTCCACTCTGTACTCCGTCCTATGGCACATGTTTATAATTTGTGAGCCTCTTCCCTCTCCCCCAATCCACAACTCCCCCCCCCCCATCTCCCATTTTTCTAAGATCCCTAAGCTGAATGTTGTTAATTAAAAAAGTGGGATACTTGATTCAGTCTCTCTCTCTCTACTGCCAAGCGGAACGATGTATGTGCTTCCTCATGGGGCGTGCTGACATCATCTGGCTTTGCCAGGCCATTCCGAATGTCTCGGACACTGTGGTAAAACATCCTTCCCGCACTAGGGGCCGTTTCGCACGTGTTTTGTGTTTAGAGCTGTGACCGAAAGAAAACAACAAAAACAAAAAGCGCAGAGAAATAAATAGCTGTGCGCTCCTCTTGGCTTTCGAGGGAGACGTGATATTTATGGAAGCCATTATATTACTAGCTTGTCTCCACACAAGACTCTTGTCCCCCACACACTGACACACACACACACACATACAGTAAATGAGGGGGTTGGATGGTGTTGCGTGTGTGCGTGCCAGTGTGTGAGTGTGTGATGTATTCCTGTGTGTGCGTGTCTTTGCACAGAAAGTCGTAAATAACACTCTGCCCCGGGGATACGAGGTGTTATAAATAGGACGTGTCAAAAGTCGCTCAAACATCTCAGGTTCCCGAAAATTTTACAGTGGCTTACCAGCGCCGAGAAGCCTCCTTTTTAATTTGGCTTCCCCCCTTTGGCTAACCAACTGACGCCTCTCTGCGAGGCCCTGTATTTCAACAAGGCCGCAGAAGCCCCATCGCCGGCTTTCCACTCTGTCTCTGCTGGCTTTTGGAGAACAGAGTGTATCATCAGCAAACTCGCGGCCTGCCACTCAGGCCAAGCCTCATCTGTCATAGCCAAAGGCGAGCGAGCGAATGGGGCGGTCGCTTGCTCAGGGTGGACTGGTGGTTGGCTGGGTGAAAGAGCACAGAGGGAGAGATGGAGGGATGAAGAGAGAAGGAGTGAGGGAGGGGGGTAGAGGAGAGGAAGCTCCCAGATAAACATACCGCAGCGCCTAAACTCCTAATCACTCCACGCTTCCGTTTCCAGCCTCTATAATTAGAAGGCCCTTCTCTTCCATGTATTCCCAGTTGACGCAAATGCTTCTTGTGGCTTGGCACCTCATTTGGGGCGTGGGTTTAGTTTATGGCCAGGGCCCGTCGCTTGGTTTTAGTCCTCTGATACAGCATAACTAGCTAACCACTGTCTAATTCACTACCCTGTTATGTTTTCTTTTAAATGGGAGCAACCTTCACATGTGCTTCCACACCACCCACCTTCACCCACATCACCACCAACCCCCCCCCCCCCCCCCCCCCCCCCACCCTTTTCTCTGCCACCCAGTGGGCAACCTCACGCCCTCCTTCAACGGATGCCGCCCAAGGGTGTGAAAGTCGGAAGGTTAACATCAGGGTGGATGAGCTCATGCGATGTTGTAGTTATTTGCAGAAACTCTCTCTCTCTCTCTCTCTCTCCCATTCCTCTGCACGTGTTACAACATTTAATCATTTCATCGTTTAATCCTCTGCCCTTGGTTTTGACACACCAAAGCCGCCCACTAAAGACGTGCCACTAATTAAAACCTACTGCAGCCTCAGCCCTCTGAACCCGCCGTCGGAAAACGGGCAGCCGTCATTGTATTAATTATGACATGGAGACATAGTGGGCTGATGCTAATGTGGCATTTCCATTGCCGGTTTGGGAGCCGATCTGTTTTTAGGGCAAATGTTGAGAGAAGGAGGAAAAAAAAAACGCAAAACAAAACGCAGCTTCATTTTCATAAGCAGCGGGTTTTAGAGTTCAGGGTTTGTTCTGGTGTGGTTTCGCCGAGCGTGTTGTTTACTGTACGGGCTATACTTTCTGTAGTTCAGCGGACTTCAAATAAAAGTGCAGAAATGAATGGGTCTGTCATCAGAAGGCGAACTCTGGTTCTGCTTTGGCTTGCCTTTCAAACGGAGCCACATACCGCACAAACTCCCACACCCAGGCCCTTCATACGCCGCATGGCAACGTGCTGGGAGAACAAATTGCGATGGGCTGGGACTCTCCGGGCATTTTTACGACCCTGACAATTGATGGCTTGTCTTCGTTTTCATGATGTGGTTGGGTTATTCCGACGCATGCAAGCGCTAATTGAGCATTTGTCACCCTAATGAGCTAATTCTGGAAACGCTGTTGAAGCCAGTGCGTTGTTGTTGATGTAATTTTGTTAATGTTGTGTTTTGTTTTTGTTGTTGTTTTTGTTCTGGTGTTGTTTAGAGTCTTTATTGCTGCTGAAACACTCAGTATTGTTGTGTCTGACAGGTATGCTCCTGGTGACCACCGACTCGCTGGGCCACGACTTTCACGTGTTCCAGGTACTGACGCACCCGTGGGCGTCCTCACAGAGCGCCGTCCATCACCTGTACACCCTTCATCGAGGAGAGACAGAGGCTAAGGTGAGGACTCGCTACTACTTTCTGTGTGTGTGTGAAGCACCCTTCCATCTCATCACACAACTCATCCCTGACATCTTTGATTTACACGATCGATTCAAAAGGCAGGAGGAAGTGAACAAGCAAAAACATCTCAAGCTTATGTACACTCTTTCTCCCTCTCTCTCCCTCTCTCTATCTCTCTCTCTCTCTCTCGCTCTCAATTTCTTTCTTTCTCCCTCTATCTCTCCCTCCATCCCATCATCTCCAGCTTGTGTACTTTGATCATTTCATTGGTCCTGGTTTTGATGTGAACCAGACATGTTTTTTGGGGAGGCTGTGCATGTGTGTTCAATGCGGCCACGCGCTTACACACTTAGTCACGCACAAACACTTCTGCATCTTCTGTTTGTTTGATCACACTGAAATATCGCGTTGCTGGAAGCCGTTGCGATGAGATATCGAGATGCTGTGCGGCCCTTAAATCATTAGACTCCTTGAGGGCCACACACCACTGTTTACAGTAGGGCCCGGCTCTATAAGAACTCATGATATCTGCGTTGAGATCACACTTTTTAATCCTCAGTATATCCTCGTGTGTTTTCTAAATACTGTCATGAGACATAAGTCAGAACTGGGCTGATGTCTCCACTACAAAAAGTCCCAAGAGCATAAGCAGACACACACACACACACACACACACACATGCTCTTTCTCCTCCTCTTCCTTTCTGTCTCTCTCTTTTTTTTTTCCTCATGTTTTTCCCCTTTTCTTAATTGTTCCCACTCCACCGTTTCCTCTCATTTCTTCACTATGTGAATCCTCTCTTTCTCCTCCCTTTCTCTAACCCTTCCATCCCTCTCTTCTCTTCTTCTACCTTTTAGAAGTGCCTTGGGTTCCAGCCATTCCAGTGTGTTTTTTTTTAAAGGCCCACTATGCAACATTTTTTTTTTCATTTAATTAATCCGTTTCATACTGTTTAGGATGCTAAAATTAGTCATTACACGTCAAATGTACGGTGTAGAATGCGCCACTGTGGCCTATAGTGGTAGATACAGCACTTGCAATGTTCAGCAGCGTGGATCACCTCCAATAGAATCAGTGCAATACAATGCAATACAGCGGTCTTTAGAGGGAGCTTGTGAGAGAAAAAAGCCCTGCTTTAAGACTTGTATATGAATATAAAAATATAAAATTCTAGCAACTTGGGTGAATATGACAACAGTACCTCTCTTAAATGCCTATTGGTTTGTCTGAAAAGTACTATTTGTTTGTATGCTATCTGTGCAATTTTGCTGTTGAAGCTGTTTTTTCTGTGAGAAGATGTGGGTATGATTTGTGCAAAGGCCTAATTGATTTGAGGGATGATTCGGAACCATGCATGCTCTTCAAGTTTAGTGCTAAAGCCAAATCATTGACAGCTGTGGAATGGCAGCAATAACCCAGCCGAATCAATTCAAGGCAGTCCAGAGCAAATAGTGTTTAAAAGTGGAGACAATTTGTAAGATAAATAGTGCATGGCGATTTCAAACAACGCCAAGAGAAGGCAGCCACTCATCCATCGAAGAAAAAAACAAAACAAAAACACCTTCATGTTTCCTCTGCAACAGGCTTTGCATCTTCTTGCCTGTTTGGAAAAAATTCAAAAAAAAAGAGAAAAGGAAAACCTGAGCAGGATAATCTAATCTAATCCAGTGCAGGGTTACAAGCAGGGATGGGCTCCTTCTGACATTGCACTTCTCCTTCGCTCCAGTTAATCAAATTTGATGGTCAGCAGAGCGTCCTTTGAAAAATGGCAATCATTAACCGGCCTCTCAGAAGTTTCTGACTCTTCTGGTGCCAGAGAAGGGCTGTTTTCATGGAGACAAGCGCGGAGGTCTTTATCCGCCACAGCGCCCAAGACACACACACACACACACACACACACACACACACACACCCCAACCACATCCTCATTCACTCCCTCTGAGAGCATCAGACTGTGGCCTGCACACCCTAATCTCACCTAAGGCTACATGTTTTGCTTAATTTTTCTCTCGAGGTCAAGGAGCTTAAAGCCATTTATTTAATAGTCATAGAATGACGGGCAGTTAGCTTTAACGCTAAAGTTAAAGCTAACTCTCCTCTGGCCAACACCCTGGAAAAGCCCAGAGACACAAAAGCCCCTTAATATGAGAAATGTGTTTTCAATCAGCGGTGCTAAAACCACTTTAAAGTGCCTAGGAATACCCATGACAATCGTCGAACGCCGCTGACCAGAGATTTTTACTGGGGCACTGGCGGGGTCAGACCTCGGTCACGTAACACCTAGAACACGTGGAGCTGGGCTGATCTCCCTCCGGGGCCCTGTGCTACACTTACCACGGTTGGGGCGTCGCCGACGTTGGACCTGCGGAGCCTTTGTAAATGGACTGTGGTGGACAACCGGGGCTGGAGGGGTGGGAGAGGGTGGAGGGTGGAGGTGGGGGTGAAACTGCCCTTCAGTTGGAGGGCACAGAGGGTAATAATACCACTAAACACAGGACGCAGAGATGGAGGTCAAAGCCGTTCAAGAGAAGTTATTGGACCCCTATGAAGTCTCCTGCTCTGCTCAGCTCCGTCAGGAAAAGGGCAGTCATTCGTTTCCTGTCCTCATGGCCAAGCAAGCATCTTTTGCATTCCCCCTCACCCGACCCTCCTCCAACCCCCAAAAAGAAACGAGGAGAGAGTGAGCGAGAGAGGACTAAGAAAAAGAAAAACGGGTTGTCTAACCCAAACCCTAAGTTGTCCAATACAGTATGATTATAGCAGTGGGGATCCACCTTGGCCTCGTCCTGCTATAGTTGGCCTGCTCCACATATCGGTTTCTACTTAAAGTCTAACTGGACGAAAGTGCACTTACCTCCTGGCCCCGTTTATTATAAAATGTTTGTGTGTGGGTGTGTGTGTGTGCGCGTGCGTGCTCTAGCCGGGGAGATGAATGACTTCCTGGTGCAGTGCAGTGGGCCGTTATACGTGTCGGGGCCTCGCTCATTATACCCTTGGAAGGCGCCTGCCGGCCCCGCAGCCGCCCACACTAACCTCAGCTGGACAGCCAGGTAGCTAGATGGGCCAGATGGCAACCGGGAGAGAGAGGGAGAGAGAGAGGGAGAGAGAGAGGGAGAGAGAGAGGGAGAGAGAGCAGAGAGTGAGATGGAAAAGGGGACTGTCTGAAGGCCTTGGCTGCTTGGACTGCAGCTCCCCTGCCCTCCCGATCATAGCCTTATTCAGGCCAAACGTGCCAACAGCAGGGAGTCCTCAGAGCCTCATGCAAATAGCAAGTGACTGCGCTCCGAGTCGTGGCGCTCTGTGGCTTTTGGAGGTGGTGTGTGTGTGTGTGTGTGTGTGTGTGTGTGTCTGTGTGTGAGGGGGTGTAGCTGGCTTTTGAGGGACACTCAATGTTTCATCAGCACACAGTAGGAAGTTTTGCTTCTTTCTAGTCTTTCTTACAGAACTAAATAAATATGAGTGAATTTTTTTTTTTTTTTTTTTTTTAATAAAGGGAACTGTTTTGAAATCTAAACTTTTATCTACAGATGACCTGCTAGGTGCACAGAAGACATGATTCCATTATTTGTTGCTTTAGTTCTTCTAATACGTTCTTCCAAACATTTAAAGATCATTGGTACTCTTATGGGCACTAAATACGCTGTTTTCATTTAATAAAATATGTTTGTAGATGTAGAATAATATATTCGTCGATTTTCCTGTTACGCTAAGGGACTCTGCTCTGTTCCATTGTCCTTAATGCATGTTCATCATGTTTAGCTTAGCAGCTGTTTATCTGTCAAAAGCGTCTTTCTTATTTGGCAACTTGTGAGGTTTTATTTGCTTAAGCAGAACTAATATTTATCCGTGCAGGGCCTGGACACATACTTGTTCAGCCTTGTGTCATGTTTGGATGTGAACACAAAGCTGCTCTCTGCTCTGACACTTTAGACAGAAAGACTCCGTTTGGACCTCAGACACGCTCTCGCACACAAGTGGGACACATACACAAACAGACACCCACCCACTCACAGACACACACACATAGACACATGCTCAATCTTAGTGACACCTCAATGAACTAACCAACATTTTTTTTTTTCCTCCCTCCTTTTCAAACATGAAAAGTTGTGGACAAGAACAATGAGTTTTTAATTGACATTTGGTACTAACATGTAAAATTATGCTCAAACTAACCTCTCCGCTCTTCTATTTAAAGAAACCTGTAAACCAGCCTAATGGAGTGTAGGCCTCGTCCGTCTTGTGGCCTGCCCTGCGGCTCGGCCATCTGAAGGACAGGGTGTGTTGTTGCGCACCTTAGGTACAGGTCACCTGCGGGCGCTTGGCACCACAACGGGCCGTTTATGGCATGAAAGCTGTCTGAGCTGGTTCTAGAAACACCTCGGGCCATGACGGGGGTTACCGTTGAAGGGCATGTAAAACATTCTCCCTCTGCTAGCTACGGGATCCGTCTGGCCCAACGGGCCGCGACCGCAGCCTGGGAGGGACGAAGCCAGAGTTAATCTGTTACCGGCCAGCGCCGCCGTATGCTGCCTGACTCGACGTCGGTGCTTTGATCAGTGTCTCACTAACACACACACGCACGCACTTAAGGCACACACACAGACACACTCCCAAACACACACACAGACACCCTGCATTGTAAACAGTTAAGAGTGCGCAGAAGGGGGCGAGTGACTGGAGAGACGCGTTATCTCGAGCAG
The DNA here is from genome assembly GCA_017657215.1 of Limnothrissa miodon. Classification (NCBI taxonomy): domain Eukaryota; kingdom Metazoa; phylum Chordata; class Actinopteri; order Clupeiformes; family Clupeidae; genus Limnothrissa; species Limnothrissa miodon. Next base: position 933,196 of record JAGFZM010000195.1, read on the forward strand.
AACAAATAAGTAAGAGCGATAATGGCCGCAGGCGGACTGCACCCACCCATCCACCCCTATCAGCTCGGGCTGCAGCCACCTACCCCCCTCGGCTTGTTCTGAGTCACACTTGCGGCTCCTCTAAAGAGTCAGTGAGCAGGCGGGGGTGAGTGGACACGGTGTGCAGAGCAGGTAAATAGACCTCCACTGATAGGCCGTCTCTGCCCACAGGGCCTACATGACTTTACATGCTGTAAACGCCAGTGCACTGACCAGAGAGGTCACTTAGCGTTCCCCCGTCTCTCTCGCTCTGTCTCTATTTCTCTCACTCTCTCACTCTCTCTCTCCATCTCTCTCTCTTTTTCTCTCCCTCTCTTCGTGTGTGTCTCTCTCTTTTTATCTCTGGTGGGTGCTCCAATTGTTGGCCTAGACAAGCAGGCCAGAAATTGGCAGCAGAAAGATGAAACAAATAAATGAGTAAAATAAACATGCTTCTGGGTGCAGAAAGGCACCTCTGGGATTCGTCTTTGTCACAGCAACAGTAGTAGTCATTTTTTTGTCTTCTGTCTGCACCATCTTCTCTGGAATGAGTCATCAGCCATGCATCAAGTCAGACTGATGCTTGGGCCCAGATAAGAACCTGAGAGTCACACCACACGTGGCTAAAAACAAAAGCATCAGACCCGCACCTGAACACATTCTTTCATTTGCTGTCGAGCGCAGCAGCGATTCATGTGGGCATTGGCACCTCATCTGAGATTGACACCTTACCTGGCCTCAGGTATGGCGTGCATGCCGCCACTGTTGCATAACAGAGATGGGAAACGAAAGCAATGAGTAGCAGGTGGGCGAGGAGAGGGATATTCCTCACTATTCTACAGTAACGTCCAGAAGAAGCCAACAAGGAACTGCTTATCTGTCCTACATAAAGATACAACCTCTCAGCAGTCCACCTCCCTTCCCCCGTCCCCCACGTCTGTCCCCTGCTCTCTGAGTAAGACAACCCCGGGGAATGTGCTGGTATGCTGTCGGCTGTCGCTGGCGAAGCATTTTGGAGGGGAATGCAGTTTCAGCCTCTGTGACGGGCAGGGAGATGAAAAGATCGGCGACTCCGCAGACAGAGTGGCATTGTGGAATGCACGTTGTCTGATGGGCAGGAGCTTGGCGACCTGCAACAGCTTCCTGCTCACATGTTTGTGCGTGCCACACACACACACACACTGTACACACACACACATATACACATTGTACTCCTACGTTCATTCTTTCTTCTATTTAACATTGACTATATTTGCTTGCACTTCAGTATGCCGGGAGCCATATCTCAGTTTTGATCACATTTTGGTTTATGTGTTAAAACATGAGAATCTGGATTATTAACATCCCTGTTTACATAGGAAATACTAATATCCCTCGTACTGATTATTAGTATTTTTTTTTTATTGCGCCATTCTTAATGACCATTCTAAAGTGTGACGATTCTATCAGCACTTATGAACATTCCATCTGTCATGTTGCTCAATAGATTCTTTCTCTGCTACTGTCAGAAATCTGGATAAGGTGTTCACATGCCTCAGTATCCCAGTATGTTTTGGAGTCCTCCACCTTGCACAATCCAATTTCTCCGAAACTGGGATAAAGCGTCATTATACATTATGTTCTTTATTCTGATCCTATCTGGGACATTTAAGTGCACATAAGCGCAGTCACTGATAATGAACACCTCCTCTTCTCTAACTCTCTTGATCTTCCACCCCCTCTCTCTCTCTCTCTCTCTCCCTCCGTCCACCTCTCCCTGACTCTGACTCGCATGTCTGACATACTTGGGCAGATCTATCTCCTTATTGACTCTCCTGTTGTAGTGGTGCGTAACCTGGGCCGTCCCCAAGCAAAAAAAAACCCTAATTGTCTGGTGCAAACACGGGAGCTGTTGAAAACCACAAGATTTAAGCCCCGTCTTGAGTGCACTTGCCTATTAGTGGGCCTGTTTGCCTATGGCTTGGCCTTGGATTGGGGGGGGGGGGCGGACAGGAATGGATCTCTTCGAGGCTGTCAGAGACCTGTCCAAGGCGTGATTCATGTATCCAGCATCTGCACTTTAACCTGGCTTTGAGTTATCTGTTCCTTGTGTGTATCTGTCCATCTACTTGTGCGTCCGTGTGTGTGTCTGTGTAGTGTGTGTGTGTGTCTGTGTAGTGTGTGTGTGTTCATGCCTGTCTGCTTCTGCTGAAATACTTTTTGTTGACCTATCTGACCATTTGACCTGGTGTCCTCATCTTTCAGTTTGTCTTCATAACCTGGTGTGTGTGTGCGTGCGTGCGTGCGTGCGTGTGTGTGTGTGTGTGTATGTCACAGGTGCAGGACATCTGCTTCAGCCACGACAGCCGGTGGGTGGTGATCAGCACGCTGCGCGGCACCTCGCACGTCTTCCCCATCAACCCGTACGGCGGCGCGCCATGCGCTCGCACCCACATGTCCCCGCGCGTGGTCAACCGCATGAGCCGCTTCCAGAAGAGCGCCGGCCTGGAGGAGATCGAGCAGGAGCTCAGCAGCAAGCAGGGCGGACGCTGCAGCCCCATCCCTGGCCTGTCCAGCAGCCCGTCTGGATCACCGCTGCATGGTGAGATACATACATACGC
>JAGFZM010000195.1:940813-943313 GCA_017657215.1 Limnothrissa miodon
ACACACACACACACACACACACACTCTTTATTCATCGTGTGGTGACTCAGAATCTATATCTTAGAATGTCATAAGTTGTCACACAGCCGCTGTTCCAGAGCCCAGCCTGCCTGCCCAGCATGTATGGCTGATGCACTTTTTTTTTTTTTATAGATAGAGCAGGTCTTCTCTGCTGTCTGGTGTGTTTTATATATAAGTGTGAATAAGACCTGTGGGAGAGCTCTCTCTTGTGTGTGTGTGTGTGTGTGTTTTGGTTTGTTTTTGTGTACAGGATGGCAGTCTGAGCCGAGATGAGCTGATTTTGATCGGCCTAGGCAGGGCCAGAAAGTGTATACTCCCTCTTTCCCTCTCCTTGTAATCTCAGACTGCCTCCACTGCCCTCTCTTTCTCTCTCTCTCTCTCTCTCTCTCTCTCTCTCTCTCTCTCTCTGCCTTTTCTTTTTCTGTCTTTATTTTTTGCCGAACATACACTTCAGATTTGTCTCAGTTTTGAGCTCAGTCCCCCCCCCTGTTGTGAGAGATAAAGCTCAACTGCTCTGGTGCGTAAACAACGTCGCTACACTTGGCAGTCTGGCCAGGGCTCAGAGAGTTCACCAACACATTTTTACTGCTTGTGCACAGCACTGCACTGCACTGCATTGGCCCTCATCGTCACACACACACACACACACACACAGAAAGCCTGAGAAATGGGCTCAGGTCGGCTCTGTCCGTCGTTCTGTCTCCGGCTTCTCCCTAACTTCTACCAGCGTGAACCTGCAGTACCCAGAATGGCCTCTGCATGGTGCTGTACTCTTAGCTTTCTGCACCCCACCCCGGCTCAGAGTCCAGGTTGCCCTGGCTATTGCTCCTTATGCTTGCCTGCCCGCTTGCTTGTTCTTCCTCCTGCACCCCAGCCTGCCCTCTCTCCCCTCTCCACCACTGAGGAGAAGGCGGAAAAAGGACTAGTAGAGCTGGAACCGTGTCACTCATTTTCTTTTTCTTTTTTCCTTTTTTTTCTCTCCTCTTCTCTTCTTTCTCCGCTCTGTCTTGATATGAATCTAATCCAGGGGTGGGGGAAAAAAAGAAACAGTCTGGGGCTGCTATGTAATTTTGAGAGCAAGTTTTATGAATGGCCACCTCTAGAGGCTGGAAAACATTGCTTTCCCCTCGTGGCCCTGCCTTTAAAGAGCCAGCGTTACGGCTGTCTTGCGACGAGGGGAAAATAACACAAGCACTCGTTCGGCGAGCTTTGTAGCTCTGAATATTTCAAGGAGTGAAAGAAGATCTGTTTTTTTTTTTGTGAGTGTGTGTGTGTGTGTTTTAAGAAGACGTCAACATGTTTTTGGATATTGCCTTACGTGGATGTTCTCACTGATGCGTCATGACACATTTTATTTGTTTTCGTTTAATGTTGTCAATTATATATTGTGTTGTTGTGTTTACATAAATGTTCCCGTAATGTCTCTTTGTCACCAGAGAGCCGGTCCGTGGTGTACTTAACACCAGACGTGCTGAGATCAGCCTCTAAATCCACATGACGGGCCGTCCGGGCCAGACTAATAAAGTCATGTTATTCCAATGAAAATAAGATGAAAATTTGTTTCAGTGTGTTTGAACAAGTTTCTCCCAAGCTGCCATAACTGCCCCTCTCTCTGTTTATTGGATTAGCTTACGCCGCGGTGGAAATAGATGCCTCTCAGATTCCCCCCGACGCTGCGCATTCTCAAATCACACATTTACAATTACAAGGCAATGAATGCTGTTATTAATGTCGCTCCAGTGTCGCTTACAAGATGGTAGCTTTTATAAAGTGACGTTTTTGTTTTATTTTATTTTATTTTATTTTATTCATTTATTTATTTTTTTGCTTGGCTGCAGTGCTTTAATTTTATTTAGAATTTTGGAGACATTTTAAAGTGCTGGGCGATCTTTGAGGTTTTTAGTGTCTGTGAACCAGATTGTTATCTCGCGCCTCAGATTTATGGAAACAGTCTTGACCGCTGTCCTGCAGATAGCTAATTCTCGGAATTAATATTGCTTGTGTTGTGGGAAGGGCACTCATAAATGAATAAAGAAAAATAGAACCACAATCGTATTCATGGCGTGTGGTTAATTTTAGGTTTTTAATTATATATTTGTTTAAACCCTGGTAGTATCTTGGTATAACTATTCTGTGTTTAGGGGTCATAATATAGGATAAGAGAATTGTAATTTTTATGACTCGTATTATTTATAGACATGAGCTTTCTCAGTGCAGGGAGTGTTGGGCGCTGGGCGTCATGTTCTGTAGTCCTCTGTCTCTCATTCCCGCTCTCGTGTGAAATAAGTCGCTGAGAGGTCCAGTGTCTCAGTATCAGGCAGCGTCCGCGAGCCTGGCTGAAATATGTCCTCTTTTCCCACCGCCAAGGAAATGCGTTTTTGACACTTCTCATGACCTGAGTCAGGGTGCTGCTCCCCCCCTCCCCAAACACACCCCACTCCCTAGCCGAGCGTTCTCACCAGTACAGTAAAGTCCCTGC
>JAGFZM010000195.1:948313-958832 GCA_017657215.1 Limnothrissa miodon
GAAGGATCTTTTTTCCATGGCTCTGTCATGTGTTTTTGGTGCACTTGGACACACAGAGACACACACACACACACACACACACACACTCAAAGACATTAATCAAATGACTGTCCCATAACCCAGAAGAGGTGAAGGGGTGAAGTGTAAAGATGAGTGGGAGCGCCTGTTGCCCTGCGCCTTCAGTGTTTGCAGAGATTCTGATTTTGCGGGAGGGTGTACAGAAGGTAAGGGACAGACGGCTGGCACGCCCTGACTTCTCGCCCAGCAGACAGACGAGCTCATGGCCTTCATCAGGCCAGATTAGCAAGGGCACTGGATGACCTGAGCAGACAGAGCGCTTCTGGTATGAGTTAAGGTCTTACTATGATGGCGGGGAAAAGGGTTCAGATGGGCATTGAGAGAGAGAGAGAGAGAGAGAGTGAGTGAATGAGAGGTAGAGAGAGACAGAGAGAGAGAGAGAGAGAGAGAGAGAGAAGGAGAGTGAGTGAGAGGTAGAAGGAGAGAGAGAAAGAGAGAGCGAGAGAGGATGATTTAGAGAGATGCAAAATTCATTAAGATTTTTCTTCCTCCTCTAGTAGCTGTGGCAGCTGAAGCGCCATTATGGGTTTTCAGGCTGCTTCCTGTTCAAATTCTTTTCTGCTGCCCTTCCACACAAAAGGTGCCTGCGTTGGGGGTGTAGCGGTTTTGAAATGTGAAGGGCCCTCCAGAGGCAGACCGGGGCTCCGAGGTTTGTCTAATGTCTCTGGCAAATGCCCCGGCTTTTATGCCCACGCCGCGCGGCCTAAATAGCCTCTCTCTCTTTGCTTAGGACACAAAGCGGGGCAATTCGCGGCATGAATGAAACACGGGGAAACAGGTTAATGATCTAAATCCTCTCCAGGGCCAAAAGCATGAGGCCTGGGGTCTGCGGCGGCGGGGGCCCTCGTCCTCGGCTCCTTTTGATTCCCGACAAACAACGACAAACGCTCGCAGTGCTTTATGCGACCGCCTTTGTTTCTCCATCTCGGAGGCTCTCGAACCACCACCACCACCAGCACCCCAGCCTCCACCCCACCACCACTCTTTTCTGTGGCTGGCCTTCACCTTTTAACGTGACAAAAGGGAGAACGCGCGATGGAGAACAGTCACTGGCCTGTGGAGTACTCGCAAGACATTTGCTAAGGGGACAAAACCTCAGACCTGAATGGCGAACAATAACACACTGGTCTCGGGTCACGGGGGGTTGAGTTTGCTTTTTGTGCTCACTGCTATTCCTTTAAAAATGTTGTTACTGTTATTTGAAAAGATAATTGAGTTGGAATGTGATATAATTATTTAGCTACTTGGAAACTTAGTTCCCATAGTAACGCAGCGGTTTGGGGAGAGTGGGGGGAAAAGTGCTTATGGTCCTCTATTGCTTTTGATATGTTTGTTATGATGTTAGTCAGTTAAAGTGAAAAAAGTGTGTATGTCAACTACATCACAGTTTATTTAGTGATGATCCAAGGTGTGTGTTTGTCTGTGTGTGTGCATGTGTATGTGTGGGTGGGTTGTGGTATCCAACGTAGGCATATCTTTTTGTGTGTGTGTGTGTGTGTGTGTGTGTGTGTGTGTGTGTGTGTGCACGCATATGTGTTTGATCTTGCGAGCACACAGGAGACCAGGAGAGTCGTCTGACCCCATCCCTGATGTCTGATCAGTCCCACATGTTCCCTGGTCAAGTCTGTGTTTACGCCATCTCTAAACATGAATCCCCCCCCACCCCCCCACACACACACTCACACACACACAGCTCCTCAACCCAATGCATTTACACACACTATCACCAACCCCCTACGCACAAACACACACACTTTCTTCTGTATGTGTTTTTTGTTTTCACAGCATTCACAGCATTTTCAGAAGCCATTAGCCTACATCAGGACATCAGGCAACCTTTCAAAATTGCAGACTGGCATTTGCTTTTGACCCCCCAATCCCACCCCCACCCCACTTTACTCTCTTCTCTGCTCCAAGCCATGACAAACACCCTCCTCCACACACACACACACACACACACACACACACACACACACACACTCTCACCGTTTCAAAGAGAACTCCTGCTTTGTGCAAATGGCCCTATGATAGTTTGAGGACATGGAACGAAGGAGCTATTAGGAGAGAGGCTGCTGATTGAAGCTGCTGATGAATGCATGGGTTGTGGTGGTGTGTTTGTGTGTGTGTTTGAGAGAGAGAGTGTGTGTGAGTGTCTGAGTGAGCTGGGACCTAAAGTGGGATGCATTGGTAGACATGGTCACGCTGCATCTTGAGGTCATTAGCCCCAATCAGCCTCCAACCCTCTTCAACCCCCCCCAGTTCTCCTCATCTGTCCGCCTCAGGTGTTGAGGAGTGTGGGCTACAGGCGGGATCCCCCCCCCCCCCCCCAATTCACCCCTATCCCCTCTCCTTATGCTGCCTAGCAATCAGCAAAGGAACCCTCTCTACCGCTAATCAATATGTGTTTTTAAATAGAACCAAATATGGCATTCATGTTGGCCTTTGGTACAGAAAAGTGCACCTTAGATGTTATTGACTCTTTTAGTTAATTCATACATCTGTTGTTGGATATGCAATGTATAAAGCACAATGGTGATTCTTATGACGCTAAAAAAGGGGGGTCTTATGTGTGTGGGACAGAAGAGCGGACCATTATAAAGTTTGTCGTGAACGTAGTAGTGTATTCTTTTGAAGACGACTAACAATTCAGGCCCAGCTTGTAATCTGTGCAAATTGATAGTGTGTGTGTGTGTGTGTGTGTGTGTGTGTGTGTGTGTTCTTATTTGACCTCTATTCACCCTCCCTCCACCCTCCTTTGTCTCCTCAGCTAAACTCAACAGTCAGGAGTCCTACAACAACTTTGCCAACAACAACATGGGCAACCCACGGCTGTCCCCTCTGCCCAGCCTCACCACCGTCCTACCGCTGGCTCAGATCAAGCAGCCCATGACGCTGGGCACCATCACCAAACGCACCGGGTGAGTGGCAGCATCTCGGGCACCTCAGATGGGTTACAAACAGAGGGAATGATGAAGGTATAGGTTAGTTGTTGCCCATAAGGGGCGTTTTTTTTTTTTTGTTTGTTTGTTTTTTGAAGTGTGTGTCAAACAAACAAACAATCCAATGGAAAAAAATACAAAAAAAAATGTTTGCTTTTAGTTTCGTTTTTTACTTTACAACAAAACCAATACTAATTAATGAAACTAAATATGAGTCATATCTGAGTCATATAAGTATATATGTTTTATACATACATACATTATACATGTATTTCCATTATAAATTGTGAGAGTGGTGGCGGATGGGTTCACAGTGTGTGCCTGTACAGGCCAGCCCCTTGCTTCCATTTTTGCATCCGCCCTGCAGCTGTGCGGCTGCTTCAATAGAGCAAAATGATGTTGTTTTGTTGTTGGGCCGTCTGTGTGATTGCAGTGTTTTACATGCGGACTCATAATTATTTTAATGGAAATGTCATTTACCTGCCCCGTTTGAATGGGAAATATCCCCTTATAATGCAGACAATGGCTGGGTTATTTGATAACATAACCGCAGCCGTCTGACAGGCCTGTGCTAGCACACTAACCGTCTTGAGTTGATGACACATGGCCTGACAACCAGCCGGTTGTCCCCTCGTGGTGCTTTTTTGGTGCCCTTTCACCAGTCAAATAAGCTGCGTGTTGTTGAACCCTAACCGAAGTCAATGTTAGCCAGGGTGTCACAGGAGGTGGCTGCGGTGTGTGTGTGTGTGTGTGTGTGTAGGCAGATGTGTTTCCACCTGTGTGAGCAGATCGTTGTTGGCAGCATGGCTGTACACAGCACCAGCTGCTTAACCTCCACCGGCTCTCCCATGACACGCTCATCTCGCCTCAGTACGGAGAGGCAGGCTGGCTTTCCTTAGAGCCTCAGAGCACACACACAGGTGTACACACACATAACCCCACTCCTACACACACACATACACATACAATTTACAGACACATACACATCCTCATAAACGTTCACACACACTTTTGATTTTTGAACACACACACACAAATAACACAAAAACTCACACCCACACACACTCCCTTTCTTTCAGGGCCTAAAGAAGACAGGAGTCAATTTGGTGTGTCTGTGTCTGTGATATGTTTTGGTTGGGCAAAGAGCAGGAAGTTGTTGCATGTGACACAATAGAGTCAAGGCTCTTTTCAGCTCCCACTGTAGTGTGTAATCATCTGTGACGGGGCGTTGGACGTGACCCGGACATGACCCAAAGGGTTTGAAGGAGCCCTGTTGGCCTGTGGTCGTCTCTTTTATGTCAGCAGAAAGGAGAAAGGAGGAAGAAGGAAACCAGTCTGAACCAAAACAACTGTCAGAACACCAGCATTATGGCACAGCACACTTCTCTCTCTCTCTCTCTCTCTCTCTCTCTCACTCTCACACACACACACACACACACATATGCAGTCAGTCACATAATGTATATACAGTATATGAAGACAGACACACAGTACCTCACATACTGTGTGTAAAGTACAAAGACACACACACACTCATACACACAGCCACATATACTGTTTAAAGTAAACTGTACAACAGATAAAGACCCACACACATACAAACTCTACACACACTTCTTTTCATCCTTCTCTCTCATTGTCTTTTATTCTCGTCACTGACACTCATTGTCACTCATGCCTATCCTCTCATCCATCCATCTTTGTCTCTCTCTCTGTATCTCTCTTTCTCTCTCTCCTCTACTCTGTCCATCTCACACCCTTGTTAGCCATAATCTGCCTGTCCCGTCAGCTCCGCGGCCCCACACTGGGCCAAATGTTGTGTGCAGTGCACACGTGTTTACCAACCCCAGAAAAAGAGGCAACTAAGTGCAGCAGCAGCAGCGCTTGGCCCCCGCTGAACTCCTCCTGATGGTGTCCTTCGTTAATACATCATGAGTGCAGAAAGTGAAAGGGCTGAGGGTGGAGGCGGGGGGCGGTCTATGCAAACCGCTCCTTTGACCCCCGCAGATGCGCCCAGATTAGGATAATACGTGAAATGATCTGCTTTGAGTCCATTGTCTCATGCCTGGCTAAACCACCCAAAGTGTGTGTGGAAATGGCCTTAAGAGCCAGGCTCCAGCACATTCCGCAGAGAGGCAGCGACAGCCTCCCCTGCGTATGGCGAGTGTCAGCAGCCCGTTCCATTTGTACAAATCATCTTTTTTCCCCTTTCTTTGTTTTTTTTTTTTTTTAATGGCTCGGGAAGTGCAGTATTAGGGTAAGGGGTTAAGAGATAAATGTGTGAAAGATTATTCTGTGGAAGTGGGGTTGCTGGCCTCAAGGCCATTTGTGTGGCCCATCCCACCCCACCCCACAGGCCAGCTAGCCAGCTAGCTCGTCCGCCTGCCGCCTGCTGCTGATGCTTCTTCCCGCTCTCCTGTTTGTGTCTCCGTGTCTAACCAGCGGGACATTATTTCCGCTAAAAGCCCGCTCATGAAGGAAGCCTGCGCATTTGTCAGTTTTTTGGAATCTCTTCTGTTTACTTTTTCAAGGCTCTACATAATGGCATTTTGGCCTGGTATGCTGCCTTTGTTTCATTGTGATATTTTTATTTATTTATTTATTTATTATTATTATTGTTTCCTTTCCCCGAGTCTATTCAGAAGCCTTAATCTGTATATGTTTGTGTGTGTGTATGTAATTACTGTAGAAGTGCATATTTGTGTGACTGTATGAAAGCAGGCCATGTGGGCGGCAGTGGCGTAGTCGGTGAATGTTCGCCTTGCAACCAGAGGGTCGCCGGTTCGAATCCATGCCTTCCTGAGCGCATACTGTCGTTGTGTCCCTGGGCAAGACTGCCTCAGGGCAGCTGTGGCTACACAAGTTGTAGCTTACCACCACCGGTGTGACTGTGGAATGAATGAATAATGCAACTGTAAAGCGTTAGGGTGTCTTGAAAAAGCGCTATATAAAGTGGTATGCCTTATTATTATTATGTGAAGTGTGTCTACTGCCTCCTGCACTCAGGGAATAAGGGCACAATTGAAACGAAAAAGGAATAGTACATTTTTGTGTGTGTGTCTCTTTCTCTCTTTCTTTTATTTTTATAGAATTAGTAATTCAAATGGGAAATGCCTATTAACTACTGTAACACTTGTAAATACTAACCATTGTAACTTCTCATACCCCTGCATCTGAAGTCTGGCTATTGATTTGTAAGGAAACGGAAGTGCACTAGAGGCCTTATCTAAATATAAGCCAGAAGGCCCCCTCTCTCTTCCCCCGCCCCTCCGGGACATGCACAACTCTCATTTATTTTACATTGGCCTTCATCCATTTACACAGCTGGATATTTACTGAGGCAATTCAGCTTAAGTACCTCACTCAAGGGTGTAACGATGCAGGGCCACCAGGGGCCCCAGAGCCCACTGTCCCGCTGCTTGATCGTGTCTGTCCACCACGCTCGTGTTTTTGGGCGAACATAACTCATCCATTACTCAACGTCAGGCACACATGAAAGAACTGAAGCTAAAGGGAAAAGAACAAGAAAAAAAACAAAGCAGGAAGCAAGGAAGGGGTGGGATGGAGGAGGAGGGCGGAGAGAAGGAGGAGGGTGAGGATGAAAAGTTCAGATGGACAACAGTTTCTCCCATCTCTGATGTCTGTTAAGCCAAAAAAGAGCTGTGCATATTCTTAAAGACAGGTTGACTGGTGGCATCTCCCGTCACAAATAAAAAGGTTTCTCCTGTGCCGCACTCGCCAAGAATAACACACAGACGCTCAGGACGTCCTTGGTGCTTCTCTCCGTCCAGATGGGGGGGCCGCGTTATTGCCGCGCGTTGCTTGGTTTGGCGGCAGCCTCCTGTCTGCATCCCGGCCACGTGTTTGTGTTGGCGGAAGCGGCACCCTCGGTCTCATCCCCCCACCAATCGCTGTCGGGCGGCCCTATCAGCCGTAAAACTGTTTGTGCAGATCTGTCACTACCATGCGAGAGCGCATGATAAACACACTGCTCGCCATTACGTGCACTAACTCATTTAAACGCCCGCAGCGTGCTTCATCCCCCCACGGCCATCTCACACGAAAACAGACATTTTCTTAATGGAAAAACAAGCAATCTTCTCTCTCCAATATGAATGTGGTGACTTTGGCTTAAGCACGCCACTCATACGTGCACAGAAATGTACCGTAAAAGACATAATTACATTCTGTTAACCCCTTTAGGTGATTCAATAAACGTAGCGTACAAGCAACAGACCCCACGTCAGTTTGTGTTGTCTGTGTATTGAGAATTGGACAGACATGTAAATATGTTTTATGTCAACTGTATGCCCAATCGACTCCTGATAATGGTTTTTCCATCTATCTCTGTGTATCTCTTCCCTGTCATGAAGACCCTACCTCTTTGGGGCAGGATGTTTTTCCATTAAAACTCCATGGTGAGTTTTTCCAATTCCCTCCCAGCATGCTTTGCTTTCTCTTTCGCTTCCAGTGAAAACAGCTGCATTCTTTATTGTGATTCATTCATTTCCAAGCATTTTATTTATTAGTTTTTTTGTCTCACTAGTGTGTCTGAGAGAACGTTTCCCTGTACAGGTTATGTGTTTTCTTATAATAATATGATTATAATTTAAATTTTTTTGTTTCCTGTGGATATGTTAGTCAATAAATTCTGTTGATTTTAATTGCATTGTTCCAGGTGTATGTACTCTGCCTTTTATGAAGTCATGTGGAGAAGCAGTCAAATTTTAGGTAGTATGCCGGCGACCCGGGTTCGATTTCCGCCCTGTGGTCCTTTCCGGATCCCATCCCTGCTCTCTCTCCCATTCACTTCCTGTCTCACTTCCTCTTCCTGTCTCCACTGTCCTATCAATAAAGGCAAAAAGGCCAAAAAAAATAATTAAGTAGTTTTGAAACACTGTTTCAAACTCAGCAATTAAAGTTATTGCCATATTGATACGCTCTCTCTCTCACTCACTCACACACACCCACACACACACACACACGTCAGTTAGGCACCAACTACATTTACATGTAATAAAAGGAAGTTCAACCCCTGTCTGATTATACATGCCTATTTGCATATATACAAGCACAGACTAACAAATAAACAAATGAGCAACCATTTCCACTATCATACACTTCTGAGTTACATACTTAAACTTAAACATGGCAGTTTCTTGTGACATCAGTTTTTGTCATGTATTTTGAGAGTTCAACATCTTTACATTCATTTAAGCTGTGTGTTATGGACCTCCTTAAATTGTGTTTGGACTTGGCAGTCCTGTGTCTGTCTTGTGATCTAGTCACCTCGTTCAGATCAGAATAATAAATGGGAACTCAGAGTTGTATAACTTCTTTGTATTTGTGATATAAATCTGTTAAGCATAAGGCTTTATATAAATGTTGCCTTTTTTGCCAATGTGGTGAAAAGTTGTTAATTTGGTGCTTGTTTCAACTGGAGGCAAAAATGTTAATATTTTAAGAAGTTCAAAAATAAACTTGTCTAAACTGTTGGATAACTGAAAAATCTAATTTTGGCGATAGAATATTACTTGAATGGTCAGACTGGTGATTATATTATATATACGTGGTGGACAACGTGGTGGACATTTTAGGTTTTGGTTAGATGGAAACTAGGGCTGGACAATTAATCGCATTTGCAATATAATCGCAATTTTGAAAAGCGCAATTTTGAAATCGTAGAGGCACGCAATTTTTTTGGGTTTTGTAACTGCATAGACTTAATGCATAGACTTGCTAGCTACACTCTGCTCTAGGTTAAACAAGGATTGGGCTTCAACGCAAGAAGATAATCTCTTAAATAAATATATGCTGATTAATGAGTAGTTTCTATTTCATTGTGTACAAATATGCATATTAATGGAACATGTTTGGTGCTTGTACTTTTTATTGTGAAAAATCGCAATAAAATCACAATTGCAATATTGGTTGAAAAAAATCGCAATTTAGATTTTTGCCCAAATCGTACAGCCCTAGTTGAAACGGATTTAAGTTGGGACATGGAGAACACTCTTAACAATAACAGCAGCAGCAGCAGCAGCTGTCAAAGTGCAGCTTTTCCACGGGCACTCAACCCTGTGAGAGTTGTGAGCACTGAAACAGTCAACCTCTTTCAATACTCGCAGGGGGGTTGGGTGGGGTGGGTGCAGCGGCTAATGTTGATGGAGTTAGTGAGGGTCGGGGGGGGATGGGGGAGGTGGTGATCGGGTAAAGTTAAGTCTCTGTCAGTGCCGTCTTGTGAAATAAGATGCCCAGGAGCTTTGAAAAGAGGGCCCATTCTGACAGATTCACTTATGGATAAAAGATGGAGGAACTAAGTGAGGGGAACCTGCCCTCGGACTCCGGAGCTGCCAGCGCCGTCTCTTTCACGTCTCCAAATGAATAGCATGTGGTGACGTCCTCCGCTGGAGTGGCCCGGGTCTTGGGTTTCACCTTTTGTTGGGCAACGCTCATACTTTTTAATTGAAGACTTTCTCCCCCCCTCCTCCTTCTCTGTATTCTTCTCCCCCTCCTTCTCTTCCTTATTTTCCTCTTCTGTTCTTTCTGGCAAAAGCTCAGTGATTCCAATGTGTGCTTTTCAAAGGTGCACTATAAGCATCACAAATTGTGCCACTAATAAACTAACTTCCTGTCTCATTGTGTATAGATTAAGAAAAGGGACATACACTCCTGAATAAGACATGCACTACGTTTCACCCGGAAAACAATTTAGGAATTGAATGGATCTCTGATAAGCCGTTTTACAAAATGCAATTGGTCTAAGCTTGAGCTTAAGTCGGAGACTTCAATTTTTGAATTCACCTCCAGCCATGTTGAGCCTTGGCGTGTTCATGTCTACACAAACCAACCAGTTCAGCAGTCCTGTATATGAGGAAAGAACATGTGCATTAGCCAACATTTTGAGTTGGAAGAAGAAGAAAAAAAAAATCACCTCAGTTCTCCTCAGTGATGAAGTGGAGCTTTGATGGGAGATGCGAGAGACCTCCATTAATGTTTATAGTAAGGTCTCGTTGTTGATGGCAGAGCAGAACGCTTCCCTAATGACTCCAAGTCTACGGGGCCCTGTACTTGGGCCCGCCAAGGCCGACCGCCTTTTCTTTTCTTTTTGGCTAGACCTGCTGTATTGGTAATGAATTTACCATTGAGTGATGTCCCTGCGTGTCTCTTTTGAGAGCCTTTTAGGCAGACTCAGCTTTCCACAGCGAGCTAACCATATGGTGGCCCACGACTAGCTGGTGAGTCACTGCCCGCTGTGGCCTTTGCCTCTGTTGCGCAGCGCAGGGCTGTCTCATGGATTTGTTTACTCCGGGGTCCCACCAACAGTAAGCAAAGGTTGCCACCACTCCTTCTCCAAACATCCACGCTTCTGCTACCAGCCCCCCAACACACACACACACACTCTCTCTCTCTCCCACACACACTCTCTCTCTCTCTCTCTCTCTCTCATACACACTCTCTCTCTCTCTCTCTCTCTCTGTGTCTCTGTCTCTCTCTCTCTC
>JAGFZM010000195.1:958842-972464 GCA_017657215.1 Limnothrissa miodon
CTCTCTCTCTCTCTCTCTCTCTCTGTGTCTCTGTCTCTCTCTCTCTCACTCACACACACATACACCCTTGGACGGCGCCTCATGTTCGGCCGCGGCGCTCTAATGTCGAGGGACTTTGGTGGACATCACAGATTGAATTATGCCCTTGAGGAGAAGCTATTAGCGCAAGTCAAGAGCCCTCATTTGTTAAATTAAAAGTGGAAATGACATGCGAGGAGTCTTCTCAGTGAATTAGGCGGAGAGAAAATTCGAAATGTCCTCTGTTCAAAGGCTGTAGCGCACAGAAAATGTCAAAGGGGAAAGGGGTGGGGGCAGGGTGTAAGAAAAGAAGTTCAGCTGCTGTTTAGTGAATCTATCTACCCGTTTGTCCCAGCTCTTTCAATTCATTTTTTGCCACAATTGATTTGACATAATTTCATTTCTTTTATATTAGGTTAGAATATATATATATATATTGATTGTTTATTCAAAGTATTCAAGTTTATTCCTTATTCAATGTACAGCCCCCATACACACACACACACACACACACACACACACACACTTTTTTTCAACCTTCAAACAATTCCATCATGTATGTTCTCTCCACAATGACTCCAACCCTCCGCCCGCCTGAGCATGGCCTGTCACAGGAAGAGAAACCTCAACACTTCCAAGCCACTTCAAGTGCGACCAAAAAGGAAAAGAGTGATTTCAAGTACAGTCGAATAAACTCCCCGCGGTCACTTAACTTCACTGGGAGAACCAGAAAATTGTGAACTAAACTGTGATCTGGCTATTGGCGGATGCCGCCCCCCGAGCCAAAGCCTCCTCAAAGGGGGAGTTTAGCATACTTGATCAGCACTGAAACCTCAGTGGGAAAACAGCGTCAAGGCTCCCTGGAGACGAGGGCTCAGGGCCAAACCTGCCCTGCAGTATAAAACCAACCCTGCAGCCTGTGTGGAGAAAAAAATGGCTCCTTTCTGTACTGTCATGGAGTTTTTTTTAACACACACACACACACTCACTCACACACATACACACACACATACGTGCCATGGGGCTCTATGGACCCTAATACAGGCCTTAACAAAACATTATTCCTGGTTTTATTGTACAACATGTTTTTGGGGGGAGTTTTGAAAAAAGAAACACAGCAGTTCACAAGAAGTTACACCCTAATAGTGGTGTATCATTTCCTGTGCCCCTCCACCAAAATCGTTGTGTGTGTGTGTGTGTGTGTGTATGTGTGGTGGGGGTATGTCAGCCCGTCGTTTTATAGAAATTATTGTTAAGTCATTTTAATATCAGGTTGGGTTTCCTGGGCCTATTGGAAGCAGCTGACCGCAACTGTGGCGGCTTAACATCTTTTCCTGTAAAGGGGAGTCCATCAGAGCGTCGCTCCCCCAGATTAAACACCCTTCTCCAGCACGGCTCCGGTCGGCCGGCCGCCCTCCACCTGACTCCCACATCATAAAAATGGTAATCTCATTCGATTTCTTTGGGGAAGAAGGAGGAGGAGGAGGAGGAGGAGAAGGGAGAAAGGGGGAGAAAAAAAAGTCTCCACGTCCGGCCGCCAGTGAAGTTTTATAGCCAACTTTCAGTCGGACACCACTCTTTTCTCCCTTCTTCTTTTTTCTCCCTTTCTCACTCTCCTTCCTTCTCTCTGTTTTGTTCTGTTTTCAGTCCTAGCCTGTGGCTGTTGAAGCAAGGGGAGGGAAAAAGGATCAGTTTTGGAGCGAGTGGACTCCCATTTTAGTTGTTCACAGGCGTCGATCTAAGTCCTGCTAGTAATTGTTTGATATGTGGATGTTACTCATAAGAGGGGACTGTGTGTGTGTGGGGGGGGTGTATGGGGGGCCAAAGGAAGAAACAGGGGGTTGGACT
The DNA here is from genome assembly GCA_017657215.1 of Limnothrissa miodon. NCBI lineage: Eukaryota > Metazoa > Chordata > Actinopteri > Clupeiformes > Clupeidae > Limnothrissa > Limnothrissa miodon. The sequence goes on from JAGFZM010000195.1 coordinate 960,709, forward strand.
GAGTGGTGGAAGCGACCCGACGTCGCGTTCCTGTTGAACTCTTCCAACATCCTGCAGAGGCCCGGGTGTGTTTGGTTAGCGCCGTATCTCCCCGGTCGCCGCTGAAAGACAAGGGCCCGGAGAAGGCCGCGGGCCTGGCTCAAGCCAAGGCAATATCCTGACACGCTGCTATCTCCCTCATCATCCCCTGCTCACAGCGGCAGCACAGCTATTTGGTTATTCAGACCCGCTCCCCAACTCCAACACTAATAAACACAAGACGCTAACAGTCTCTTCCCCCCTTTCTCTCTCTCTCTCCCTCTCTCTCTCTCTCTCTCTCTCTCTCTGTGTCTCTCTCTCTCTCTGTTTTTGTGTGTGGGTGTGTGTGCACACATATGTGAGTGTGTGTTTTGCTTTTCTGGTCGTCTTCCCCTCGATCATCCCCACAAACATCCCTCAAGGCAGCCGCGGGGCTAAACAAAAGCTGCCGGCATCACTCCTCGTCCCGCGGGCTAATTTACGACTCGCTGACAGCTTTAAGGCACGGCTAGGAGTGAGAGTTCAGGCCGCCAGCAGGTCATTCAGCGCCTCTTAGCGCCGCATGTCAGAGGCGTCAGATGCGTAGCGGTTTAACGCAAGTCCCGGTCCGAGACCCAGGCTCAGCTCTATGGTGATAGGTCTCGGTGCCGAAACACACGTTTCTACATAGCCTCGTTTGTGTTGATGAAGCTCCGGCTCTCAGGCTGGATTCCTTGGTTAGACGGAAATGCCTCCCACAAAATTCCTGACCAAAAGTATAGCTTTTTATAGCTTAATTGGCCAGTGGGACCCCCTGCCTCCCACCCCCTTCTTTTCTTTTCTCTATTCCCTTAAAATGCCCACCACCCACCCGCTCCCTTTCTCATTCCCTCCCAAAAACGAGTTCAGCTCAATATGACCTTTCCCCTTGAGGACTGCTTCTCCTTCCGGTAATAAGGAAAGAAGAAAGCAAAAAAGAAAAGAAAAAGGCGCCGCTGGTCGGCCAGTCATGGCCACTTACATGGCTGAGGTGGAGTGGGAAGCTTTTACAGTCGGGGTTAGTTCTGAGCTGGACAGTAATATTTCCAGGGCTACTGTTGGGTGATGTGTTCCATATGGTACCCCTATCACAGCAGAGAAGCCTTTTCCACTCCGGGTTTCATCACAACCGCTTTTGGCATGCAGAATAATCCAATAACCCCCAATAAATTCTTTTTAAAACGGCCAACCCAGGATGAGTCTTTTGCAGGCAGTGGGTAGGCAAGAGTTGGAGGCCAATTTAAAAAGCAAATGACAGCCATCATGTGGTACTCTGACCCCATATAAGTGTGTGTGTGTGTGTGTGTGTGCGTGTGTGTATGCACTCATGTGTTTGCATGTTTCCATGTACATGTGCAAATGCCTGTGGATCTCTTCAGCTGCGTAAAGGACTACATGAGTGTGGTACCCAGCTGTGAGACACTAATGTCAAGTGCAACAGAGTTTATTTGATTATTTATTTAGTTAAGATGTAAACAACAGAAGGCAGACACTATAATGTGTTTGGCATCGGTTGCATGGACATCCTGAATCCTCCTCAAAGGCTTTGTGTTGGTAGTCTGTGTGTAAACTTTCAGATGCTGTGATATTCTATGGTACGATAATGCGGTGGTGTTCATATATAATCCTGTGTGTATACTTTTTTTTTCCACCAGTTGTAGTCCTTGATTTAATGTGTAACTGAAAGCCATTCCAGTTAGTGCTTAATGTAATCCTTCCATATGATCAGTGTGCATTATGTCATCAGAGCCGAGAATTAAAAGGTGTGTGTTCCACATTACTTTCACTGGTATTGCTTCTAGTTTTTGTTAAGTAAGAGGGAAAAGTGCATTATTCATGCGTGGGCATTTCTGTTGAGGTATGAACTCCAAGGTTAGTCTCTGGGCTTGAGGCATGAGTTCAAAGGTCAATCTCACAAAGTTGCTCATTGAGAGAGAGAGACCGGGCTGACCTCTGGTACATTAACAATGCAATAGATTAATATGCTTCCAACATGGCTGAAAGCCTGTGAAGCAGACAAAAGGGATTTACGGTCATTTGATCATTTCAAAATGGCAGGGAAGGTCAGAGTATTTAAAACATATATGCAAGGGTTTATCCACAACTGAAACAGATATCGGACTTCTGGAACATCTGTGTTTCCTTTTGGTTGTGTTTACTTCGAAAAACACACATCCACTCCCATTTATTACATTAGTCAAAAAAGGCTGTAATACATAAACGGTTTAAGATCCCATCACACTTATAAAGAGCGGCTCGATTTTTATCCAGTGTAGCATTTAGGGCCGTAGCTCAAGCTACATTATAGCGACCATAAAATTCAAAATGGGTTCCGGAATTGGAAAGACTGGCAATTTTACTGGCAGTATAAACTCCTCGGCTGTTTAGAGGTTGATAATGCATTTTAATGTGCATAGACCAACAGTGTGGATATTTGATAAGAACAGATGATGTCAAATTAATATGTTTTTGGATGCAGGAAGCTTTTGTTTGTATTTAGTACTTGCAAGAAATGCTTCATATTTTTTTTATTTATTTACTTTTCTTTCTTTATTCTTTTTAATCTAGTACAAAATGCTGTATCTGTTGCATGTATAATTTCTGTTAAATGTCCACACACAGCTTTTGTGTTTCTTTTATTTATTTATTTATTTATTTTTTGCGATATTAAGAGGTCTTTAAACAGTGTCATTTGTATTTGTGGTCACCATTGCTTTGTTTTATACATAAAAACTCTTTCTCTCCCCCCCACCCCACCCTCCCTTTGTGATGTGGTTTTAAGTTTCTACTCTCAAGGGGGGAAAAAAAAGATCCTCAGAGATCCTCATTTGCCTCATCAGGACCGCCCTGCCTGTGGAAGAGGAAGTCTGAATGCATATGCGCGGCTCTCACCCCTCTCCCCTTTGTCTCCCACAGCAAAGCCAAGCCTCCGCCTCAGATCTCGCCCAGCAAGTCTACGGGAGGGGAGTTCTGCGTGGCGGCCATCTTTGCGCCTTCACGCTCCTGGTTCATCACCAACCCCAACATGAAGAGGGAGAAAGGTGAGTGAGTGAGTTGGATGAGGACACAGCCACTTCACTCTCCCGAGTCCCATCCAAGTCTGTGTTGACGCATAATTCTCATGATGCCAATAAGGGTGGATCCCAAGCCCCCCTTACACTTCCCCTCCCCTAACCCTTTAACCATCAAACACTTATTCTTGTCAGATGTCTTTGAGGGTTCAAGGCTGAGGGCTTAGAGATTAATCCAAAGGGTTCCCTCTTATCCCCTCTCGCTTTGAAGGCAAAAAGCCTCAATTTGTGTGTGTGTGTGTGTGTGTGTGTGTGTTTGTAAGACATACATGTACATACAAACACGAATGTATACATACATACAATAAAATCTTACAGGAAAATAGTAGTTGTGATGTATACAGTACAGTGTGATGTATGCAGTAATCTGATCAATCAGCATCAGCATTTGAATCAGCATTTTTAACAAAGTACATAGACAGACATATTTCCATAAGAAATAAACATTGAAATCTTTGATCTCTTCTTAACCTGTTTCAGACCAATCCCGCCAGTCGGTGGTGGACTCTCTCTACATCCTGAGCTGCTACGGCAACCTGGTGGAGCACGTCCTGGAGCCACGGCCAATCAGCACGGCCCAGAAGATTAGCGACGACACGCCCCTGGAGCTCAACACCTGCCCCAGAGCCTGCTGGACCCTGGCCCGGTAGGCCCCGCTCGCCACCACTGCCGACTCCTCACAGCAGAACTCCTTCACACTCCCTACACACATACACATACAGACAAACACATCACAACAAAACACAGAACTTCATCACACAGTCCCTACACGCACACAACAAAACACAGAACTCCTCACACAGTCCCCACACGCACACACATACACCCTCCCACACCCACACAGAGACACGTGACCCTTCCGGTCATGCAGAAATAATTTATTTACTCAAACATCATGCCCAGACATAAGGGCTAGCCCCTTCAAACCATATGGACATATGTCGCGCACACGGAGGAAATACGATTGACTGATATACGCTTGTGTGGCTGAGATGGCCACTGATCGAGTTGTAGAAACAAATTGATGCATTACATGTCCCCCTCGCGTGCTTCTGCGCCAGTGCCTCAAGAAACCAGCAGGCCTGCCAGGCTCGGGGGGGGAACCGAGTCCATTTTCTCTCAGCATGGGGCCAGACTGGTCCATACATCTGGCCCTCTGATATGCGCTTCCTAAATTGATTTCTGTGTTTGTTTTGAGTAGGACGCCGCAGTGGAACGAGCTCCAACCACCTTTCAACAGCAACCACCCATTGGTCCTGGCGTCAGACTTGGTGCAGTACTACCAGTACCTCCTGGCTGGCTGTAAGTGGACATTTATGTGTGTGTGGATAGTTCTGTGCACTATAGCATGTCCTTCTGATTTGTGTTCTGTGTTTCCTTTGGGAATTGCTTGCTCTTTATTGGTGCCACATGCTGCGTCGGACCCTTTCAACATGGCGTCACCATCTTTCCCTCTCTCCTCTCTTCTCTCTCGGGTTTCTTCCCCTCTCTCACCCTTCCTATGATCACATACACGTTGTTTTTCCCCCACTGACTTATTCTCTACCCATAGCATTGGCTGATGTAATAAACACACATTGGGACGCTAATGTGATAACATTAGCTCTCCTAGGGCAAATAGTCTCTTTTGCATTGCGATTTACCTCTGGTGTTTTCTGTCTGTCTGTGAGGTGCTCTTGGCGTTGCGTTAGCATAGCGATGAAACACCGCCAATTAGCACGCGCCAGCCCCCCCCCCCCCACTAAGAAGCATGTGCAGGAGGAAGACTAGTGAGCACTTAAGGTTGGCGTCCACTGCCCGTGCCGCAAGGCCCACTCACGGATGACCACACAGCCTAAAGCCTCATGAGTGGGCACCGTAGTGTTAGCCGCGATTAGCTGTAAACACGTAGCAGTAATTAGCCCTCTGAGCCCCAGGGAGACACCCTTGTACATTCTCTCTCTCTCTATCGCTTCTCTTCTCTCTCTCCCCTCTCTCCCTCCAAAATACTGAGCTGTGCTCTCGGGCCTAACGGGTAGAGCGATTTCCAGAATTAGGCTGGGCCGGACGGCAGGCCATGTCTGCGTGTCACCCTGCGTGTTGTCTCGAGGTCTAAGCAGCGCTGGCGAGCTTCCACGCGGCCCCATGTTCCACCAGAGGGCCTGTTGTAATGAGCTGCTTTGAGTTCGGTTAGGATGAGAATCCAATTAAGAAAGCCAGTGTTGCAGCAATGCATGGAGTTATCGAGCTGGCACTGTGCAGGAATTATTATAGGTCATGGTGTGTGTGTGTGTGTGTGTGTGTGTGTGTGGTGGGGGGTGTGGTGAGGGTGTTGAACTGTTCCTGTTAGTCCTAAATGTCTTTGCAGATCACCGCTCTTGCCCACCTTCGACTCCTCTTGTATTGTTTTGCTTTTACTCTCAATACAGTTTTCTGAGTGCATTTAGCTGTTGTGTGTGGCTTCTTTTTTCATTTATCTTGAACTGACAAACTTGGTTAGATAGATAGATAGATAGATAGATAGATAGATACTTTATTGATACCCAAGGGGAAATTCAAGGTCCCAGCAGCTTAGAAAAATCACACACAACATATACTACAGTGTACACAGGATAAGAAGCAGATCAACAAAACAACATGACTAGATCAACATTACTAAAAATAACAATAGAATACAAATACCAGGGGTAGAGATGCGCATGAATGTACTGTGGTACAGTATGGGGTGTGTGTCAAGGTAGTAATGCAACTGAGTCCAGTAGTGCAACAGTGCAAGGTTAAAAGTCTATTGACCAGCAATAAATATGTGCATATGTGAAATGGACAATAAAAAACATAAGCATAGCAATTTAGCAGTTCTAGTATATGCACCACTTGACTGAAGCATGAACCTGTGTATGACTTATATAGACTTATCCTTGCACTGATGCTGTAATTTTTATATTACTAGGCTATTTTTATTTTTATCTTATTGTCCATATTCAGGTCAAGTATGGTTATGACGCGCAGCCAGCCTCTCTGTCTCGCCTTTAGGGCCTTGGGGGGGGGGGGGGGGGGGGGGGGGGGGGGGTACTGGGACGGGCAATGGCAGGTGGTGGTGGTTTTGGTGGGGTTGGTGGTTGTGATGGAGAGATCAAACTTCTCAGTGGGTTCCACTCTAAGAGATAGCAGGAGGTCTGAGCGTGCCAGTGTGCCCGCACAAGGGCTTTGCCCACCCGTGCCCCTCTTATCAGCCTCTCGGTTTCCCCACTAATATCAGATGAAGCCCTGCCAACAGACCAGTGGAGAGAGGGAGGGAGGGAGCGAGAGAGACTGAGAGTGTGTGTGCACTGTGCACAAGAAAGAGAGGAGAGTTAGAGGAGAGACTCATGGACCAAAGCCCATCCTTCAAGAGCAGGAAACCCTGTAAATGTGTGTGTGTGTGTGTGTGTGTGTGCGCTCATATGTGTGTATAGTCTATGCATGGGTCTGTTTGTGTCTGTATGTTGTGGAGGGATACTGGATCACTCAGCATTTGTCTCTAAAAGTCTGTGTGAGTGTGCGTGTGTGTGTTTACGTGCCGTTTGATTTGTTGATTTGTTGCTGGAGCCTTTGGAGAGAGGAGAGGGCTGGGCTGGGCTGTTCTGGTCTGGGCGTAGGCTGTGTGATTGACACAGTGGCTCTGGCTCTCTATATTGGATGACCCGGGCTGATTAAATATGCAGTATGCGGACGGGCGGCTCGGGGGGGCTGGAGCCTCACGGGCGGGTGATAAAAGCAGCGGTGGCGCCACTTCATGGTCACTATCTCTACCTGTCCATCTACCCATGGCTGCTCTCCCCCTCTCTCTCTCTCTCTCTCTCTCTCTCTCTCTCACACACACACATGCACGCACGCACACACACACATAGACACAGACTGCATGGTCACTATCTCCACCTGTCCATCAGCCCACGGCTGCTCTTTGCTCTCACACACGCACGCACACACACACACACACACAGACACACACACACACACACACACACACACACACAGCAGAGGACTGTCTCGATGCCCCTACTGAACAGTGCATGAATGATTATAATACAAACTCAATCACTCAGAGACACTCTCTCTCACTCTCTGTCTCATACAGACAGAGAGGCTCATGCATGCAGACAGTGTACACACACACACGCACACACCTACACACACACTGCAAAGGACTGTCTTGATGCCCCTGCTAAACAGTGCATGGTAACAGGACAGCACACAGACACACACACTCACAGACTCTCTCTCTCACTTATACAGAAATAGACAGATAAGTACATACACACAAACACACACACACACACACACACACCCACACACACACCCTCTTGTCACAGGGACAGACACAGAGAGTCTCCTAGCGATGGGAGTCTGATTAAGAGGCAGACCTGGCCCACTGCTACTGGAGAAGGAAGACAGACAGACAGACGGACGGACAGACAGACAGAGGGTCCCCCAGAGCAATGGAGACGGACGGACGGACGGACGGACGGACGGACGGACGGACGGACGGACGGACCGACGCTCACTCAGAGCAATGCAGTATAGCCTGCTCTGCTTTAAGCCTACCACACAATACAAGAGTATCATAACAATTCTATTCTGCCTCTTGCCAGATTCGTGGAAGGCATTGCCATGGCAGTGTGGATGAGGCAGAAAATTGTAAAATGTTTGATATGTCAGGCTAGACATACTGTAGAACGCGTTCTATTCATGTTAGATTGGGGAGAGAAAATAACGGTTTCTCAGGCAACATACATATTGCCTGCGCCGATTTTAAAATCCTATATTTTTTAAAAATCGTGCATGGACCAAAGAGAAGCCTGTGCTTGTGCAGACAGTGTACAGTGTGTGCTTTTAAAGGTGTGAGGGGAAAGTTATTTGAGGTTGGACGGGTGACGGGCGTAGGCAGACAGACCGCAGTATTTTGCATGAGTGTTTGACTTTGGCCATCACTTCCAGAAACCCTCTTCCTGCACTCCATTCATTCCCTCGTTCACCGCACACAGGACAGCATTTTTTTTTTTCGGGAGTTGTAAATGCAACCAACCAATATTTGTGTAGCTGTCTGCCGTGTGTGCTCAGACACCTCTCTGCAGCCACAGGACCACACCGAGCTAAACAAACTCAACACTGCCCAACACGCGCCCTAAACCCTCAGACGGAATAATTTACCTCCCGGACGGTGGTCAGCGGCTGCCCTCCCGCCCTTGCCCCCACTCCCCAGATACATGGGCATAACGCCTAAATTGTTGACCACCAGTTTCGAGAGCCACCCTTGAGCTTCCATTGAGCCTGCCTGGGTGCACGGCTGTTTGACTGCTTGGCTGTGTGCCGGGAGACGTGCTAGCCCCTCATCAATAGCTCCCTAATTGCGTGAGTGTGCGTGCCACTAGGGGACTGAGGAGGGACGGGGGAGTGGACGGAAGGTGAAAGAAAGGCGAGGCAGTGGCGCCATGCTGGGGTCAAAGGAGACTGCACACAGGAGCATTGACCATGTCTCTCAGCCTGCCCTGACCTCCACCTCTGCACCACTCTGGCCATAGGGCAGCAGCTCCTTATGGCCTCTCAGAGAGAGGGAGAGAGGTGGGTGGGAGGGTGAGGGGTAAAAAGAGACACAATGCTTATTGTATTTGCTCTCTCTCTTCATGCCCTGATGCTGTCCCATTCACCACCCTCCATAGACCCCCTGACCCCCACCGTCACACATACATACACACACCTCCTCCACTTCCCTTCTCTCCAAAATGCAGATAACATATTTTCCATGGGAGCTCCCTTTCTCCCTCTCCCAGCCCAGAGGGGAGATCCCACCATCACCCATCCGGTGCCCAAACCCCTTTGCCTTTGTTTTCTGCACTGCAACCTGCTGCTCTGGCACGGCCTGTCAGTCAGCTGGCAGAACTGAATGTAAAATTTAACATTATCGCCAAAGAAGAGCTCACCTTTACTAATTTAAACCCATGTTGTAGCTAATGAAAAAGAACAGTATTGCAACATGACATAGCCTACTGTATTTCCCGAAATTATGGCCTTAATATCAGGTTTTAATAACAGGCAGACTTTTATTATTTATTGACCCGGTAGGCAAAGTCCGCTATTGTACTTTAATTACGGTATGCTACATGTAGGCTATGATTTTTAATTATTGCATCAAGTAGCCTAGGCTGCATTATGCCTTTTGAATCGCTTTTGGTATGCTGCCTCTTTGGTCGGAGCTGCGCGTGACCGCAGCCCCTCTCTGAAGTAAAGAATGCGACTTCTACCCCATCAATATGCAGTGACATACTTTAAATGACTATTATACCATATCCACGATTTAGCCTAATATCAAATTTTCTTTCTGAGCGCCATAAATTCTGCTAACATTTTCTGTGCCGTCTCTTTTGCTTAATGTTAATGATACCAAACCTGCATTAATGATGATCAATAACTTTCGCCCATGACAACTTTTTACTTGCCAACAACAGTGTCTGCATTCTGCAAAATAGCACGCAGTCACATAAATATAGGTCACAATGTAAAATGTAAATATTACATTAGAAAAGTTTATCTTTAGTCTGGGATAAACATTGTGTTCATTTCATGTCTTGTCAGCCCCGGCTTTTTAAACGCCCCCAGCCATTGGTGCTCCTAAATTTTTGATAGTGCTCCTAACTTTTCACCCCCATCCCTACCCCAACCCTCAAACCCACCCTTACCTTCACCCTCACCTCTACCTTTACCCCAACCCTCCACCCTCACCCCCACCCAACCCCAACCCCAGGCCTCACCCTCCACCCTCACCCCTACTCCACCCCAGGCCAGACCATGCTAAGAGTTCTCGCCTGGCAGAGCCCAGCTGCTCCTGAAGAACAGCCCGCCCCTCGCCTCTCACACTGACACACGCGGCTAAAGTGCACGCATGACTGCGCCCGCTGATGCAGGATGGACGGTGTTTTTCTCACATCTTTCTCGACGTTAATCTGCTCCCTCAACCATCAACAGTTCAAATAGCCATCTTTTTTTCCTCCTGCTTTGATTAATGAGTCGTCTGCATTCTTGTGTTTATCCAGTGGAGTTTGGTAAATATTATGCCTGCGATTCGTTTTCTGCGTGGCAGCGATTACGTGGGCTAATAGCAACAGAACATACATGCACAGCCCCTTAGTTCTTATGTAATTAGCGTCCCAGGAGTAGAGTAGAGCGGCCTATTAAAAACTGGCCACTTCACCCCTTGACACGCACACTGGAGTTACTGTGTCATGGTACACAGCACCGCAGTACTTCAAAAGCGTGATTGTAATGCACCACTGACTGCGGCGTTATTGTAATGTTCCTAGTAGAGCAGCCCAGAACAGACACTAGACAGGGCTGGGGAATTCTGGGTCTCTTGTGCAATGGTGCAGCGTGCTGTGTGTGTTCTTATGGTCACCCAACGTGTGGTCAGCTGGCCAGAGGAGAGCTTCCTGCCAGGTATCTGCAAAGGGCTGTGTGTGTGTGTGCGTGTGTGTGCCGAGCCCCTGGGATGTCCGGCACTCGCCCTGGCTGGAGCCTGGCCACTGAAACTCGAGCCACAGAGTCAACAACTGTTCCTCGGCTTTAATAATTAAATAGCCAACAGCTATTGCCCCCCAGGGGTCAGAGGGCAGTTGCTGGATTCTGTGTGTGTGTGTGTGGTGAGGGGTGATTAGAAGGTAACACAGACTGGCTTTGTTTCACTCCATTAATGGACTAAGTCTGTGTTAAAGCATCAGTGCACATCCTTAGGTGCTTTTACTGCTCTGAAGTACCTCAGTGTAATCTCTCTATCTCTCTCTCCATCTCGCTTCCTCGTATCTCTCTCTCTGTCTCTCTCTCTCTCCTCGTATATCTCTCTCAATATGTGCATAACTATAGGTGCCATATTTTATTCCCAATCTTTGTTTTTATTTTCTCAGAGATTTTAGTCTTAGCTGTGGTGTCTGTAACGTGTTGCGTAAGAGCGAGGGGTTGTGTGTGAGGATCTGTTACCCAGAGTAGCGTGAATGTGATGTCAACCTGGCAAGAACACCTCCCGGAGTGTGTTAGGACACCTGGTTCACTCAGCACATCAGAGAGAGAGAGAGAGAGAGAGAGAGAGGAGTAATGGGATGGAGATCTCATGCAGTGTGTATACTGTGTGTGTGTGTGTGTGTGTGTGTGTGTTGTCTCTGTGTGCACGTGTGCGTGTGAGAGAGAGAGGGGGGGGGGGGAGAGAGAGAGAAGAAGAAGAAAAAATAGGAGAAAAGAAAAGAGGAAAGGAAGCCCAGATGAGAAGTTGACAACTTTATTATGGTCCCGCCACATGAAATACACGCTGGCCAAGAGGCATGTCCTAGCCCTGAGCATGGAAGAGAAACGACTGATTCTGCACATTAGTCTTCATTCTTGGCGCCTGCTTATTCAAGCCTGCAAGTGCTCCATCTGTCTGTGTGTTCACTGTCTGTGCTGTGCTGCGCGCACACACACACACACACAGACACACACACACACACACACACACACACACACACACATACACCCTTTTGCACCCAAACACATGTTCGCTCTCACCCACCTCTTCCCCCCCTCTTCCTCTGATATGCACACACATGCACTAATGTTGCTCTTTCTCGCTCTCTCTCTCTCTCTCTCTCTCTCTCTCTCTCTCTCTCT
>JAGFZM010000196.1:0-44522 GCA_017657215.1 Limnothrissa miodon
AACATTTCTCAAATGGAACATATAATAGCTCCTTAACAAGAATGCTCACAAGTTTATCTGTTAACTAGGGTATGATACCCATGCGTATAAACATCTAGTAAGTACTCTAAATAAATCTTTGGGCTGTTCCCTTTGTCGTCATATAGATTAAGTACAGACTATCTGGCAAAAGATCTTACACTCAAGTGACTCAAATTACAATACAGTCCAATGCTAATAAAGTATTATGGATAGTGTTTATATACTGTTAATATAATATAATAATACATATGCAGAAATAGTCATATTTAGGCCTAAGCTGGAGGTCAGTGGATGCTGAGTAAGGTATGTATCCATTACAACAACCACTATCTATAGGCCGACATGTGATCACATTGACTTTCAAGAGGTGACATTTTTGCATTATAAGCAAACTTACCCCATCTAGTGCCCATCAATGGTAAATGCATTCCAACACCATTGTTGTCTTCAGTTGTCAATTTTCAGTAGGCCTATATACATGTGGGAACAGACTTCTCTATGTAAAAAATAGAGACTTTAAGAACCCTTGTGTGCAAATGTAGGACACATACATTAACATTATGAAGTCTTATGACCGTGGGCATAAACAATAATGACACTTGATGCCTGAGACCATCCAAGGTTATCCATCCAAGGTAAAACAAAAATATATATTAAAAAAATCACACTCTCTATTGTGTATGTATACCTAAAATAATTGTGTAGGTAGAAAAGAAAAACAAACACAAAAACTGCATTTAGAAACAGTTGAGTTCCCCCTCCCCTTTCTTAAAGTGTTTTGGCCTACTGCCTGCTTCCCCAGTTCATCTCACCTACTATACACACAGTTAGGTGTGTGGCTGCAGCTCAGTTAAGTTGAACTCCAGTAAGTAGGGTATATTATTCACTTTTAATAAAGCAATTCGCTTTAACGTAGTTGATGCTGACTCATTCATAAATTAGTTGCGTCACTGATGTCCGTTACTGATGTAATTTTCTATATTAGCATAAAAACATTACTTATCTTCCTAATGTTAGCTTATTTACAATAACTTGTTGCATAATGCACTGCAACCAACACGCCAAAGCTGTTTCCCATGCATTGTTTTATTTGTGATGACTTGGGATAATGTTAACGTTGACGGCCACAATTAGAATATTGTTTAGCTGTGCATTTACTAAATGATCACTGTGCTATGTCCAAACTGACCCCAGTATATGGTGTTTTCCCCTTAAACAGAAGTTCGGAAGGAACGTGACGAAATTTGCCACGCCCCTTTTTCCACTCACGTGGGTAACATATTCTCCACTCACCAGAGAAACCTCAGTCTGCCGCTTTTGCTTGCAAGATGAAGCTGGATATTTACGCAGCAACCCGCTCATGCAGGGATTCTTCCCCGGTCCCATCTTGCGGTTCCACGCTCTCAAGGCTCTGCCCGTTCCTTAGCCATTTGCTACCAGCAGGGTGGCCAGTCGCTGACCATGGCGCAAATCCTGACCCATCTAAGCAGGAGAGGAATCCGTTTCTCTCACTGTGCTTGCAAGAGCGACCTACTTGAGCTCCTCCAGCAATCGGATGGTAATCCAGGCTTCTCTCCTAACCTTCTCCTCATACCAGGCGGCAGCTCCCAGGGCGAAGATCTACTTCCTGGTTCCCGCTTTCGCCCCTCAAAAAATCCCTCCCACGGCTCGGAGCCACCTCTTCATCTAGGCGTGCGGGCAACTGATTAAACACCACACCACCGCCCACAGCCGCCGTTTCCTTTTCAGTTCCATTCTAGTTCTCAATGCCCGATGCGGCGACAAGCTACTCCCTCCCCCTCTAGCGACCATGTCACTACACCACCCTTCCCCCATCCTATTCTGCTGGCTCGAACCACATTCGAGCCCGCTCCCCTTCCCCTCTCCCCCTTTCCCCGGTCCCGGCACTAAGCCAGTATTTTTTTCCCCACATCCCTGCAGGTCCCAGCGCTCTCCCAGCACTACTCCGACCAACCCTCCAGGCCCGAAGTTCCAACCACAGCTTATTGCCTGCCCTCCTATTCCTTGGCATCTGTTGTCTATATGCCTCCACCACAGCATACTCTAATACATGAGCCAGCACTCGTGTCTCCCACACTCAGGAACCAAATTCTATCAGGTGCGGATTTTGATCTTTCTTCTCTTCTGTCTCCCTTCCCCGATCCATTCCAGTCTTAAGACATTGAGTGCAGATCGCTGACACTGAAAACATCAAATTAAACAAATATTTTTCGATTATCTCGGGCATGGCTGTCACTTATGGAGGCACCCACTTCTACACTCTTCTCAGCCAAATGCGCCGCCAGAGTAGGGCTATGTAATCAGTGCCCATACTGGGGTGGGCTGGACTTCGAACTGTTCAATCATATTTTTCTGAACCATCGTGCTTCCACCTGTGCCGTCTGCTGAGGCCCAACCACACATCCGCTAACTGCTATTTCATTAAGGGGAATTCGAACAGGATGACAGGAAATTGCAAAACAACAACAGCCAGGTCAACTAAGGTCACCTCTGCAGTCCCCCATTAGAAGGCACTCTGCCCGCGAAGACACCCGACGAAGCCGCTTTCCTCAGGCAGCAAGTCTGCTTCAGGTTCAACGCCAGTAAATGCAACATTTCCTCCTGCAAATTCCACCATGTCTGCACACGCACGTCCCATTTGTCCTGTAGCCTCTCATCCAGACTGAGAATTCACAGCCTACCTCATATCTTTTACACCGGCATTTCTGCCATGCCTACTAACTCCTATATCTGTAAAAATCTTCTCTTCACCATCAATGACCCCGAAGCAGTCACCAAATTGTTATCCATCAAGGTGGTGTCCAGGTTTATGATCAGCCCATTCTTTAACTCTCCATTTACCTCCTACAGGATCAACCCTATCGGCATAGCAACCCATACATACTCCGTGAAGAAAAGACTCATAATTGACCTTTCCGAGCATCCCAAGCATCAACGGCCTAATGCCCCTGGGTGAGTACTCAATTACCCACCAAAAGGTGGAAGACGCCGTTCGTTTAATTAAATCAGCAGGACCCAACTGCTGGTTTTTCAAAGTTGACATCACCGCAGCCTTCAAAGTAATGCCAATAAATCCGGATTTCTAGCATCTTGTCAGAGACCAGTGGCAGGGAAAATATTTCACCTTCGGCTGCCGCAGCAGCCCCAAATTCTTCGAAACACCATAAGAGGCTCTGTGCTAGATTTTGAAAAAAGAACACAACATGCAGCTTTTAGTTAATCTTTTAGACGATTTTCTTTCTTACAGTCACACCGCAGTCTCATTACCTGCTTCAGGTCGAGAAACCGAGAAAGAGGATTTTAAAGAACTGGGCGTGCCCCTCCCCGAGGAGAAAACGACCAATCCATCCCACTCCCTTGAGTTCCTGGGCATCATGCTAGACACTGAGAATTTCTCCACTTCTCTCCCCAAAGAAAAAATCGACCGGATCATTACAATCAACAGCTTCACATTTTCCCCAACAAAGAAGCAAACAAGATCTGCTGTTTGTGAGTGCGCAATACGAGTTATTAGGCAGGCCGTTTATTTCCAATCTCCTTACAGAAGCCCACTCTGTTCAAGCCCTCAGCGACACTGTCACACTTCACAATCAAAGTCTTAAAGACCTCAATGACGCCTGTTTCTCCAGCAATGGAACGGTCAATCCATGTTTTACGACCACCACCTAATCTCCCCTGAGGATCTCCAACTTTTTACTGATGCTGCTTCGTTGCTCGGATTCGGAGGCTATTTTGATGGCCACTGGTTCGCCAGCACCTGGCCTCCCGAGTTATCCAACCTGCCTTTAGGCGAAGCCTCCTCAGCCATTTACAAAGTCTACCCCATCATGGTAGCCACGCTTCTATGGGGTAGAGCGTGCCTAGGCAAAATCATCCTCATTCACTGCGATAATCAAGCCATCATATTTGTAATTAACAAGGCCGAACTCGCTCACCCTGCACCTGTCCCTTTATCCGCCGTCTCCTCTGGACGGCCGCATGTAATCAATTCATTCAAAGCAGTTCATATTGCCGTCCATAAAAATTCTATTGCTGACTCACTCTCTTGTTTCTCCTTCCAGAAATTCAACAGTTTTGCCCCAGAAGCAGACCCAGACCCGACTCCAGTTCCACCATTTACGGAAACCACCTTCCTCTAAGTAATCCCCTCCATAGAATATCGCGCATCTTTCGCCTCTCCCACAGATTCACTATTCATCGACGATAATGGCTGGCCTGCCTCCCGACTTTGGTTCCAATCCCATCTCAAATCCCTCTTAAAGCACATTGGCTTTCCAGCCGACCGCTACTTCTCTTACTCCTTCAGAATCGGCGCGGCCACCACAGGCGTGCACAGCGGTCTTACTGATCACGCACTGAAAACTCCTGGCCGCTGGTCATCAGGCACTTATCTGACATACATGTATATCAGGTCGAACCAGTCCTTTCTCAGAGGAGCCATGCTAGCCCTCTCATTTTAAACTCAGTTTGAATTGTCGCTTTGTCATTTTTAATTTTTTTGGGATGTTTAGATGCAAATTCCCCCCCTCGAGGATGCACAGAAACACAAGCACGCACTTACTTCACATACCAGGTCACACCGCTCCTTTCTCAAGAAAACCCAGCAAGCCATCTCTTTCTAAATTCTTGCAACGAGGTCCTGGTGCAGGTCATCATTCATCTTTTTGGGGTGCTGTGCCAATCCACCGAGCTTCTATCCACACAGAGCCCCATGTGTTTCCCCTGGCACTTCAGGACCCCAGCCAGCGACCTCGCCCAACACACTATCCCTTCTGCTGGTGTATGGAATTATTTGGATAGGGAGTTCAGTAAGAAGACAGCTGTTGGGGAAAAGCTGTTCCTAAGCCTGCTCATTTTAGTCTGGAGAGACTTGTAGCGCCTTCTGAAAGGAAGGAGCTGAAAAAGTTTATTGGCTGGGTGAAAGGAGTCCTGATAAATGCTGCGAGCCCACCACAGACATTGCTTTGTGTAGACATCCTCAATGGCAGAAGGTGGACTCCTTGTGATGCTTTGGGCTGTTTGGGCAGAACCAGCTGCAGTGCTTTGCGGTCTGCAACAGAGAAGCTTCCATGACAAGGAAAAATCTTGATCTGTGGTGGAACGCAGGAGCTGGAACAGTTTGTTGGCTGGGTGAGAAAATGTCCTGCAGACATCTGTTTTTGTAGACATCCTCAATGGCAGGAAGTGAAAGAAAGAAAGAAAGATAGAAAGATAGAAAAATAGATAGATAGATAGATAGATAGATAGATCCTTTATTGATCCACAAGGGGAAATTCAAGGTCCCAGCAGCTTAAAAAGTCACACACAACATATACTACAGTGTACACAGAATGATAAGAAGCAGATCAACAAAAAAAAACATGACTAGATCAACATTACTAAAAAGAACAATAGAATACCAATACTAAGGGTTACAAGGTTAAAAGTCTAGTGCCAGCAATAAATATGTGCATATGTAAAATGAGAAATAAAAAATATAAGCATAGCAATTTAACAGTTCTAGTATAAGTATATGGACAATAAGATAAAAATAAAAATAGCCTAATAATATAAATACAATAAATAACATAAATTACAGCATCAGTGCAAGGATATAACATTCAGCCCCTTAAATTATTTTCTTTAAAACAGCTGTGTTAATAAACAAACGCACAAGGAGTACTTTTGGAATGAAGCCAGTAAAGAAATAGTATTTTCAAATCACTCAATTGCTTCTTGTCTAAGCAGGTTGATTATAACACAAGCACAGCACAAGAGCTGATATAATTAGAAACCACCACGTATTCAGGCGGCGTTGAATACGACAGATAAGACGCACCACACACAAAACAACTTGCGCATAGCGCTGTATATTATTCGGACACCAAAATCCCGTGTAGCACCCAAATATCCCCCTTTTCCACAAGTCCACTAAAGTTAAACTAAATGTCCAGACCTAAAGGCAAACAGTCCCGCAATGCGCAACAGTTCCAAACTCCAATCAGGAAATAGAAGCAGGCCGCAAGTGCTATTCCTGAGACAACGCAGGACAAAAAATATATTCCACACCAAAAAGGCAAAAAGAGCAAAAAAGGCGATCGCTAGCAATGGTATACCATGCAAAACAGGATACTAAAAAATCAGCATAGATCTCACCCGATCCAGGTTATAATCCACTGCAGGGACAGATCCAGCGCGTCTTCTTCTTACAGATGCGCACAGACATGGACAATAAATGTGGTTTTCGGTTAAACCTTTTCTCCACTCCCCAAAGAGGCAGACACTTAATATTAACGTCTTTAAGCACTGTTATTCTAACAAAGGAGCTTATTTCTAAAGTATTCCAGGCTGCAGTTCTAAGTCACTCTGGTGCCATACATTCAAACACCGCTCTGCACTTCCTCAAACCCCGGGGGAACCAGACTCCTCTCGCACCCCCATTAGTAAGTTAGGGTGCACGGTCACAGGGACCACGGCGGCCAATTTCTTAAAGGAATACCCACAGTTATACCATATTACACAGTGGAAATACAATTACACATGTAAATGCAACACATTCATCATACATAAACCTTATATGTATTGTGTATCTACATGTTTTGAGCAACAAAAAGATTTTAATTTTTTTAACACTTAATTTAATGTGACAGTGTCACAAGGATAAGTAATTTACGGGTTCATGCATCAGTCAAGTATGAAGGTCAAGTATCAAGTTACAGTTATTGCTATTGGTCAAGTATCAAGTTACAAGTATAAGGAGGGGTTGTGCATGTGGGCTAATGTAGCCAGTAAGGTCTGTAGGCAGTGTCAACAATACACAGTATTGTAGAAAAATGTCTTGTAAGTGTATAAGAGGGTTAGAGGGCAGATAGACTATGCAGAGAAGTCCAACTCTCCTTTTCCTTTCAGTGAAGCATTGTAGAGTTGTATGGCCCTGGGTACAAATGACTTCCTAAGTCTGTCTGTTGTGCATGTCAGGGAGCGTAGTCTACAGCTGATCAAGCTCTTCTGCTGCATGATAGTGCTGTGGAGTGGATGACAGTCATTGTCCAGGATGTTGAGTAGCTTGTTCAGGGTCCTTTTGTCTGATACTGAAGTGATGCACACCAGTTCAGCTCCCACAACAGAGCCAGCTTTCCTTACCAGCCTGTCTAGTCGCCCAGCATCCCTGATCTTAGTGCTTCCTCCCCAGCATGCCACAGCATAGAAGAGGACGCTGGCAATAACAGACTGGTAAAACATCCAGAGAAGCTTGCTGCAGATGTTGAAGGACCGCAGCCTCCTCAGGAAGTACAACCAGCTCTGCCCCTTCTTGTAGAGTGCCTCTGTGTTGACTGACCAGTCCAGTTTATCGTCCAGATGTATTCCCAGGTACTTGTATGTTTTCACCACCTCCTCTATGGTGACTGGCATCAGGGCGGGCTTGGACCTCCTGAAGTCCACCACCATCTGCAGTCTGCACCATTGCACAAAGTCCTCCACCAGGCTCCTGTATTGCTCCTCCTGCCGATTCCTGATACAACCCACAATTGCAGTATCGTCTGAAAACTTCTGCATGTGGCATGACTCCGTGTTGTAGCAGAAGTCAGATGTATACAGGGTGAACAGGACTGGAGAGAGCACTTTTCCCTGTGGAGCTCCGGTGCTGCTGATGACAGTGTCAGAGAGACAGTCCTTCAGTCTGACAAACTGTGGCCTCTCCGTCAGGTAGTCTGCAATCCAGGATACCAGGTGGGCATCCACACCCATCTGCAGGGGTTGGATGGTGTTAAAAAGCACTGGAGAAGTCAAAGAACATGATTCTCACAGCACTTTTCTCCTTGTCCAGGTGAGTGTGTGTCCTGTGTAGGAGGTATGAGATGGCATCGTTGACGCCCACTTTCTCCTGATAAGCAAACTGTAATGGGTCTAGTGCATGGCGCATTTGTGGCCTAAGTATCCCCAGTCTCTCCATGGTCTTCATCAGGTGTGATGTCAGACTGGCCTGAAGTCATTAAGCTAACTTGGGTGTGGTTTCTTGGGGACGGGAATGAGACATGATGTCTTCCACAGTGCTGGGACTCTCCCGAGACAGAGACTCCAGGTGAAGATGTGCTCCAGTGGCTCTCCCAGTTCTGCAGCACAGGCTTTAAGTAGTCTTGGACACAGTCCGTCAGGCCCGACTGCTTTCCTGGGATGGAGTTTCTTCAGCTGTCCTCTAACTTGATCTGCCGTGACGATGGGAGGGGAGGGGGAGAGGGGTTATCATGGTCGTGGTCACTGAAGTGATTTGCGGTCAGCAATAGAGCAGCTTCCGTGCCAGACTGTGACAAAATTAGTCAGGATGCTCTCAATTGCACAGCAGTAGAAGCTGACCATGATGTCAGTACACAGATTACTCTTCTTCAGTTTCCACAAGAAGAATAGGTGCTGGTGGGCCTTCTTAATTAGGCTGCTGATGGTGTTGGTTGTCCAGGATAGGTTCTCTGAGATTAGGAATGGGTATTGATAAGGTTTTATCAATATCGATGGCATTATCGATTCTGCCTATCAATCCAATTCCTTATCAATTCTCTTATCGATTCCCAAAAAATCTGTGGGTGCCAATAACGTAGTTCTTCACAGTCTTTCGCAACAAAAGCAAACATTTATTTTTTTCTCAAAATTATTTTCTGCACAAGACTGGTGAACATACTTGATACAAATATACTGAGCAACTTGACAAGAGGTAGTGTAAAAGACCTGTTGTAGTAGCAGCCTGTCTGTGCCCGTCATTGTTGTCATCTAAAATTCATCATGAAACCGAAATATTTGTACTCATATTAGGGCTTGCCAAAGTTACATTAAAACCACAAGACAGATGCATTAAAGGTCCCATAGAATGCAAAACCACATTTACATTGTTATTGTGGAATTTAGGTAGCTTAAGGTATCCAACGGACTATACCGAAACTCCAAAAACCATCTTTCTCCTCCTTCTATATGCAAATTTCAGGCTAGAACTTGCCGGGCTGAAAAAAAAAACAATCAGAAACTAGTGTTCTGTGTACGTAGACAGCGCAAAGCTACACCTCCTCCATTACACTGTCCAATCCAAAGAGCTCTGCTCTAGAATCTTTGGTCCAATCAAAAATTGTTTGGAACAGTGGCTTGTCCAGCCCCCTGTTGCTTCGGTAAGCTATAAAGAACTGTAATCTATGTCATAGCCTAGCTAGCTAACATTGAGAACAGCTAACGGCTCTAAGAAAAATAAGTGCATGTTGAATTTCTGTTTGAAATAAGTGCATGTTAAATTTCTGTTTAACTGGAGAACATACGGAAAAAATGTCAGCACACGCGTGTAAAAGGGGTTGTCCGGAATTTGCACTACCTTCCTCAAGAACCTCGCAGGGGAGTAGTTGATATTTATCTACAACCACGTTCCACTAAACTTCAATCCGAGATTGGCCATTTCACCCCAGATTGTTTCGCCAACCTTGGGCTGTATCAATCCGGCTTTTCATGAACACTACGCCTGAAACCAGGATCTATTCCAACTATTCCCCAAGCACAACCGATTCAGCCGGTAGGTAGCCACGCTAGGAATCAGTGTTTTTTGGTCGCCATAACCATAGAATTATAGACTTGTACTGGTATTTCTATGGCCTTAACAGCCTACTTGATGCTACTTCGATATCCAGGTTATTGCGAAGCAAAAAAAACACTCGGTCACTAAAGTGTTGGTAGGCTAGCAAGCTAACAATTACAACAGATACTAATGTCGCATTTCCACTTATATCCTGCAAGGATCGGCAATTTTGCTATTCATAAGTTCAGAAGTGCAAATTCGGTTTGACAGCAGTAGTCATAATTTCAATACATTTATTCTACATTTATACTATGATTGCTTAGAGTATTTGGTATCAGTTGAAAGCCCTGTTTCTGTACTTTCGTTTGATATGCGTGTCGTGTCTGTGCGATGTTGGGTTCGCGAGTTACTCTACTATTTATAAAATTAAGGTAAATTTAATTTTTTTTATCTCAACGCCACATCAGTGTACACGCAAGTGCTGCATATAGTTGGAAAGCCCTGGTTGTCCTCTTTCCGGTGATATGCGTTTCATCCCGCTGTGACATGTCATTCCGGAGTAAACTGACAGAGACGGAGATATGCGATTTTGATAGCTTAACCATTTACGGTTTACTCAGATAGTTCACCGATTTACTAAAATAGTCCTTTATGTAAAATGCCAACTCTGTTTAACTTCTCAATGCCGGGTCTGAATGTGTGAAGCAGTTTTAATTACATAGTAGCTACATAACGTTAGTTACTGGGAATTCTAATAAAACTTACCAGTCTCACACATTCATTTCCAAACGCTGTGGATCTGGCTGTTGTATGGTTGAATTCCTGACATGTCCATTGCGTGTTTAATAGCTCAGATAGTTAACACGATTTACTGTTTACTCAGATAGTTCACTGAAAGAGTATAGTGAAAGTAGGGAGCCAATCCGCTTCAGCGAGGCCTCTCAATGAACTAGCCAATCAGCGGCAGGAGGCGGGAAACTGGCCAGGGGGCGGGAAATACAAACATTTTGCATGTATTTCTGAGCATGGAATAGACTGTCTAGTGATGCTCCTGGGTCTTTTTCAGCCGCACAAATTTGCATACGCAATTATTGAGGCTCAAAGAACATTTTATGATGGTCAAAAAACGTGTGGTATGGGCTCTTTAAGTCCCAAAAGTTTGCTATGAAAAAAACGTTTACCGTCCTGTGGAACATTAATCGTCAATCGCTGCCACTGCTTTCTTGCCTGGCAATATCAGCCGCCGAAAGCCTAGCGGTAGGCTATTGCAAACAGCAGTGTTGCGCCTGAGGGCAGCATTCATTGAATGACAATTAATGAACGTGTTTATAATTTTGGTGGACCTGAACTAAACAAACTAACATTATATTACTGCCTGATGAATGATACTGTGAACACGTTTGTTTTTAAATTTTTGATCTAAGAACTGAACTAGCAGCTAGTTCATGTAGAAAGTGAACTTCACCAACACTGAAAATGGTCTAGTCTGGTCTTAGGCTAACGTTACTTTCTGCGACTGCGACAGTTAGTGTAATCACTCAAATGACCCTTAATTTACATTAGTGGGGAAATTTAGGGAAACACATACAACTCAGACAAGAACTAGCGGTCTGACTTTACTGATACAGAAAAACTGCGCTTACATTTCTCATGAACGAAATCAGGGAAACTGGCAAATTATAAATCTTATCTAGAAGCTGCTTACAGGTGGATAACGTAGCCAGGCTACATCCTTAAACTTAAGAACTGACTAACACTCTAACACACAAGACCGGGAGTCCTAATAGACGTCTTAATGTAGCCTTACGTAACGTGACACTGGCTGCCTCATGGTTGACTTGAGTGATGACTTGAGTGATGTAGGCTAGGCTAAATGTACCGCGACACAAAATTTCAGGAAAACCGGAAAATGTCCGACGTCATGCAGGGCAGGCTGAGAGAATCTTTAAGGGAATCGATAAAGAAAATGACGTACAATGTCGATGGAATTGACAAGTTAAAACCGGTTCCAAGATGGAACCGTTTTTCGATACCCAACCCTATCTGAGATCTACTGTAGGTGTGAACTGTAGACAACATCCCTTGTCATGTGATCATCCATTAACATAATCAATTTATGAGGAACAAAATATCAAGGATTACATAAATCATCCATTAACATAATTAGCATAGTATGTATAATATTGGGATTGAATAGGTAACTTAGAACAATGGGTCTGGTTAAAGGTTGCCCGGATGGTGAAGGTCAATTTGGATCACAGGTCCAATAGACAGCCTAGGTGTAGAGTGGGGTAGCTTGGCTTGCGCGACAAAGCTCATGGGACCTTAGTCTGGCCATCCTACTTAAAACGTCTTCTGAGAGGCGGGCGTAATCTGCGTCCATCAGATGCCTCTGTATACTACTTGACGAATCTACAACCAATCAGATCACTCATTCCGATGACGTATGCGTAAGCTCATTTCTCATTGGTGTCCACAGATTTGGGAAAAATAATTCCTCTAAAACGGCAACCTGGCCAGACTGACTTGCTCGCAAAATTGAATGTAGCGTCACAGGAAGTATAGGCGGGCCCAGGCTAAGAGAGGTGCTGAAGATGTGTGTAGATGGCCTCCTTTACTCCTCTCTTATACCATCTCATCTGTCCTGCTTGTCCAAGATGTGCACATCCTTTCAGGTGTAGATGCTCAACAATGTGGTCTATGCCATACAATACAGTTCATCTATTTGTTTATTAAAAAGTACATCTTATACCGTTCAGTATGATTCTGACGCATCTATTAGTCTATGATCTATGATCTATCGCATCTATCGTTGTCGCATTCCTCTTGTGAAATGTCTCCTTTTATACATACATTTTATATTGATTAGCCTAACGTTATATTTTTTTTTTTGCTGCCCAGAATCGTCCTCCATAAGTGCGTACGTGCTGCAGGAAGTGTAAAGTGACGCAGCGATAGGCGGGGCAGAGTTCGCTAGGTTACTGGGGACAAGATCCTAACGGAGCTTTGAACAACTTTGCACACAGCCGTCTCAGAGAAGGCATTCGACGAGAAGGCAAAGTGACAGGCTATCGCAGGGAACTAACCGAATG
This sequence comes from Limnothrissa miodon, assembly GCA_017657215.1. Classification (NCBI taxonomy): domain Eukaryota; kingdom Metazoa; phylum Chordata; class Actinopteri; order Clupeiformes; family Clupeidae; genus Limnothrissa; species Limnothrissa miodon. The sequence continues at coordinate 12,661 of JAGFZM010000196.1, forward strand.
TCACAGAGCAGAACCTAGGGACGTGAAGTCGAGCAACCGGGTGTGAAGAAGGCAATTTAAGCAGACCGACCAAAACACCATACTGAATGGTAAGTTAATATATCCCACTTTGTACGGCGTAAATGAAAATGCATAACGTTAGGTGTTGGTTTACTTTGGCTGTTAAGATGATGACAATTCAGTATTGAACAACGCCAATATAGCGTTAGTTTACGTCAACATGTCAGTTTGTAGCCTATTCTGTTAACGTTACTTATACTAAACATGGCAAGTTGCTGTTGAATTTCACTACTGCAAACTGTGAACATAGGTTAAGTATTTTTATACAAATGTTTCTAACAAAGATACTTGATTAACTTAACTTGCTTTCGAGCTTGGAGAAGGAAAGTTCAATCCAAACTTAGAGCTTGACCCGTGCTAGGCAGTGCGGTTAACTAATTCTCTTAAAGGCCACCTTTAAAGTTGGTGTATTTGCCCTGATCATAGTATGCAAAGAGGCTGACTGAATGTACTTAATATCATTAATGGTTTTGTGATGGACTGCTGTCTATTGTCATCTTAACGGTAGAATGCCGGTAACCCTTGATTACTTAGCTTCCCTGCCTTAGCTGTGGATAACGTTACCCATCTTCCGGAAACTGCTTAGCTACATTGCTAACATGCTACTGACCTTGAATGCGATGCTTGCCATTCAAACGAAACAATGGTCTCAACTTTTGCATAAACATTACATTTACCTTCTTATTCTCACATTTCCATAATTTTGATAAGGTGGTCATAAAATATGGGGGGGGGGGGGGGGGGGGAAAAAAAAAAAACAACTCGGCACGCTGCTTGTGAAATCACCACGTGTTCTCTCTGACACCAACATAAAGAAGTCTTAGAAATTGGGATTAACTATGTCACTGCTTGAGAATCATTGTTAATTGCCGTATTTCTAGTTTAGTAGATCTTTGTTTTGCATTAATCTTTTTCAAGAGTCAGAAAGAAAGAAAGAGAGTTTAGCCACGTATTTGTTATTTATTTCCTGATAGAGGCATTCTTTGCATTATTAGAGGTACAGTACATTTTTCAAGAATTTTGCATATGACGTAACTCATGTGTTAAGGCCAGTCTGGTTAAGTTTCCTTTTGGGAACATGATGAATTGTTGTAAAACCTGATGTAGACCGTTGATAAGAGGCGTGATTGACAAAAAAGGAGGAAATGTTGATATTCATACCATTAGTTGTTTGTCAGGGACAATAGAAGCAGACAAAACCAAAAAGCAGAAGAAAATCAATAAAAAAACAAATTAGGACAGCTGTCACAAAAAGCCCAGTAAGCAAAATAATCCTTGTGTGAAATTTGTCAGAATTATTGTGTGAACTGAACAGGACTTCCTAGTCCGGCCATCATTCTTTGAAAATCCTTGTCCTATGGAATCAACGTGATCTTCCTATCTGTTAGGATTTTTAAAATTATTATTCTTATTATCAATAAATTATAGCCTGTACAATAATGAATTTTACCGTTTACTTTTATTTGGGAATCAGATTTCTTAGACTACAATTTAATGTATAAGGATAACAGATAGCTATCTATAACCGGAATTGACATTAGGTGGAAATTGTAGGAAGTTACATAGTGATTTTGAAGAACCTGCTTTTCACCCTCCAGTGTGCCCTAAATCCTACTTTAAATGGGCCTAAAAATTAAATGAACACATTACTCACATTACTCATAACACTTCAAGTCATTATGATAAGATGGTAGCACATCTTGTGGCTGCAACAATGGGTAAGCACCAGAAACCGATGTTGTACAAATGTACACAACCTAAAAATGTACTTGCGAGAAGAGGGTCTCTTGCGCTTTAGCCTAGTTGGTTCTTACGATGGGGCATATTCTATGTTAGTCTTTGTTTTTTGCACCACAATAAAAAAGTTGTTAAAGGTCTCCTTCCAAAATAAACCGTTTAAGACTTGATGTTTTTACATTACCATAGGTCAGCCCAAGTTGTACTTCTATGCTCAACTTCAAAATGCTCTCCTACCCCTGTAGTCTGTATATTTGCCTGTGAATGAAAGCTGCCAGGAAAAACGAGCGAATCGGAAAAGCCGTACAAATGTACGTCAATTTGAACATTAGCTCTGCAGTTAACCCGCTCTCAAGAAAACGTTAGGCTGCCTGCAGACAGATCCACTAGAGGGAGCGTCACAGTGTTGTCAGCCAATCAGAGGTGATACATTTGCATATCATTAATATTCCTAAGAATCCTCTCGAGCTATCCCTGCTCTCGTTTTCACCTAACTAAAATAGCTTGAAACAAGACAACCACAGCATATTTTTTGTCAACCAACTCTCGTGACATTATTTTAGACAAGAGACCACCTCAAAATTAATGAAAATACGATGGAATGAGACCTTTAAGAAGTAGCCCAGTCTATGCCATACAACCTAAAAATGTATTTTCAGTTGTGTAATTTACTCATTGATCTTTGGATACATATCGACTTGTTTATTTTAGTTGGTAGTGGGCTCTCTAAGGGGCTGGTTGTTGGTATTTGGTCCATACTTTATGAAAGTGGTAACAAAAGACTATGTGTGCTGTTGGATGAAGTTTAACTTGCCTGGAGTCTCATTTACCTTTAATGGGAAATAATATAGTTTTGTTCTTGAAGAAAACGCTTGATTTAATTAAATAATACCAAAACCATTTAATGTTGTCTGTCAAAGGTTTACAATGGCTGCAACGATCAATCAAGCAAGAACGTCCATTGCCAAAATGGTAGGTTGTTTATCATTCCCTAGAGAAATTCATACAAGATAAGTGACTGAAAAAATGAGAAATCTGTGTCATTGTGTGTTGCCTGTTGCTTCCCTCTCAGTTCAACGGGGAACCACGATCCTACACACGCTTCAACTTGGCTCAAAACACAGATACTGACAGCAGCCAAGTGGAGATGAAACTGTCGACTGATAATGATGAAGAAATTGGAAACCCTGAAGAAGGCCATGACCGTGTCACCTACACACAGAGTCCTCTACGGACGTACAAGAATATCTGCTACCTTGCTCTGGGAACTTTATTAGTCTTCATCTTGGGTAAATACAGGGTTCCCGCGGGGTCTTAAAAAGTCTTAAAAGTATTGAATTTATGAATTTGGAAATAATACCTTAAAAAGACTTGAAAAAGTCTTGAATTTGTATACCTGGGTCTTAAAATTTGTGCAGTATGTAACTTTTCCATGTCGCATTTCTCCTTAAAAGTTTAATTTGTCAACCACCATTAGCCTAGTATTTGGCCTAATAACGTCGCCTAAAGTAAGAGTGGCAGAACCAATAATTGAGAACGCAACGCAGCCCCAAGTCAAAATACAAACCGAACCAAAGATTCTGGAATAAGTATGTAGCTAACATAACCAATGTTAAAAACAACTCAACAGCGTTAGTAGGGCTGTAACAAAATGCTATATGAAACGAGGGTTATGCATATAACCACGGTTCTATGAGTTTCGGATGACCGCCAGAGGCGGTGCTTTCAGCACATGAATGTCCATCACGCGTACGTGCAGGTCGAGTAGTAATACCAACAAAGTCACCTGTGACCTGGGTGACGTCAGCAATGTGCGCCAGCACAAAAGGCCGGTCGACCCAGGGAGCGACCTCTTGGCAATCTTCTCGCGTTCACTCCGAGTGACTGCCAAGCTCTGGCGGTCATCCGAAACTCATAGAACCGTGGTTATATGCATAACCCTCGTTCTATTTCGTTTCTCCTGATCGCCAGAGGCGGTGCTTTCAGCACATGGATGGCTAATACCAACAAGGTCATGAGGAGTGCCTACCCGTGCTTTAGAGATGCTATGACGGGGTAGGGAGTATTGCTGTGGCCACAGGGTTTTGGGACACCACATTCACCCTGTAAAACCGTGTAAACGTGCAGCCCGACGCCCAGGAGGCTGCCCTGCAGATATCGGCAAGGGGAACACCCCTCAAAGATGCCCACGAAGTTGCAACGCTCCTTGTGGAATGTGCCCGGGCATGCTGGGGAGCCGGGGCGCCACTTTGCTTGTACGCACATTGAATTCCCTCTGCTATCCACTTTGACAGCCTCTGCTTAGACAGTGCATGGCCCCTTCTTGGACCCGTGTGGCAGACGAACAACGCGTCTGACTGGCGGAACGTTGCCGTCCTGGAGATGTAAATTCTGAGGGCACGCACAGGGCACAACAGTTCTGCGCTCAGGCCCTGGGCCTCCTCCCGAGCAGACTCAAAAGCTGCCAGGCTGAGAGGCTCATTGGTAAATGTTGAGGAAAGGGTCTTTGGGAGGAAGGAGGGGTTTGGCCAGAGGGTGACCCCACCGCCTCCAGGGTGCCACTGCAGGCAGTCACCACTTACTGACAGGGCATGTAATTCCCCCACTCGCTTAGCCGATGTTATGGCAAGGAGAAAGGCAGTCTTTACTGACAGCCAGCTGAGCTCTACTGACTGCAAAGGCTCAAACGGGGTTTTGCAGAGTGCTCGCAGCACCAGGGGGAGATCCCACGGGGGCACCCGGCTCCGCTGCGGGGGCCTCAGGCGGAGAGCACCCCTGAGGAAGCGGGCCACCAGGGTGTGAGAACCAATGGTCCTCCCTTCCACCCTGACATGTCTGGCGGAGATGGCAGCAGCATATACCTTGATGGTGGAGGGCGTGAGTCCCCTCTCGAGGAGCGACTGTAAGAACTGTAGTACTGTTGGTAAGGGGCAACGTTGTGGCTCCTGTCCCTGTGTATGGCACCATTCTGAGAACACCTTCCACCTGTTGGCATAGAGGGCATTAGTAGAGGGCGCCCGCGAGCTGTCAATGGTGTGAATCACCGCTGGCTCACAAAGTCCTAGCAGAGGGTCTGGCCCCTCAAAGGCCAAACCCAGAGCTGCAGCCGAGCTGGCTCCGGATGCCAGATCTGGCCGCCCAGTTGTGAGAGCAAGTCCTTCCTGACTGGAAGACGCCAGGGTTCCCCGTGCAGTAGCTGGAGCAGCCAGGGGAACCATACCCTCCCCGGCCATTGAGGGGCCACCAGCAGCAGCTCGTGCTCCTCTGTTACTACCCTGTGTAGGGTGGGCCAGATTAGCGGTAGAGGGGGAAAAGCATACAGCCGAAGCCGTGGCCATGCATGAGCGAGTGCATCCTGGCCTAATGGGCTTGGTTCGGACAGGCTGAACCAGAGGGGGCAATGCGAGGTCCACCTCCGCCCTGCCATATTGGCGCCATATGGCCTCTACCACCGCTGGGTGAAGTCTCCACTCCCCTGGGTCTGGGTTCTGACGGGACAGCAGATCCGCCGCCCTGTTGGAAGTGCCTGGTAAATGCACAGCTCTCAAACTCAGCAGGTGCCGATGGGCCCACTGCAGGAGCTGCTGAGCTGCCCTCAAGCACTTGTCGAGATCTGGTGCCGCCCTGGTGGTTGACATAATACACGACTGACATATTGTCCGATCTTACCAGTACATGTCTCCCTGCCAGTACTGGGAGGAAGTGTTGTAGGGCGCACAGGACTGCCTGAAGCTCTAACACATTGACATGCTGTTGAGCCTGCTGCAGGCTCCAGCAACCTCGGACTGTCCGGCCTTGCCACACAGCTCCCCACCCTACCTGGGAAGCGTCGGTAGTGACCACTTCCCTTCTGGAAGGGATGGCGCCCAACTGAACTCCTTGGGTCAAGTACCCCCTCCTCCCCCAAGGACGTAGGAACCCTCTGCAGCCGGAGGTGACCCTTACTAGTCTGTGCCTGTGCCGCACAGGATGATGGCCAAAGCTGTTCAGCCAAATTTGAAAAGGCCACAGTGTCAGGAGGCCGAGAGGGATCAGGGATGCGGCTGCCGTAAGCGTACCTAGCAGACACTGGAACATCTTCAGGCTCGGTGCCCGACCTGTCCTGAAGCGCCCAACGAGCTGGCAGATTCTGTCGACTCGCTGTCGGGAGGGGACAACCGCCATTGACTGCGAGTCCAGATACATGCCCAAGAAAACAACCTGTTGACAAGGCACTAAGGAACTCTTCTTGAGGTTCACTCTGAGACCCAGGTCTGAAACATGCGCCATCAGCGCCGCCACATCTATCTGGGCCTGTACTGCTGACTGGGAGCATATCAGCCAGTCGTCTAAATAAGGCAGGATGCGCATTCCCCTGGCCTGCAGTGGGGCCAGGGCGGCTGCTACACACCTGGTGAACACACGGGGGGATAGCGCCAGGCCAAATGGGAGGACGCAGAACTGATATGCTTGGTCCTCGAAAGCAAACCGGAGGAACCGCCTGTGTTGTGGCTTGATTGGGATATGGAAATATACATCTTTCAGATCGAGGGTTGTGAACCAATCGAACTGCCGGACACTGTGTAGCACATCCCTGGTGCGCAGCATATGAAACTTCAGCCGCTTGAGGTGGACATTTAATGGCCTCAAATCCAGGACGGGCCGGAGCCCGCCATCTCTCTTTGGAACTATGAAATAAGTGGAGTAGAACCCACCTTCTTGTGTAGTCGCGTCGAGTCGCTCGATGGCCCCTTTCTGCAGGAGAGCCACGATCTCCTGGCGCAGGGCTAGCGCCTTCCCGGGGTGGGTAACAATGGTGGTTTTGACCCCATGGGATCTTGGCGGTCGGCTTTGAAATTGAATACTGTAACCCTGAGACAGGGTTGCCAGCACCCAGGGGTCTGATGTTATCACTTCCCAGCGCCTGAGCTGTTGGCTGGAGAAGCAGCCGACCGCCTGCGTAGTACTGTCACCGCCTGCCCGCTCGTCCCCTCTGGTCCCTAGAGGGGAGACGGGCCGCGCCCTGGGCACCTTGGGTAGGGCGACGCAACCGAGTGGGGGCGGGTCGACGAAACCCCTGCGGTTGTTGTTGCCCCTGCTGTATTGGGTACTGTACAGGCGCTGGCGCTCTCAGCGCTGGGGGCCTGCGTCTAGCTGGGCTGTCCCGACGAAGGCTCGCAAACTGCTGTCTGGCCTGTATTACCTGCACACTGCGCTCCAGTGCTTGTTGTGCAGCTGCACCATACAACTCCCCCGGAACTACCGGGAGAGAGCGCAGTGCCCTCCTGCCTGGCTCTGACAGTGGGGATTGAGCCAGCCAGATCTGGCGGCGGGCGAGGGTCAGGTAGGACATTAGTCTACCCAACTCCCTCGTCATATAGGCAAAGGTCTGCAACGAGGAGTCACAGAGATCCTGGGATGCCGCTACACCGTCAGTGGCCTGAAGTGTCTGGGAGAGGGCAAGCATTAAATGGGACATGGAATTCCCCATACGTCCTATACAAGCTGCCGTATCATAACTCCTAACAATAAGGTCATCGGTCAACCGACATTGTGACTGTAACTGCCTAGGGTCTGTCCAGCACCTTTGCAGCTCTTCAATATATGGAGCTGAGGGTGGTACTGCGAAGGCTGCCTGCTGCACGGTGCCTCTAAAAAATGCATTATGGGGGGTCGCCGACACTGGTGCAGGGTCCTGCCCCAAACGCGCCAACGCAGCCTTCAAAGTCAGCTTCAGTGATAGCCGGCCAGCCTCAGTGTCCTGCGCTGTGCTCCGAGCTGTGTCGGAGGAGCCCGACCGGGAGTCGTGATGGGCTGATCCGTCAGGCTCAGCTCCAACCCCTTGGCCTAAGTCCCAACTCTCAGATGCCCTCGTAGAGAGCGTATCCTCCTCCCGGGCTCCTACGGGAGAAAGTGATGGTGGCGGCGGCTCCGCCTGCCCAGCTGGCGGGGTTTCAGCGGGAACACCAACCCACAGCCTCTGCTGCGGGGGCTGCAAGCTCACCAGGAGTTCTTTAATTTTCCCGAATTCGGCCGCCATGGAATCTACCTTCTGGGCCAAGTCATCCTTCCTCCTCTTTGATCTAGGGGCCCCCTGTGCCGTACTACTCCGGCGCCTTGTTTGCACCCTACTTGATTGCTCGTGGGCCTGTGGAGTGTCTACCACCTCCACCTGGGCTAGCCTAGCTGCCCGGGCTGTCAGGCTGAGGCAGCTGCAGTTCACACAAGCCTCCTCCGTGAGCCCGTCTCAAATGGTCAACGCCTAGGCAGGCCGGGCATTTGGTGTGGCCGTCCTCTGGCTCGAGGGGGGCTAGGCAGTCGGCACAGATAAGCATCCTACAGATAAGCATCCTACATGCAAGTCTGTAAGCTGTCGGACTTAAGTGTAATACTTGCTAAGTATCTCCCCACAGCCGACAAGGCAGAACCCTGAGGCGAGTACACCCCTGCTCTGCGTGAGTAAGCACAAGCACCAGTCGGGAAGAAACTAGGAAATGAATATGCTACCGAGTAGCTTATTAAGCTGCAATCTAAATTTAGCACTGAAAAAGCTTAAACCAGAGCCGGCGAGAACACCGCTTAACTGGCAATTATTATTACAATCAATTAAATCAATAATCTAACTGCAACCTACATTTAGCGCTAAGAAAGCTTAAACCAGAGCCGGCGAGAACACTGCACAACCGGTAATTATTATTACAATTAATTAAACCATAGTATGCTACCGAGTAGCTCTATTAAACTTCAACGTCAAAACGCAGCCAAGGAATACTGCGAAAACACCGTTCACCGGCCGCGCAAAACAACAAAACTAATATACTACCTGTAACTTCACTGAAACTTGGAGTACAGCCAGGAGAATACGGCGAAAAAAACACTCAACTGGGCTTAACCTGGCGTCCTGTGCTGAAACAGCGAGATCGCTGCAGCAACAGGCTACAAGCCACCGAAACAAAATAAACATAGCAGACTTACCGGCCTCACCCACGCGAGGCTCGATATTCCGTAAACGCAGTTTCTCAGAGGGCGAGATCATTCACTGCTCTGACCACAACGGGTAGCGAAACTTCACCCGTCTACCTCTCATCTGAATCAACCTGCTTTCGCGAGAAGATGAAAGAGGTCGCTCCCTGGGTCGACCGGCCTTTTGTGCTGGCGCACATTGCTGACGTCACCCAGGTCTAGGGTTGGGTATCGGTTGGGTTTTATCCGATACCGGTGCCTTCTCGGTATTGTTTAAACGGTTCCGGTGTTTAAACGGTTCTCAAACCGGTACTTAAAAAAAAAAAACACACACTTTGTCAAAAAACAATTCCCTTTTATTTCCATTTAACACAATATTAACTTAAATCTTTAAACAAAATAAATACAAGTACCACATGGTAGTAGTAATAATAAATAAACCAATATATAAAATTAAAATAAAATTATGCTGTATACAAATAAAACAATATTGTATCAAGATTGTATTATACTGGACATTAATACTTTTAAAATAGATACAAATATAAAACACAAATATTGAAAAAGATATTGCACAACAGTATTGCACATTCAAAGAGGCTTTTCTGACTGATGAGGACACTTTACATCAGCCCTCTCAAACAATTGTCCCCCTCCCCCTCTCCATATAGCCTCAAACACAGGTAGCCTATACCTTACCAACCTACCCATACGTTTCTGATTATAAATTCAACATTTTGTCTTCACATATTATGACTTTTACTTTAAGCAGGGAAATATCTGACACTAATCAGTAGCAGAAATATTTAATACACGGTAGGCTATAGCCTTGTATCTCAAGTGTAGGTGTAACCTCAAACACAATTAACGTTAATGTAACGTTAACAGTTGGCCTACAATCTTTAGCTAACGTTAACCTATCTGTTTAGTCCCAGTGTAGTTGCAAATTGCGCCTGCTAAATCTGGCGTTGAAACTTATTTAAAAAGATTCTGCATACATACACAAGTTGTTATGAGTTTCATATTAAGCATAAAGTCCGCGGACACTGAATGGACAAAGCAAACATTGTCACTCGCGCTGTTGAATGGCAACGGTGTTTTCTAGCCTACTTGACATGCATGATTTGCGGTTGGATTAAATTACTAGACTTAACGTTACCTGAAGAGGAAAGGCTGCTGTCATCATCATCATCGGTGATGTCCACCACCACACCGACAGGGCTGGGACTCTCTTCAATTTGTCCGACGTGGCCGACACTGAAGTGCATGGCCTTGCGTCACGTAGGTTATCAAAGACGGTGCATTGTTCGGCTTTTAAATAAACTCCATGAGTCGCCAGATGTTTCATCAAATTCGACGTGTTACCTCCCTTGCATGTACATGTTTTATGGCATCTGATGCATGTCGCAGAGTCTGCATCCTTAGACGTGAAATGCAGCCAAACCTTTTGAACCTTGGAGCATCTTTACTGACCCTCTCACTTATCAGTTCTGATCAACAAGTGTGAGTAGCGGCACTGTCATGCAAATTGACACCGGAACACCAGGTGGCGGTAAAAAAAAAAAGTCAGTCACCGAAATGAGGCACCGAAATGTTCGTTCTTATTCGGTCTGGTTACTACCGTTTACGTCAGACCTGGTTCCCTTTTGGTACCGCGTTTCGGTACCCAACCCTACCCAGGTCACAGGTGACTTTGTTGGTATTACTACTCGACCTGCACGTACGCGTGATGGACATTCATGTGCTGAAAGCACCGCCTCTGGCGGTCAGGAGAAACGAAATAGAACCGAAATCGCAAAACTCAGAACCACAAACTTGTGTCACGGTGTGAGAAGAATCACGACACACCCCTTCAAACTAGAGTTATCCTTCCCTTTCAGATCCAATGCTACCACATCTTTAGATTATTAGCATTATTTGAAGTTAGAATTATAAAATACATAGGCCTTCAACATAAAACTGGTTAAGAATTAATTATTTCATTTTACCCGTAAGCATCCTCAGTTACGCGTCATGTGATACCCATCTACAAAAGTTTAGCAAGTTAAAGAACGTGAGGAAACGGCAACTTACCCACAGATTGTAGACCTTCCCTATACATTTTTAGTCAGCAGCAAGGTAACATTTTGGCTACCTACTGGAAAACAAGGACGGCACTTGTGTATTCGACAAAACCCACATCATTTGCTGTAAGTGTTTTAAGAAGTGACCGGCAAATCCACATTCTACCGCACCATCCCGAAATCAATTTAGCTTACAACCCAATAGCACCAGCCTACACTACCTATGTTATTTCAAGCAAAGTTTCCAGCCAATTCAGATCGAGCACAAAAATTGCTAATTGGAATTATTATGGAAATGGATATGAGCCCCCCCCCCCCCCCCACAAAAACCAGGACACGAACTGAATGGTGGGTCAAAAATTGTGATATGAACAGAATGGTGGATTTGGTGTATCTTTACAGCCCTCAAACTCTTTTGTGGTCTGCTGAACTTTCTTTGATTGTTATGCCTCTGGCTTGTTGTCGTCTGTGGTCTGTATAATTTTTTCGGTGTGTAGTGTGTGTGTACTCACTACTATTGTGCAATGAGGTTAAATCATTCATCCATCATCCGCTACACATTCCACATTTTCAGTTATTTGAGAAATAAATGAAAGCAAATTCAAGATTTTTTTCCTTGCCCATAGGTCTATGAAATAGGCCGCGCTATAGGTTTATTTACTATGGTCTTAAAAAGGTCTTAAAAAGACTTGAATTTAACTTGAAGAAACTTGTAGGAACCCTGTAAATATTGAGTGGTCACATGGAGGGGAACATAGTCTTCTACATGTATAAGCAGACACAAAAATGTTTAGAGGAATAAATATGACAACTCTCCTATTGAGTTTATCAGAAAAAATGGAGGTGAATGTCCTTAAAGGAGAATTTCCTGTACACAATTCACTTAATTCTAGCTTTGGTCTTTGGCCCAAGTTGTGTGAGATGTTGTTTTTTTTTTTCTACAAACTTGACTATTGATTCACAGCAAATGACTAAGTAGTAAGTCCTCATTCATATCTTTCTTCGTCCCTTCTGAATGTTTTAGGTTATCTTGTTGGCTATGTAAGTCATCGTAAACCAGCTATGCTTCCTGAGCCTTGCTCCACAGTTGCAGCTGAAGAAAGTCAAGATGAAGGGCTTGAGGTTCCACCCCCTCTACCCCTGACTTTGGATTGGAATGACATCGCCGACCTCTTGGAAAAGAAGCTGTCCCCCCAGGCCTTCTCAGATAGATTAAGGTACTAATCTGCTAATAAATACAACACTCATTTTAATCAATGCATTTTCAATACCTTTTTATGTTAGACCAGATCTAGTATCGGTTCTAGTGTCATTGAACTTGTAATGGACCATTATGGAAATTTTGCCCTGCCCAGTTAAGGGTTGTGGAAGATTGTTGGTGCGAGCCCTGCTTCTTCTGACCCCATCAAAGTGTCCTTGAGCAAAATACTGAACCCAAAAATCCGGTGGCAGGTTGGCACCTTGCATGGTAGCCTCTGCCACCGACCGGTGTGTGAATGGGTGAATTTGAGACACACATTGCAAAGTGCTTTCAGTGCTCGTAGGAATCAATTTACCATTCATCATTACCATCAATTTTCTTCTCTGGCAGTGAGTTTACCTCTCTGAAGGGCAAAAACTGTGAAGCAGGAAGTGCTGGAGATAATGATCTTGCAAATAAGATTTTCAACATTTTCAAGAACTCAAACTTGCAGACCTGGTCTGAGGAGCATTTGGTCAAGCTACCACGCCCATCCAGGTAAAGGGAGCGGGTCTTAAATTACGATAATTACAAATGTGTCCGAAAGTATAGGAATTGAAACGAGGGTTATGTATCAACTCGTCTAAGGCCCCGTCCACACGTAGCTGGGTATCTGCTAAACCAAAGATATTTTTCTTTTTCTTGACCCGTCATCCACATGAAAACGCATCAAAAATATTTTTTAAATTCTGGGCAAAGTGAAGATTTCTGAAAACTTTGTTTATATGATTGCGTGTAGACAGAGATGACCAAAGTTTTGCGTTTTCGAACGTCACAATATGCACCAAAACCACAAGAAATCTGCTCTGACATTTAACGTGTAACCTTTTTTTCTGCCCTTTAGAATGCTTATGAATGTGATTGATTGGTGTGATTTTAAAATATTCGGTTTTAAAAATACCTGGCTATGTGTGTACATAGCCTAAGTTAAGGAAAAAACTTCAGTATCAAACAATGGTGGTGTGTTCAGTTAATTTTAATAAAATTCCCTTGGTTGGTTGCTTGCTGCTTGTGTGTACTGCAGAATTTATATTTGACAATGATTGATGTTGGTGGTTGAAAAACTTAATGGATATATTTTATTTTGGTTAAAAAAAAATGGGAAAATAGATTAGTTTGGTTAATCATATAAGAGAGCTTCCATATTGTTGATTGTTTATGTAACTTTAAAAGGTATATTAATGATTTATTTTTGTTGACACAGTGACAACACAAACAAGATCCTTTTTGGTACTGAAGTGTTCGTAATACCTAAAGGCTTTTTGGCTTATAGTGATGTTGGAAATAAAACGGTAAGAATTTCCATCTTGATTGTTTAAACACAGACCCACACACAATTGTCTCTTGGTTTGTTTAACCTTTTGTGTATTGTTGTTGTGTTTGTTGTGTTTTGTAGGGCCAAGTGATGTATGCAAACTACGGTACCCTAGATGATCTCTCCTATTTTGACAAGAAGGTAGACCTCGAGGGCAGTGTTCTGTTGTTAAGGGCTGGCCAGATAAGTTTTGCAGAAAAGGTGATGAGACACATCGCAGAATGTCTACTACTGTGTTGTTAGCTTTGAATGATGGATGTTTTAACAATTTGTTTATTTTTGTTGCTGTTGCTAGGTTGCCAATGCTGCTAAAAAAGGTGTAGTAGCAGTACTGGTTTACCCTGATCCTTCTGACTATGACTTCCAAGGCTCGACAGAACTCACTGGACATGTGAGTTGTATAGTTCCAAAGCTGCTATTCGGAACTAGTCGTAATGCAAGAATTTGTAAATTGTATACCATTTTTCTGACCTTGCATGTGTAATCCTTGTTGCACCTGTGTCTATCTAGGTTCACTTAGGTTCTGGAGACCCTTACACACCTGGGTTCCCATCTTTTGAACACACTCAGTTTGCCCCTGTCAGGTCTTCAGGGCTCCCTAAAGTTTTGGCTCAAACGATTACTGCAGATATGGCCTTCAAAATCTTCCAGTGAGTCCCACTTACACAGCCTGTGTCTATTGCTCAGACTTTTTCATTGTGATAACGCATGCTCTGGATGCAAAATTCTTATTTGCCTCTACAAATGTACCACCCCTCAGGAGGATGGGAGGTGACAATGCACCCAGCAAGTTTCAAGGCAACCTCCTTGGACTGTCTGCTTATAAACTGGGCAATGCAGCCTTTAATGTTACTGTGTCTGTCAACAATGTGCTTGAAGAAACGTCCATCCATAATGTATTTGGTGTCATCAAGGGAAGTGAAGAGCCAGGTAATGCCAATGGCAGTCATGCAATTTTGTAAACAGCTAAGCTAATCCGCCCCCCCCCCCCCCCCCCCCCCCAATGTGTCCCACTTCTTATATGCCACATTTGTTAAGTTGGGTAAGGTAAAAAAAGCTATGTAAAAAAGCTAGTTTTGCAATGAATGTGCCTATGAAACAAGTAAATTGTCTGTCTGACCTAGAGTGGGAATCCTGTCTTCTCTCTCCAGATCGTTATGTTGTCATTGGTGCACAGCGGGACTCCTGGGGCCCTGGTTTTGCCAAGTCAACTGTGGGTACCACCCTGTTGGTAGAGCTGGCCAGAGTGATCTCCGAGATGGTCAGAAACGGTAGTGTAAAAATGGCACAACAGCTCATGCACACCCTTGCCATCGTGATTATTAGCAGTTCTCTGATTAAGATGATTTCTCCCTCAGACCACCTTAGCCTCAGGAGAAGCCTGGTGTTTGCCAGTTGGAGTGCGGGGGAGTATGGAAGTGTTGGGGCCACCGAGTGGCAGGAGGTCAGCAGCGATGCTTGCTTTAAGCTTATTTATTTATTTATCCATTTATATATTTATTTGTTGTTTGTTTACTTGGTTGGGTCACTAATTTGAGACCATTCCATTCACAGGGTTACTTGTCATCTCTAAACTTGAGAGCCTTCACCTATATTAATCTTGATGGTGTCATTGTAGGTGAGTGGGGGAAAAACCGTACAGCTACTAAAAAGAGGGATAACTTGGAGAAGAAAATAATTTAGCAAAGAAATTGCCCCCCTCTCCATTTTTGAACTGGAGCTTGCCTTGTGGTTGTATTTGTTGAAGTGAATCAGTGACCTTTTTCTCTCAGGTCGTCAGAAGTTCAAGGCCTCTGCAAGTCCTTTATTGTATGATCTACTCAAGAACACTTTAAAGAAGGTAATGAGTGAGTGATTTGAATGAGTGATTTCATTATTATTTCCAAGTGCAACAAGTGTGAGTGAAGTGTGAATATTTGGGTCTTCTACAGGTGAAGAGTCCATCGTATTCTGGCCAGACTCTGTATAATGACCATGCCGGATCTGATTTGATGTCCTCTGTGTAAGTGAAATCAATGGCTATAATTACTGAAATTCTGTATTTCCCACTCCGACCAAATGTGTAAGATGTTTTACACTGTAAACACTACATACTATTTGTTTATAGTGTACACATTTTTTTTTTTTTTTGGTCACACAGACTTGAAACAATTACAACCAATGATGCAGCTTACACCTTTATGGCTTTTTCTGGCATTCCATCAATCTCATTCCGTTTCTGTGGGGTAAGGTGGAGCATTTCTTATTTCATCTGTCTTTTGCAGCTTCTTTACCTTGGAGCACACAAGTGTTCTGGTTTATCCTTGAGAGGTTTAGCTGACTCTGAGGACGTCCACACAGTTTAATCCTAAAACGACACTGTAGGATTTTACTTCAGTTTTTATAAGAGGGAAAAATCGGACATCCTCCTCCAACTATTCTGGGAATGCATATCTGTTACGAATACCCCATGCAAAATGTTTAACCATATTTTTAATGAAGTGACGACTGTAATAGCCTGCCGAGACCGAAAATATCTGACGCCTATGTTAGTCAATGGAGCACTGTGAAAAAAAGAATTGGATCTATGTGGAAGCTTGTTCTTGGATGCACTGTGACTAGTCAGTCTACATGCTAGGTTGCGGCCTATAAAAAGGTGAATTGCAATACTAGTGTCTGAAGTAAATAAAAACTCAACAAGACACTAAGGACCCATCCAGTGTTGTTCTACTAGTGAATAGTGGTGATTTAGTTTAGCTGTTATTTATAAGCTGTATTCACATCTTAATCTTCATTCCAACCCAGCCCAAAGACTACCCATACTTTGGAACCGATCTGGACACCACTGACCACCTGCATGCTTCCACAAATTACAAGACTATGGAGCTGGCTGTGGCCGCAGCCCAGGTGGCTGGTCAAATGGCCCTGAGACTGGCTCATGATCACTTATTGCCCCTGAGTGTCAAACAATATGGAACGGTCATTAGCAAGCATGTGGCAGAAGTCAATACACGCATCCAACAGCTCAAGGAGGTGAGTCAAGATCAAAATCTTAAGATGGGGTGTTTATGTTTTTGTTTGTCTTTTTTTTTCTGATCTGATACAATGAATGATACAAAGGTTAAGCATTTTACCCACACTCCACACTTGCCGTATTGCTGTGAAGTATTGTTCTTATCTGATCCTTTGTTCCTCTTCTAGGCTCCGGGGTTGGATCCAAGTCTGGCTGGGGCTTTGTCTGTCCAGTGGCTAATCTCTGCCTATGGCTCCTATGGCCGTGCTGTTCGCAATCTACAGAATACAATTGATAACAGTGACCTGGAAAACAAAGAGATGCGTCGCATCATTAATGACCGCCTCATAAAGGTAGAGTATCCACCCACCAGTGGAGTGGACCTTTCCGCAAGGAGAAGTTAGCCCTGGCCCCACTAGATTTCTGCATCAGGTCTGGTACCATTGCTGAATTGGGCAAATTTAATGTTGTAGAATTGTACAAACTGGTGGCGGCTCAATCAAAATAGTATTGGTACCCTGCAAAAATAACATAAGCAAAAATATTTATATTCTACTTTCATGTACAACTTCTCATTATCACAATGTGTTCACTAGTGCCCACAGAGATTACAATCTTTAACCTATGGGCCTATGTCACCTAGTTGCAACTGTTTTCTTTTCTCATCAATGATTTGTTTTTACCAGTTTAGGCTTGGTAGCCACCTAGCGTCATTCAGTGTTTATTAAAGGCCTAGCACTTGTAACGTTGCATTACATAGAAAAAAAACAATGCTTCAATATAATGCTTTCAATTTGTGAATAATTTTGTTTTTGTGAACAAGTTTGTTTACCTCACTAAATTCATAATGTTTGTGTGTGCCTTTTTTTTGTTTTGTTTTTACAAAAGGTGGAGCACAATCTGCTTTCTCCTTATGTTTCTGTGAGAGAAGTGCCTTTCCGTCACATCATCTTCGGCTCTGGTGAACATACGCTGCAAGCCCTGCTGGACCATCTGACAGCCCTCAAACAAAAGGCTCAAGAGTCTGACGCGAATCTCTTCCGTAACCAGTTTGCCCTGGCTACCTGGACCATTCAGAGTTGTGCCAATGATCTCGTTGGTCCTATTTGGGAAATGAGTAATGAAATTTAGGTCTATGGTAAAGAAAGAAAGTATGCTCAACTTAGTCCTTTGGTTCAGGTCGAGAAAATCAATTTTTCCATTTTTCTGCACTTGAAGTAGCACTTAATGAATTCATCTAGTACCTTTGGCTGTCATATTGCTTAGGTAGGTAGACATGATTAATTTTGGGCAAATACTAATTTTTAGTAATACAATATGAATTGGATCAATATGAATTAGAAACACACCCAAACAAGGACATATTCTGGCCTTATAGATGAGGTATGTGATGCATTTGAGAACATCGCATTTGCATCACATTGCAAACATTGTAAAAAACAAAAAAAAAAAAAATAATTAAGCGATGAGTTGGTTCTCAAGCACAAACCCCTATTAATTAGACTACTCTGATCTTGAAAATAATTATTCAGTACTTTTTACCTCCGTCTAATTGCACTGAAGTTAAATGTCAAAATGTAATCAGTCTTTGTGCAGCTTCACCTGAAGTTGTCCTTAACCTGCTGTATCTGATCAGAGATTGATGTTTTTGTTATGATGTGTTTGTTAATTGTTTGTTTGTTTGTTTGTTTTTTGCTTATGTATTTGGGAGGTCAGTTTCATGTAAATGAGGTTTCTGATTCTGGCTGCTGAAGGGGGATCCACAACCCACCTCATTGCCTTTTCACCTGCTTCTTGAAACCCCCAAATTACCAAAGCCCAAGTTGATGAATGAGGAGACCGCTCTGCCTTTGCCACATGTTAATCCGTCAACCTTACCCTTGCCCATTTGAATGGTATTTATCTATTATCTATTTATTTATCAGTGACAGTGTTCACTATAAATAGTGATTTATTTTTCAAAATTATCGGAAGCAGTGCCTTCCATAATTGTGACGGTTATACTGTCGTTTATAAAAGCAGCATCTGCTATGGAAATACATGTTACCAACAGCTGTTACTAGAAATTGTTAAATGGGGTGCCTGATGATAAAGGGTCTGACCAACACCTAAGTTAATTTATTTAAAAATTTTTTGCATTCGGACATCTTAAGAAGGCCACTTTGGCTGCTGTCTTGATGTATGACAAAAGCAAAACTGGATTGTTATGTACTATTGCTAAAGGGTACAGTGGACTTATTGATGTGGGAAATTCTGTTAATAATGGTATACTGAAATTATTTGGAGCTACCTGATCCCAAATGATAATTTGCATCTTCACTTTGATGAGGATTTAAAAAGTTGAACAACTTTTCATTAACGGATTAAGCTATTTCTATGACCATGCAATTTTTGGAACATTGATATTTCTGATCCCAAGACATTATCGGGAGCAGTGTCTTCCATAATGTGAACTGTTGAAGGTAGTTTTTGCCTACCAGCGTGTATATATCGAGGGCAGTGTCCCTCATATTTCACTTGTAGGGTGGATCAACTAATCGGGAACAGTGTTTCCCATAGTTTTTATAAATATTTATTATTTTTCATTTTTGAGTTGTTTTGATCTGTGCATTTCTTTGTGGATTTTTATTGTTCAAGTACTGTCAAGTAAAATTACTATTATCTTGGCTGTCGTGTGGTTGCAAACCTGATTTAAATATCCTTTCATGTTCGCAAGGCTGCAAAAGAAAGATTAAAGAATGATTTCTTGCTTGGAAGATGATGTGGCTGGGATATATATAATGTAGGCACTTGCTTTGTAGCTTGAAACTGAGGTGAGGTGTGTTGAAGTTTGTTGTTAATTGTGTGAAGAACTACTTCTGTCCATGTTTAGTGGTTTTAAGATTTCACCTTTTTTGCATCCAGAAATGATTAGACTACTTGCTGACACAAATCCAGCAACATTTTTAATGCATCTTAAGTGGTTGATTTCTGACAAACATTTACTTTAAAATCTTCATATTATGCTTAATGGCTACATGCACACTTTAATCTGCTATTTTTTCTTTGTGTTCTCTGCTTCTTAAATCCAATTATGAAATGTTTGAGTCGGGATGAATCTACAAGAACTTTAGAAAAGGTGTATGCAGATCTGCCACAGGTTTTGGTTACATGAGTGTGTTAAAAATGAAAATAATTGGAACGCTCTCTGTGTTACTTGTAAACATTGCTGAATTAATAAAGGTTTTGTTCACCTTCAACATGTGCATTATGTGGCGTTTGCTTTATATCATGTACATGTACCCTTGGAGAATACAATTATTGTTCAATAACCAATGTGACTGGGCACGTCTGAGCATGCGCAGTAGGTAAATACTTGAGGTCATATTAAAATAGGGAGACTAAGTGCATGTCCCTTTAAATGGGTATGGTGGGGGCAAGAAGATCAATCCAGCGAGAAATTGGAGCTCTGACGCCGTAATCCACGGCTAGCTGGGGGGGGTTGAACAAATATAGTAGGAACCTGCATCTTGAGCGAAATGCCGCCTGTACGGCCAAGGCAACTTGAGTCCTACAGTGCAATGAATGACTAAAGATATGCAACGGTCTTAACATAGCGTTTTACCACAAAACAAGGTAAAACATTGGAGGTCTACGTCTTGCTGGTAGCGGACAGGTAGGTTGTTTGTTGTTACTGTATTCCCATTAAGAATTCATTTTAGTAAATGCAATATGCACGTCAAAACACATCTTCTAACGTTATGCGACTGACTTGGATTATAACGTTAGAATGTTCTGAAACGCAGTCGGACATCTTTGGTTTTCCTTTAGCAACTTGTAAACAAGCGATATACTTTGGTTGGATATTTTGGTTACGTTTTTCATTAAAATATTATGAATGCAATTATATATTCTATATGAAAGGATTGTGTGTTTGATTTGGTCTGCCTCACGTTTGAGGCTAACACCCGTGTAGCCTATGCGGTGGTTATCTGAATATAGGTTGCGTTCTATGCGCAGCCTCCGCGCTAGCCTGCCACAGTGCGGCTGTCGCTGGGGCACGTGCATCCTTCACTCAAGGTTCAGCTGCTGCCGTCTGATCTACAGTACTTCTCCTGTTACATTGTTGGACGTTTGTTTTCAGTACCTTGCGTCCTTCGTCAGCCTTTTTTCTCTTTAGAGACTCTTTTTCTCTTTTTTTTCTTTAGAGACTGCAGTCACATATGACATTCGGAGGTTAGGTGCTAGGCTATTGGATTCCATATTTTGTCTGACGTATAGGCTTAACGTTACCCGTGCTACTGAATCCTGTGATTGTGGTGGAGTGTTGACAATTAGCACCAGATAAACACAAAGCATGCAGGATTTATTACTTAAACAATAAAAAGCAACTTTACTAAGCTCGTAAGCGATGACGTGTATGCGCGCCTTGATATGGGCTTGGCCTACATTTAGTGTCCAAAATAAGCCGTAATGTTTAAAATATTGGGATTTCAGAATATTACCCACGGTGCTCTGCGCACACAACATGTGAAGGGAGCCTTGTGTCCTATTTTCTCAATCCGAATGACACACCCAAAAAGTATATTCACTCAGAGTTTATAAACGTTCTTCCCACAATGATCCCTTTTGTTTATTCATGTCAATAGCAAAACACTGTAGCTTTTCAATAGCACTTGTCATGGCTCTCTTATATTGTGTGTGTCTGTGTGAGTGTGGACGTGTCACTTCCTTCACTGTCTCTTTCTCTATCCAGCCTTTAGAGCTGCCAGCACAGAATGCATCCTCAAGAGGCCTAACTATGCCATATGGTTCAGTAGGTTTTGTCCACAGAGGCTTTTAGTTGGTCAGGATTACTACATAATGGAGTAATGGCTACTCCCTCTCTCTTTTTTAGGCACACAAATCCACTTGTGGATGGTGGATATAATCAGTAATTTTGAATATGAAATGTGAACTATGAACTATAGAGGGGACTAAAATGGGTGTAGTTGAAAATGAGCAGGCCATTGAGCACACAATTTCTCTCTCACCCATCCTCTACTCCCAGCATCTATGGAAGCTGAATTATTTAGTAGTAAATAAGCCAATCAAGATATTGTGATTCAGAGTTCTGTGTAAGGGTGTAAGGAAAAGCTGCAGTGTTCTTTTGTATATTTACTATGGGAGGACGTCCCCCTGGTTCCAGTCTTGCCAACTTAGCAATTCTGTTGCTAGATTTAGCAACTTTACATACTACCCTAGCAAAAGCACATAGAAACAAATTTAGCCATTTGAAACATTCATTTGGCTACTTTTAGCTATTTTTAAATAGTGACTCAAAAGAACAGTGTCTGAAGGCTTCACTCAGAGTGTGGGGGTTTCATACAGATCTAAATGGACATATTTCAAATAATGTTTTTGCTGAGATGGCCAGTCAGTTTGAGAAAACATTCATTATTTTGTATACTACATAAAGATGTAGTTTTGAGTTATGATTACCCAATAATGTCATCACGCAAAGTAATATGTTAATAAGAACCTATTTACTGTGCATCTGGATGCAATGTTTTAATATAATATAATACACAGCGCCTCCAGAGATATGAGACATGACAGGCTTACGCTTGTCCGATACTATGTGATGTCACTGATATGCAAATTAGTCATCTGGCAACTTTTTGCTACTTTTCGGGCAGGCTTCAGCTGCTTTTCATTGGAAACAGTTGGCAACACTCCCTGGTTCTAAGGTAACGTTAAAACCCCTCACTGGTAGTATGGACTCCTTATCTGCCCTGATAAGACAGACAGCATCATGGTCATTCTACAACCATTTGTAATACAAACAAAAGACAAAAAGAACAGTTTATATAGCTGCTGAAATTAGTATAAATGACCACCTGTGCTGGACATTGACCAAATAGCTTGTTTGTTTCATTGTTATTTCAGTTGTCCAGTTGAACTGTTTATGATGATGACGGCAAGCTAGCATGGTTAGTTTTGAATGACTATGTCAGTCATTTTAGAGATCTTGGTAGGAACAGTGGACGGGCATAATTGTGACTTTTCTGTGTGGATGGGTGTCAGTGGACTGACATGGGCTTTTCATATAGAACAGGTTGAAGCTTACATGAGGGGCTAATTACATTTGTCCCACACTAGTAGTTGAGACTACCAGCATCTTTCATCAGACCACACCATGTTACAGGACATTAAGCTTCCTGTACCTGTCCTCATCTTTTTGTACCGGTCATCATCTTATTTAAAATGTCTAACAAATTTTCATCTACTGCAGTGACATTTTGAATGTGCTTATCTGGAATTCTGACTAGTCTAAAATATAGGAATGTCAGAATGGGATGCCATAAGGGCTCCCATAACAAGGTTTGCCATGTGGCATGCCATATTCTATTCAGAGAGAGAGAGACTCTCGTTGTAGATTAGGCAAACACTGAAAAAAAAACATCTATTATATTATTGTGTATTCAAAGGATTCCACTTTTGCAGTTGTGTTTATAAGCTGCTGAATGTCAACTAAATCACTAAAACACTGGAATTCTATTTTGCCTGTTTCTAACTGCATACTCTACATGCTCTTGGCTGAACTGGGTACAAAATTGACACAATGTAGATAAATTAGTTTGATTAACTTTTAACTAGTCCACAACAGTACCACTTCAAGAGGATTAAAAATTTACCAACAAAGTTGAAGTCATTCATTGTCAAGATGGAACGTAAGGGTCATCTTAACAGGCAGATAGTGGGTCAAGTTTGGAAAGAGTAGCCTACTACAAAAGCTAACTGAATAGGTAAGCAAAATGAATTTGTTAATTTGTCAGTACTAGCAACGCTTAATTAATTCTGAGAAACTTTGAACTTAAATTAAGGTCTTTTACCACAGTGGAAACTGAGTCACATTTTAGCATGGCCAGATAACTATAGTAAAATATATAGTATATTTTGTGGGTAATCATGTTGAATAGACCAAATGTGCGTTTGTGCTCCTATTTTTGAAGTGGGGTGACGGCATGCAGGCGGACGAGGGCACTGAGTGGCTCATGGACCTGCTGACTGATGTCCAGCTCCAGCAGTACTTCCTGCGCATCCGTGATGAACTCAACGTCACACGCCTCTCCCACTTTGACTATGTCAAGACAGAAGACCTGGAGAAGATAGGCATGGGACGCCCGGGTTAGTGACGTCCAGCCAACACATAGTCACACACCCACACAGACACCTTTACACATTGTGTTATCTCTGAATTACCATCTCCACCCATTTTTAATGCCCTTGTTACTACTATTGAAAATGAATGGACTGAATGAACCACTGCTGAAAAAGAATAATCTGGATGTTTCATTGCTCAGTAACTACAGGCCAATATCAAATCTACCATTCATTGGAAAGATAATTGAAAAAAATATTATTATATCAATTAACTGCTTTCCTGACATCTAATAGTTGTTTTGATAAGTTCCAGTCAGGTTTCCGGCCTAATCACAGCACTGAAACAGCGCTTGTTAAAGTTGTAAATGACATGCGTCTTAGTACTGATGCAGGCAAAACATCTGTCTTGGTGTTACTAGACCTCAGCACGTTGATCACAACATACTGCCACATTGACTTGAACACTGGGTTGGGTTTTCTGGTATAGTTCTCAAATGGTTAAAATCATACTTACAAAATAGAAGTTTTTTTGTTGCCATGGGCAACTGTACTTCAACACTTATGTCATTGACCTGTGGTGTCCTCCAGGGGTCAATCCTTGGACCATTGCTTTTTAACCTTTACATGCTACCACTTGGACAACTTATCATGAACAACTCAATCTCTTATCATAACTATGCTGATGACACCCAGATTTATTTTGCTTTGTCACCTAATGACTTTGCCCCCCTTGAATGTCTCTATCAATGCTTGGATCAAATTAACAACTGGATGTCACACAATTTCCTCCAGCTTAACACAGACACAACTGAATTAATTATTTTTTGAAAGAAGGAGTCAATGCTCAAAAGTTCCTCTGTCCTTGAAACTAAAGGGGTTAAAGCAAAAGAGTCTTTTAAAAATCTTGGCATCATCATTGACAGTGATCTAAACTTCAGCAGTCACATGAAGGCTATCTCCAAATCAGCCTTTTATCACTTAAGAAACATCACCAAACTGAAAAACGTATCCATGCCTTTATCTCCAGTAGGGTTGATAACTGTAATGGTCTTTTCACAGACATTCCTAAAAAGACCATAAAACATCTTCAACTGATCCAAAATGCAGCTGCCAGGGTTTTAACAAGTACAAAAAAGAACCAGCCACATTACCCCAATTTTAAAGTCATTGCACTGGCTTCTTGTAAGTTACAGAATTTATTTCAAAGCATTACTACTTGTGTTTAAATCACTAAATGGGATAGGACCTAGTTACTTGTCTGATATGTTTCAAAAATACATACCACCTAGGTCTCTCAGGACTCAAGAAAAAAATTTGCTTGTAAAACCTATGGTCAAAACAAAGTGTGGCAAAGCAGCTTTCAGCTACTATGCAGCTCAGATTTGGAACCAACTACCTGAAGACATAAAAAATGCCCCTACTGTTACCAGTTTCAAAACCAAACTTAAGACCAAACTTTTCTCAGATGCTTTCTAGGTTATAGATTTGTGAATTTGGGAAAAATCTTATTCTAAAACTATTTTTATGTTCTGTCCTTTATTAACTTTTTATTCTTTTTAACTTTTTACTCTGTCATGTAATCTTATTTGTTTGTTTTCTTACTTTATTGTATCCACTATGTTTTTATTTTTATCTTTGTAAAGCACATTGAACTGCCTACTTTGTGTATGAAATGTGATATAAATTATATAAAAAAAAAAACTTGCCTTGCCCTGCCTTGCCCTGCCTTGCCCTACATACTGCAGGCATATGTATAAGGAATGTATTAGGAATTTGTCATTGTCTAGATGAGTCAAGAAGTAGTTTTCCAAAAGTGAGTTTGGTCAGTGTCATTTACATTATGTTATGTCATTGCACAAAAGCTGTGCACCAAATATTTGTTTTCTTCCTCTTTCTCAATTCAGTAGACAATGGACAATTACGTGTGAACTTCCTGGAGTGAACAAAGTACACGGAAATGTACTTGCAGTATGTCACTTTTGTCAGAATTGTCATCATCTTTAGTGTCTTTGTGTGTTAAAGGCCAGAGGAGGCTGTGGGAGGCTGTGAAAAGGAGAAGAGCCCTATGCAAACGCAAGTCTTGGGTGAGCAAGGTACGCTGTGGTTTCTTAAGGCAGGCCCCTTCAAATGGATACTTATCTGTAACTACAACCATACAGTATGGATCTATTGATAATCCATCACAATGCTGCTTGCTTCTCCTTGACAGCTCATTGTCATTCATCAGTTCAGTAGGATTGCAAGAAATGACACATGCACTGGATGTCACCACCACAGTATTTCCTGCCATAAGTCATTACTTGGCATAAATCAACAAACCATTCAACCCAGAAGTAAACACTGTTTGGTGGTGCTGTGGCTTAATATGCTGGAGACACAGGTTCAGATCTGGCCAGGGGTTATTTCCTCACCAGTTTCTGTGACTCTTTACTATCCTGTCTGAACAAGTGAAAGCAAAAAGCCCTAAAACATATATTCAGAAAAAGAATTAAACATTACTGTCTGGCTACTTAATTAAAACTTAGTGAATAATGAATATAGTGAATTTTGTCAATGTGCTTCAGCCTGCTGTGGCTGTAGAGCATGGCCCTCTGTAGGGGGGAACCAGGTGGATTTACTCTCAGCTGTAGTCTTTGTGCCTGGGCCAGCAGGTGTTCACAGGCAAGCGGCCTGAGACGGAGTCCCAGAGCTCAGCCACCATGGTCCTGAGGGGCCCCTCGCCCACCCCACCCCCCGGAGACCAGCCAGCTTCCCTCACCTGCCTCATCAGCGAGCAGGACCTGACATTGTTTGAGAAGCTGGGCGACGGCTCCTTTGGGGTGGTGAAACGTGGGGAGTGGCAGGCCCCCTCCGGAAGAGTGGTGAGTAGACTGATGAAGGGAGATGAGGGCTTCGGCTTATTTAGCTGCAAGTGGTGTTGTCCAGATTGTCTGTATCTATTGGACTTTATTGGAATGAGAAGACTATTGGATTGAAATTTTGGTCCATTCCAAATGTTTTGCTCCACTGGCCATGTTTGTAAAAAATCTTGAAAAGAGTGTCTGGTTTATGTAATTTACGCTTTTAGACGTAAGCCATTAGCAATCAGCATGAATTAATGGAGTGTAATTCCTATCGGGTGGTTTGGCTGAATGCTGAGAGAGAGTGAGAGAGTGAGTGAGTGAGTGTGTGAGTCGTGGGCAGGCATGTTTTATTTTTGTCTATAGCGTGATGATGAGAAGCAAGAATGACTGGCTTTGAATCTAGTGCCAGTGATGCATGAGTCATATTCTTGTGCACTCCAACTTCCTCTCCTCCCCCGCCACACAGCTGAACGTGGCCGTCAAGTGCCTGAAAACAGACCTGTTAGAGCAGCCCGAGGGCCTGGATGACTTCATCAGAGAGGTGAACGCCATGCACTCACTGGACCACCAGAACCTCATCCGCCTCTACGGTGTCGTTCTTACACACCCTATGAAGATGGTGAGAAATTCATCCCAGACCTGTCACTCGCAATGTACCCGACGCACTACACAGACATTGTGTTCAAAGTTATGATGCCTGTCTTCTCTTGGATCCCATGTTGATTTTGCTTTTAGAAGTGTAAGCGGACAAGGAACATAGATTTGCCACTTATTTGGTTACAGCAGTGTAACAAATATGCATTTTTACCCAGGCTAAACCATGTGCAAGGTTTGCCTAGCTGTGTTTACTTTTACAACTGTGTAAAGCAGCAGAGTTGACATCAGTTGGTGCAGTTCATCTGACAGCACTGACACTTTGTCCTGTTTGACTGTGTGAAAGGTGACTGAGTTGGCGCCACTGGGCTCCCTGCTGGACCGCTTGCGCAAGCGCCAGGGCCACATCCTCATCTCGGTGCTGTGCCGCTACACTGTGCAGATTGCCTGTGGCATGGCTTATCTAGAGCTGAGGCGCTTCATCCACCGCGACCTTGCCGCCCGCAACATCCTGCTGGCCTCCAACGAGCAGGTCAAGATCGGCGATTTTGGCCTGATGCGGGCGCTGCCCAAAAATGATGACCACTACGTCATGCAGGAGCACCACAAAGTGCCCTTCGCCTGGTAAGCATACATGGACACAGGCAGGCTTTTGTGTTTTGGTAATCCAGGTTAAAGCCCAGCCCATGTTTGATGACCTACACACACTCACACTCTCTATATCTCGACAATATGTTCTGTATTGTCTCACACATTGATGCAAAACTGATTATGTTAATAGGTAGGAGACGAGCATTACATCACATGTGTGTTTCTCTGAGTGGCTCTCTCTTGTCTGTGTGGTGTAGGTGTGCCCCAGAGAGCCTGAAGACGAGGACTTTCTCCCATGCCAGCGACACATGGATGTTTGGTGTGACCCTGTGGGAGATGTTCAGTCACGGACAGGAGCCGTGGCTAGGCTTAAATGGCAGCCAGGTAACGAAATGAACAGAAGGAAGAGGAAGTGAATTTCTTGAGCTTACAGTCAATCTGATGCAACACCCTTCCTCCTGTGGGGCTGAGATGTGCTAAGGGGCTTGGTCTTTGGAGTAGACCTGCTGGGCAGGGTTGCAATGAGGAAGGCAATTCCCCAGGTCAGTGTGGTGAACATAGAGCCTCACAAACAAGCAGTATTTTAAAGAATTTTGATTCAACAGAAAAAACAATGAAGGTGAATGATTGCATCATATGGCTTGTAGAATTTAATAGTCCTTGCAGCAGACTTGGCAATTATCAAGAGTCAATGGAGTAGGTCTTTTAATTTACATCAATATGAATGAAATTCACATTTCATATGAATGAAATGTTGCCCTTTTGCTCTGTAGATCCTTCATAAGATTGATAAGGAGGGCGAGCGTTTGGTGAAGCCGGAAGACTGTCCTCAGGATATTTACAATGTCATGTTGCAGAGCTGGTCTCCCAAACCTGAGGACAGACCCACATTTGTGGCTTTGAGGGACTTCCTGGTGGAGGTACGTCCAGCTCATTAACTTTTGGATATTTGGTAATGTGCTGTGTGCATACCTCATGGTATGTAGACATAGGATGAGACTGATGATGTGCAACAAAACTTCTTATTAGAGCTTATGAAGAAAACTCCAGAAAACTGGGCAATAGGTCTTATTCATTAGCTTTTTAAGAGTTTTCTCCCTTTTTTTTCTTAAAGGTATAGTTCGGTTTTTAACACTTTGAGCCCCTTTCACAGGTTGTCTAAAATGCAATAAAGTGGTTGACACCGAAATTTTGATGATTGCTCACTGTGTGCTCACTGATGTTCCAAAACATTAATAATTTGGCCCTTTGTTTATAAGAGCAAAGAGTCTAATAGAAACCTATGGGACTTGCAAAATGGCAAACAAAACATGACCGTAACTGTATTTCGCTACAATACTTGGGTTGAAACATCAGCAAACACCACTAACCACTCGGTGAGTAGCACTTTTTTTCAAAACCAGTGGTTTAACCCCTTAATGCACGACCCTATTTTTTCTATTTAAAAAAAAAACGGCATACCCAAATCAAAAGCTTGACAGTTCCTACATAGTTTTAGACTCGAGGATATGCCTCATACCTGTTTCAGAGTTACAGTTTTTTTTTTTTCCTGCTCATTTCAAATGTATATGAACTAACTAAGATATGAAGGTACCATCCTTATGATACCCCCAAATCAATAAATCTAGGCCCTAACTCCTCAGCTTGCTACACAAAAAATGACACTTCACAATAATTTTTGTAAAGATATGTCTATGCGTTTTGCTTGGGACCCAAGCAAACAAGAGGGCCTACTGACATTCAAAAGTTTATAACTTGAAAACCCCTTTACCTAGAAAAATAAAATTGATTTCAAATGAAAGCTAAGACCCTGGGTTTTCACGTCTATCTGCTTGATTTTGCAGTTACTGGCATTGAATGACACAAGCATAACCATAAAAAAAAGGAGGGGGGGGGGGGCGTCCCACTCCCACTCCCACTCCCACTCCCACTCCCACTGGTGGGACGGTGTGTCTTTTAAGGATGGAAACAATACATGCCCATTGCTAGCCATTTTGAAGCAGGCAGAGGCTATTCTACATTTCCCAAATAGCCGAGACTGGAGCAATGGTCAATTTCAGTGTCAACCACTTTATTGCATTTTAAACAACCTGTGAAAGAGACTCAAAGTGTTTAAAAACAAACTACACCTTAAAGATCCTAAGAAAATTCTTTCAGATTTATAAAGGTATTTTTAAATCCTGTTAGCTTCATTCTGATCATGCCAAATCTGTCTTGCTCCATTCTGATTGTGCTAAATTTCTGTTTAATTCAGTTTTTATTAACAGGTTAACCCTCCATCATTCATTCATAAAAGGACACAATACTGCTGGGCTGTGTGCAAACAAACTGAGAGAGAAGTTTAGCAATCTAAATAAAAATGTGATGGAGGTGTTTAATCTTTTTTTTTTAAATCTATTTAATTTATGATATTTTACAATTGCAGAATTGATGAAAATGCAGTAACCATTGATTTATTTATTTATTTATTTTTAAATGACTTCGCGAAATTAAAATTCAGTAACCTTTGATTTAGCAATAACTACTTCATGCCTTGGGTTGTGAGACTGTTACTGAGTGTGCGTAAATTTAGTTTTGACCCAAGAAAAAATCCTGATAAAACATTGGTGCTTGGTGTGAAAACTGCATAAGTGGGGTTTAAGCGTAGATTTCCTCATAAGAGTGGTAAATGAGGCCCAATGTTTTTCACTGCAAATTTCTCTGATCTTGCCAAGAATTAAAAACATATATCAGGTTATTGGTCTCTCTAGAGGTAGTCTATTTTAAGATAACTTGTCAAGTACAATTATCTTGCTGCTTGGATAGATAATTTACTAATTTGAAGTCATTTTCTGCAAGTTTTAAGTGTTTATATCTTAATTTTTGCAGTTTAATCTTGACAAGTGTCTTAGCTGGTGGGTCGCAATACAAAAATAGGATGCAGAGCCATTTTAGGTGGGTCATTGAGCTTGAAGTTTAAAATTGGATAAATAAATATACAGCATCAGTTCAGACATGTTCAGCAATTGTGGGTCACAAGGCTTGATCAGTCACCTAATCTAATGACCCCCCCCCTATGTTTTCAAAGTCAGGGTCATGTACAGTAAACAACACTATGTGCTCCTCCCCACAGACTATGCCCACTGACATGAGGGCCCTGCAAGACTTTGATGAGCCGGACAAACTTCAAATCCACATGAATGAGGTCATCACCATCATCGAGGGCAGGTGAGGTTGCCTGTGTACTGAGCGCTACTAAGCACACTGTAGTCTTTGCATGCTCCAGTGCTGTACTGTAATCTCCTTCTCCATGGGGCTGCACGCACAACAGGGCCGAGAACTACTGGTGGCGCGGTCAGAACCGGCAGACGCTGAAGGTGGGCCAGTTCCCGCGGCACGTAGTGACATCAGTGGCCGGCCTGTCAGCTCAGGACATCAGCAGGCCACTGAAGAACAGCTTCATCCACACGGGTCATGGGGACACCGACCCTCTCCGCAGCTGGGGCGCTCCCGACAAGATAGACGAGTAAGAAGGCCATACTAAAATGACTTTTTTTCCTTCTAATTAATATTTATGTTATCATTTCCTTGTGCTTATATTGATTTGGGATTCTTCTGTATTTGTGGGTGCACTTAAGCACATTAAGCTATTTTTCATAGTAAACTCACCAGTACCTGGATTCTCCACTAGAGTGCAGCAAAAGACCTCACTATTATGGTTGAATTTTTAAATCGGTCATCTCTGCCTTAATAACAATGGGTGTGTGTGCTTGTTTGTGTGCATTTCAAGTTTATACCTCGGTAACCCCATGGATCCTCCCGATGTTCTTGGGGTTGATCCAAATGCTGACCGGCCCACTAAACTTCCCAATCGAGCCAAAAGTATGTGGACCTTTTTTTTTATTGTCCTTCCAATCTCTATGATTCAGCTCAGGTCATTTTCATCAGCTCTCTTTCACACTGTATTCCCTATCGGCTTAAGTCCTTTTCAGATCAAAAACTCCAATACTGCTTTCCAATTTTCACCACCATTTACTTTTCTCTTTCTCCCTTTTATTTTTTTATTTTTTCCTATTTCTTTTCTTTCTCCCCTCCGGTTTCTTCGCTGCACTCGATGACCTCTATTAGAGCTGCCTCCACCACGGCCTCCTCAGCCTGCTGTCCTGCTCAAGAGTGAGTGGGCTCTCCTGCCTCACCACCCTTGCCTCTCATCTCGGCCTAATCGCTCTGCTGCACACGGCTACACTCTTTCTGCCTCCACAGCATAGCACTCTTGTGTATTTGGTGTGTCTCACCAGAGCATTAAGGTGAATGGAGGGTGGAAATGATTTTCTGGTGTGTGTGTGTGTGTGTGTGTGTGTGTGTGTGTGTGTGTGTGTGT
>JAGFZM010000196.1:51149-88092 GCA_017657215.1 Limnothrissa miodon
TGTGTGTGTGTGTGTGTGTGTCTGTTTGGCGATATTCCTAGGATCTCGCATCCTTGTTAATCACTCAATGGCATTTGGGGGTCACCACCCTTCAGCGCCTCTGTTGGGTTGGGTGGGTAGCTGAGGGTGTTGAGGATGCTGTGTTTCCATGTGTGTGTGGTTTGTCCATACAGCCCTCGAGGCTCACTGGCTCTTATGAATTGCTCAGGGGCATCTGAGGGTCAACACTCCTCTGTGTTCCTGGCCCTCCACAATACTGCTGTGCAAGACTGACAAAACTAAAAGGCTGGGACACAGCATTAGGTCAAAAGAGCCAAGCACCTTCATTGTGTAAGGTGATTGTAAGGTTCTATACAACATAGTTGATGTAAATTCTACACAACATAGTTGATTGGTTAAATTGTTTTCAATTATGGAGTTGTATCCGGTCACCATGTTTGTCTAAAGAGACAAAGATAGCTCTTCTGATCTGTTCTCGAATGGCTAATGCCCTCATCATTGAACAAATACAAGCACTCGCTAATTGGTCTTTTGTTTAGACAAACTAAAGGATTTATTTTAGCACATCAGGTGGCCCTCAATTCACTAAAATAACAACAATAATTTCACTAATAGGGAAATGTAGCAAGTGCAGAAAACCACACAGACTAATGTTTCAATTTAAATGACAAAATTTGTCATTGCGATAATTTATGGGCAAACATAAATCTTATTAAAATCAGAAGTGGAATAAAACATTGCAAGTGCAATGAAAACTCCTATAGTTTTATTAATTTGGTCTCACAGCAATCCTTCATTTCCTTACTTTCTTTCCTATCTTACCCTGGCGCCTGTAGCTGTGCTGTCCTTTCAGTCGGCATGGAATCAAAGTGCTCCATCACATCTCGCGCACAGTGGGAGATTGGAAATGCAACAGGGTCATCATGGAATGTCAAGGTCACCAGTGTTTGTTAGAGACGTTTTCCCATATGTGGAAGTGGAGGCTAAAAGATCACAGGGAAAATGATTAAATTAAGTATTTTAATTATAGAAGCTAAAAATGATCATTGTTGAAGTGATAGATAGATAAACACATACTGTACATATAGATAGATGCTTTTGTTGTTATATAATTCTGGTATCCTTCCACAATATGGCATACACATGATACATAATAGTACATTAAAAAATGCATGTGCCATTTTAAGATACCAAGTTGCTTGTTGTGGAAATGGTGTAGAATGTGCAGCGAAAAAAGTGTTTCACTATAAGTAGGCTACATATTGTAAAACACAGCAATGCAAAAGCTTAGTCCAGCCCCAAAGGGTTAAAAAATGAAAAGATAAAATAGAATGTGGACAATGGATGTGTGTATGTTAACTGCAATTATTGTAAAAAGTGACTTCGCCTGGTTACAGCTAATCAGTCAGCTTACCCCCTATTTGTTGCAGTGTGTCAGTGACCAACTATCACAAGGGAAAGGCCAGTGTTGGGGGGGTCCTACAGTCCTAGACTTTACAAGTTACAAGTTCATATTAACACTAAGTTACTATAGGCTACAAGTTATGGGAATGTCAGGTGGCTATTTTTCTATTTTTCAAATGTAGAGTGAGACTGAAGACAAAAGGACCCATGCCCACAAACTGGGTGGGAGATGTGTATTCCCTTTCCAAATCCAACAGGCACCAGATGGACAGAGTTAACATGAGTTCAATGCTACAAAAACAGTATTATTAACAACATTTGATGTGCCCTGTATAAAATGAGCACAAAAATAATAAACAATAAACAAAAAAAAATGTTGAGGAATTATGTGTGACAAATATTTACTGTCTGCGTCTTTATGGGTCTGTCCATCTGTCTGTATGTCTAGGTTTTCCATCCCTCCATACAGTTACTGTGGGACTATCAGGTTGAGTAATGACATTTTCACAAGCCTTTAATATCAGTCAGGTAATTTATAGCATCAAACTGTCTGACTGGGCTTTGGGGACAGGCACAGAGCTCAGAGGTAAATAAGAGTCACAGATGGCTCGTCTTAAGATAGGAAAGTGACCTGAGTTCAAAGGAATGACTGCCTCCTAACTTTTATGAGTGAGAGAAAAAAATAAAACAGTTGTGCATATAGGTAGATAACTGGCAGGAGCATCAACCCCCCTTCCCTTCCAGGCTGTCTTTCTGGCCTCTATTAGTGGCTGATGAAAAGGGGCCAGAAAATTAATTTCTACGTAAAGATTTCTGATAGGCGTTAAAATGGCCATCAAAGTCATCTTTGATGTGGGAAATTGAATAATTCTTGCACAAGGTGAAGAAGAAACTTGCACAACAGCAAGTTTCCATTTACACTTGCTCTCTTCTGTCTCTCTCTATTTCACTCCCTCTTTCGCTTGTCCCCCACCCCCATCACTACCCACACCCCTTCTCCCCAGGACTAACCATTAAACCTGACTAGACATCAATACTTATGGGGGGAAATTTTTTGTTGTGTTTATATCTCCAGGGTGTTACTGTGTGAGTGCCTCTCTTTTCACTTCACTTCACTTTCTCCTGTCCAGGGCTCTTGGCTGGCCTTACAACGTGGATGGGGGTGGAGAGTGGGTTGTGGGTGGACAACCTGCGTTATCATCTGGTGTTGCTGCATGCGCGATACAAAATTCTGAAAGTGTGAAAAGGTTCTTGTGTTCTGGGGATGTGTCGCTCAAACTAATGGGCGAGAGTGGAAAACCTTGTGTGTGAGTTGCGAAAGATGGGCTTCATCGGGGACAAATGAGTTCTAGTAATCACAACACTCCTGAGAGTCTCTAAAAGACACACGTGGCCCCTGTGGTGGACATACATGACGTGAGCATCCATCAAAGCTGTGTCCTTTTTTTCCCTATAATGGAGATTAAGGCAATAATAAATCTCAATGTAGTGTAAGCTACATAGATATTCAAAAATGATTATTCTTTTTTCAGTTGTCATTTTCTGCCCTTTCTCACTCGTTCTTAGCCTCCCTCTCTTTCTCACTCTGTCTGTCTGGGTGAGCCGTACTCGCCCTTCTGGGACATCCCTAAGCCCTGTCCTAAATGCAGACAGATGCCTGTAATGGACCGTTTAAATGGATGCTGATGTGTCACTAAACAGAGCCACATAGCTGGAGCCCAAACAAATCCCAGAGCAAGCCAGGCACTCAGCCTCCTCTCATGTTGAAAAATGGATATTCTTCTTCCCCTTGAACCCTCCCCATCCACTGCCCCCTTTAATCGTCTCAAGTTCTGCACTGTTGTCCCTCCCTTAAGGGCCTCTGTCTTCACTCTCTACCTTGAAACAAGGTTCGCAGCTCCCAGCCAGTCAGAATAATGCATTACGATTCATGCAACAGAGCATGTATCAAGCGCGCCTTGAGAAGTCGGAAGTCAGGGCGGTGACATGGCGGAGCTTTTGGCTGAGCTTTTGAGGGCTCAGACTTGTCTGGGGCCAGGGTGGTTGGGCTCGCCATGGTGATACTGTAAAGAATGTGATATCAACACAAATCACATGGGCCTCTGGTGCATGTCAATAACTCAGTTCAGAGACAGAAAAATAAAATATGTTTATTAAACAGTGAGGTGTTGACTTGAAAGTTGGAAAGTTCTTACTCACTGGAGCCTGCCCAGAAACTTTTTCATTAATTAATTTATTTTATCGCAATCCTCGTGCCCCTCACAGAGACACAGCGGGTGTTTTCTCCTTGGTGTTATCGCACTTCCATTTCCTCAATCAAATCTGGTTCAACTGGCTCATGGAGTTTTGATTTAGGCTTACTTAATGGGTGAGTGAATGGGGGCTGAACTGTTCTGATTGATGAGATGAAGATGAGATTTCAGAGCACATTAATATTGAAAACCATACAGCAAACAACCAGCGTAATGTAACTGAACAGTGTCTGTCCTTGCAGTAAAGTAGACTAAGCGAACAGGCACTGTAGGCCTACTTGAAATCTGTACAGAATAGTTTAATTACATTTTCTGCCAGTGGGTCTTTGAAGTTATAGGCTCTTAATGAAAAATTTATCAGTAAACTGTTTTAGGCATTAGAACCATTGATGCATGCGATAGCCAATCTACAATAGCAGCCCAATATATAAATGTTTTATGATTTATGCTACTAAACATAAACACCATAGACGGTGTTGAGGATAAAGCATTACAATTTAAATCGGTGGAAACAAAATAATGTTACCATTAAAATGCCTGTTACTTTCTTTCAGTTTCTAACTATAGTAACACACTTTTGCACAGTGATATAAAATGTGATAATTAAATGAACTGATATGCATGATAAATGTGAAATTATTGTTTTAGATAGAGGATCATTTCTCAATGAGTCTTGATACTAGGATCCATCACATCTTTTAAAAACAGAAAGTGGTCAAGCTTTTAATAAAACAAACCTATTTTGTTATCATTTTAGCAGGCTACATTCAGCTGGGCTATATGTGTAGAAATAGCAGTATAAATGGTTATTCCTCTTACGAGCGCACATTATAGATTATATGGTTGGCTGTGATTGGTTTAGGTGCACATCCTGTGCAGTGCTGATGACACCCTCAGCCTAGCCTGCTAAGTTAGGCTAAAATTAAAACTAGCCTACAGTATACAAACAATGTAATTAGTTACTTTCCATTCCGGTATTCCCTCGAGTTAGATAAATGAGAAAAACTGTTTTGTAATTGGCCTAGCCAATATCCTAATCTGGCTGCTCTACCATTAGCTTCAATTAGGCTAAGCATAGTCACTGGGATGTAGCATTGCCATTGCAAAAAATTACTCTTTATGTGACCTGTATGTCAACATCAATTACAAGTGTCAATGCAAAACGACAATGAGACAATATTTACCTTAGTTGACCAAATTGTGTGCTATGTTTGAAGTGGTATAGGCTACATTGTTTAGACATGTACACCGAAATGGATGTGTCCAAACTTCTCACTTGCAGCCGTCCTACAAAGTGCCCTCTGGACCCGATTCCAACCAACCTCTTGCAATCCATTGCTCCAACTATCACACCAGCTATCACACATGTGATCAACGCTTCACTATCAACAGGAATCTTCCCTTCTGCATTCAAGCATGCTCAGGTAACACCTCTACTCAAAAAACCCTCTCTTGCTCCCGACCAAGTAGGAAACTACAGGCCAGTCTCTCTCCTTCCGTTCCTTGCTAAAACTATTGAAAGGGCGGTATTCAAACAGATTACTGAATTCTTGAGCCAACAGAATCTACTCGACCACAACCAATCTGGCTTTAAGAGCGGCCACTCCACTGAAACAGCTCTACTATATTTGTGGTTGAAGCCTTAAAAGAAGCCAGAGCGGAATCAAGGTCATCGGTACTCATCCTGCTTGACCTGTCAGCTGCGTTTGATACGGTAAACTGGCAAGTTCTGGCAGGACTTCCTGCCTGTGCCGTCAAGCCACTTCAGATGATCCAAAATGCTGCGGCGCGTCTCATCTTCAATCAGCCAAAGAGGACGCATGTCACCCCTCTGCTAATCGAGCTCCACTGGTTGCCTCTGGCGGCTCGCATCAAATTCAAATCACTGATGCTGACTTACAAAGTGCTTAGAGGATCTGCCCCTTTTTATCTAAGCGCTCTCATAAAAGCTCAAGCTACCCCCCGACAACTCCGGTCCTCCAATGACTGTGGACTGGCAGTCCCGGCACCTCGCCCAAGGCAATCCAGACTCTTCTCATGTGTCGTCCCACGCTGGTGGAATGACCTACCAAAAACAATCAGAACAGGGCCATCTCTGGAGGCCTTCACAAAGCTCTTAAAGACCCAGCTATTCAGAGAACATCTTCTATCCTAGCACTAAAATGAACTGAAGCACTATCCCCTAGCACTATGCTCCTTAAGATTTCTGCTATGTAGTTTGATTGTTATCCTCGTTTTGTAAGTCGCTTTGGATAAAAGCGTCTGCTAAATGCATAAATGTAAATGTAAATGTATTTGAGCTTGACCTAAACTGGGACACATATTTGGCCATTTCTGACAGATGCAAAAAGAATAAAGCTGTGAACTTTTCAAAAATGTCTTTATTAGAAATAGAGCCAGAGAAACAGAATGAAACACAAATAGATTGAAAAGTTCTACTGTAACATAAGCATTTGTTGACATATTAAATGTTAGCAGTCAACCTGTGTAAAAATATGAATGCTATTGGTTGTTGCTACCATACATGAAACCCTGACTACCTCCTAAAAAGAGAATGTATAAATCATCATGTTGAGCAGGAGTAAAAGGTGTCCGCACTGTCAGGGAATTAATTTGATCATTTTAATTCAGACCATAGAACAAATAAGGACTATATAAATAATCTGTTGCCACAGGCTTGTATACTTTTGTGTCTATCCATAGAGACTTCCATTTCATTAGAATTCCTGGTGTTATTGACGGTCTCTGCTGCCTCACAATACCACCAGGAATTACATGAACCTGAAGGCCTGTTGCTATTGTAGGATTTTCTATAGTCATTTATACATTCATCCAGTTCTATTGATCACTGAATTACTTTTGTCGATCAGTGAATTACCTTTGCCAGGCTTTCAAACTAGTAGCCTCATCTCTTCAAACAATAAAGCAGCTAACATTCAATAACTTACAGTATGAACTTCATTTTCTTTGACACTTCACTTCTCCTTTTTCAAGCATCATTTCCAGCTGCAAATCAACTTCATAATTCCCTTTTCTCCACTCACAGTCCTCCATTGCTTCAAAGTTACCATTCTCAGTCTGTTTCAATAACCATTTAAGGCAAAGAGCTTCTCCATTTGACCAAAATAATTTCATATTGACAACTAAATAATAATAGCCTCTCTCTCTCTCTCACACACACACACACACAACTTTAACATTAGACAAACAATACAAAACAATCAAATGTAACTAAAAGTAACCTCCTATTAGTATGCTGGCTAAAAGTGCTAAATGCTACTACAAAGTTCCAGATACATGCCTGTGTTATACTGTACATTTTTCCACACCAGTTTCTGCCTATACAAGATTGGATCCATCACTCATAATAACTTTTCAAACCTAATAGCGTCATTTTAAAAATTCAGTGCCTGAGTTCTAGTTAAGGCTTCATTGAATCAATTATTAAATTATAAAAAAATATATTATTAAATCATAAAAAATTTCAACAAATCAGATATGGACTACACTTCCCTTTTACCTTAAGCTCTCTACAAAATATTAATGGGGGAGAATGGGGATTGGGTCTGCTTCAAACATTCTCACACAGTCACACACAGACAAACACACAGCCCTAACCCCCCACCCCCGCCTTTCCTTCTCACACTATGTGTTCCGACTAGTTCAGTGGGTTAACAGTCCGCAAATGCTGAAAATGTGAAGAGGAGTGAACAGTTCTTCCCTCTCCATGCTGATTATTCCCGTCCCTCTTCTCCCTCTCTCCTAAAAGTTCTCTGTTCTTCATTTTTTTTATTATTTATCTTCTCCTGCATAAGTCTCACTGTATGAAACATAAGGAAATGGAAAAGATAACAGACATAAATAAAAAGAAAACATCTTAAACACCAACTGTCATGTTGTGAAACTCATTGACTTTCAAGAATTAAGGCGTATACCTACCTGTTGCTGCTGTAGGTGGTGCAAATGAACGAGATTCGCTTTAAAATACATTGCTTTAAAATACATAAAAATACATGCATAAAATTATTATAATACAGCTCTGCATCCACTCCACACCCATTAATATGTCATGATCTCACTTCACTGCAGATCCAACCAATTCCAGTGGTATTCACTGATCTTGAATTCACATCACATTTCTGCATTGTCTCCAACACCCACATTTTCCCCACCACATAATAAAGGTTGCCTTCAGGTTGCCTGTCTATGTTACAGTCTAGGGCATGTAAAAAAACAATTTCAGCACCCTGAAGAGCAACAAAGAAGATTCTGTTGCCTCCCTTTGCATACTGCAACCATTCTTCACTATGGAATACAGTAAATGAACATTCTGTCCAAATGCGTCCAAATATAAATCCCATTGAACACATGTATAGTTCCCTATAGACTGTTGGGAAAAGGCATCCTTCCAATATGAGAAACCTGGAGCACTCTAAAGATCCACTTGAAATGTGGAAGAAGAAAAAGCTTGTAATAGAACACATTTTTTAAAGTTATCTCTTCCAAATGCAGCACAACGAAATTGTTACTCAGGGGTGCCAATAACTTTGTCCATCCTTTTTTAGTTCTTTGCAAAAATTACATGGAATTTGCCCTTTCTCTGCTTAATCCAATGCACATAAACACAATGAATGCATTACATGTATAATATACTGAAGACTTTTGTATTTTTTTCTCTGTGTAGATTTCAAGATGCAACTGCGCAGTTGCCAGTGATTACCATCTAAGTTCTTCAATGGGAGGTTTGATCAAGTTGGTTAAGAAGGGTCCACCTTAGAAGCAGCCACGGCTTGCGCCAATAGCCTTAAAGTACTATGAAATATCTGCAAATGTTGCATGCCTTCAGAACATCAAAAGTTATGTCTGAATATCCTGTTCAAATTTTAATTTCAGGAAGTTGAGTTGTAGTTCCATAAAATTCAAAAAACATAATGCATAAAAACATAATACATCATTAAAGTATATTTCACAATGAATCTTTAGAGTATAACTAATATATGATTACAACAATAATTTCATAAAGATTATATTGTGTGGAATTAATATAGCAAGAATACAGTACACTCCAGTGAAATAAGCTTATTGAGGACTAGAGCTGGTTTGGTAGAGCCAATTTAAATTCAAATTCATGTAAATGGGGAGTATAGAAAATGTATTTGCTGATTTGAAAGGATGAGTGTGGTTTCAGCTGTCACTGTTCAGCTCACTGTAGAGGGAGACGAGACAATACAGAGAATCCTGTATACATCTCTGCTTTTCATTTCATCCCAAAATGGACTCCCCACTGTCCTTTAAAAATAAGAGAGCCGGCTGGATCAGAGTCAGTGTTATGTAGCCCTTTATGTAACTCACACAAATGCATCCCTTATGACACCAAGATAAGAAGTAAAAGAAAAATTCAAGCCATCTTCTTTATGCTGCCCTACCTAATCTCTGCTACGAAGGTTCTCATAGATCACTGACACAAAGTTTGTTCTGCCCATAACATCTCTTCTGTGCTGAGTGTGTACGACATTTCACTTCACATTTACACGGCTTGTAATGCATATTGTCATTGTTGTCACAGTAACCACTGCTGATGTCAGTTAGAGCGACTGCGGTGAATCCGTCTAAAGCCCGCTGCCGTCCTGACAGTGGGTCCCCACTGAGCTTGGCAGCCTCAGACAGACTCCCACACCCTGACCCTGCAGATCAAACAGAAATACACGCACACATGCACACACACATACACACCACCGCCACATGAGAAATGAGTCACTCACAAGCATAGTTGGGACCATCACCACTTTGTGAAGGGATGAACATTTTCATCTTCGTTTGTGGTGATTTTAGGCAAATTTTAGGGGTGATCAGGCTTATGGCTAATGGTGATAAAGTTAAATTAATAAAGAACTAAATATGCCCACATTATAGTTGCATGACCTTCTGTCTACATGAATCTGGGCTACAGTACAGTATGCACCTCAATGCTGGCAGGTGGGATCGACTTGCATTGTATCAGCCAAACAGTTAAAAAAGGTGATAAATTGTTTAATCCTTTGCAGTTATTATAGGTTATCTGAAGTCACAGAGAAAAAAACAGTGACTTCAACAGGGAGGCATGATGGCATGTATGAGCCAAACATTTGAAATAGAAACAACTGAAAAGAAACATTTGGAAAACTTTAACATGAACTTGCGGGGGTTTTTTTTATATAAGAGCAAGCTAGGAAAGATAGGAGTGGGTCAGATACAATAACTCATTCTGGTGAATGCTATACCAATAGGAATAATTAATAGTGGTCATTGAAAGAACTAAAAGAACATTTTGACCTTGGCTTTGCTAACTTCAGAGAGGTGTGCTTAGCCACAGAGCTGTCATGACCATGAAACATGGTTGTGCCTTCTTTCACATGTACATCTTGAAATTGAAGGAGGAGAATTTGAACAAAACAGATAATGGAGTAAATGGAGTTGCAAAACCTTGTTCTCTGATGTAAACATTCGAAAATATATACACCAAGGGCGTAGGTTTGGTCTTGGCATTGGTGGGGACCTAATCATCATCACCCACTCCCACCCCCCCCTGCCAAATTGTCTAAGTTGAATCGGTGTACAACCAAT
This sequence comes from Limnothrissa miodon, assembly GCA_017657215.1. NCBI lineage: Eukaryota > Metazoa > Chordata > Actinopteri > Clupeiformes > Clupeidae > Limnothrissa > Limnothrissa miodon. The sequence goes on from JAGFZM010000196.1 coordinate 61,409, forward strand.
CACTCACACATGCGTAGTTAAGATTTCTGAAACAGGTCTACATCAGCAACAAAAAAAATACACAAACCAAACCAAAGTGACAATTCCATAACAAAAAAATAAATTAAACTACAAGACAAACCTTAACTTTAACCTTAAAGGGGACATATGCAAAAACTCACTTTTTACGGGGCTTTGAGTTCATATTTGGGCCTCTACTGTTCTTATAAACTCTCCAAGCGCAAAAAAAACCCGTCCATCCATTTTCTGATGGTCAGTAGAAAGACTTTGGTGTCAAGGATATAGAGTTTGCCGGTGAGGTTCCGGAAGTGATTTTCCCATTATTTTTTCCCATTGACATTTAGATTACAACCCATGATATCCGAATTACGGAAGGAAAACGTCTAACTAGCTACGGCATAACAAAACGATTGGTTGTGCTCAACTAGACGCCAAAATGTAATGTGATCTCCATTTTGTTTCAGTAAAAACGTCTTTTTTCTGCGATTTCCCTTAGAAGAACTTCAGTACCCATAATCCTGAGCAAAATCCTGAGAAATCGCAGAGATACACGATCACATTACATTTTGGCGTCTAGTTGAGCACAACCAATCGTATATCGTATATCCAAATCCATATTTGGATTTTTTTGGTTATCAGTTGTCTTTATTTCAGACCTTTCAAAAGTTAGCATGTTAGCTATTATACGTGAGATTAGCTCACGTTCATGACATGGGAAAAAAAGTCATCAACTGATAAATGCTGCCAATGCTTTTTTTGTACTAGAAAACACCTCGGGGTCGGTGTTTTTTACTTTAAAAAAAACCACCCAGTGTGAACACCTTCTAATGCTTGTTAAAATATTGTCTGGGTTTAAATGAAATGTTTATCATGTTATCATCAGTGGAGGTGCGCCATCAAGTAACGTTGGTCTAAAAGCCCGTAGTCTGACGTTAGCAGTTGTAGCCTTACTTTATAAAATGTTACTTGAACTATTCAAGCTTTGTTGAGTTTAAAATGTTAGCAAATACTAAATGTTGTAAAGAGATGGCATTATGTTTCTAAAAAATAACCTTACATTAGGCTACATTGTTGTGGCAAACTAAACATGGTAGGCTAACAACTAAGGAGGGATCCAATGGTAACAAATATGTTTATTAAATAAGTTTATTTAAAAAGTTGACTAATCAGAAACCGCTTGCTGCATTCTTTCTGTTTGTACTGGTGGATCCTCTTGTCCGGCATCGGGGATGCTGCGTTCATGTGCTATGGTCATGACGTAAAAACCTTTGCTGGCACCGCCATATTGGCAGCCTAACTCCTTAGTTTACTATGGATTGCTATGGATTTACTCCCGCCTATTAGTGTGGTGTTGTTACGTAGTTTTTGCCGTCTTGGTCGTATGTTGCTGTATAGGCAAGGCAAGGCAAGGTAATTTTATTTATAAAGCGCATTTCATACACAGTGGCAACTCAATGTGCTGTACAGAGACCAAAACAAAATACAATACAAGGCAACAAACGTGTGTGTTAAAAATTAGAATTTAAAAGAAAATTGATAATACAAAGATGAATAAAATAGATGAAAAAAAAGGAGAGGAAATATAAAATATATGAAGTAAAATGATCATTTAAGAAAATAAATAGTAAAATGAACATTAACAGAAAATAAATAAATAGTAAATGCAAATAATTAAAATATTTGTAAAAAATGAACATTAAAATAAAGTTAATAATAAAACCACAATAGATAAATAATTACAATCAGGTAAAAATGAACATAAAATGAACATATATAGTGGTGTGTAACAGTGCAACCCACGATCGCAAGAGGAAAATAATCGCTAACATTTTATTTCTGCTTCTTGTCTTCTGCATTTGAATGAATGGATATTACGTTCGGTGCGCTGCCAACATGGCGGCAAAATTCTTAGAATGCAAGGTGTGTGCCCGAACCCTATTATGGTAAATGCCAAAAGCCGACGTAAAAAGTGCACATGAACACCCCCTCATGTGGTATTTTCTACTGGGCAACTTGTAGAATTTTTTGATACACGAGTTGACGAGATGATATAACCTTTGAACTTTTCAACATGGCAGCGAGCAGTGAAACAGTTTGGAATGAGCACTGTGCAGTATTAAACGGTTTATTTTGGAAGGAGACCTTTAACGATAGGTCTCATTCACCTAGCAGTGCAGAAAGGGTTAAATCACACACATACAACCAACGTGATTGGCTGTGCCTTTCCCTTCTTTCACGTGAGACTCTGAAGTTATTTGGTTGCCAAAAACTGGAAGGTGAAGCGAGTGAGGATGGCAGCGAAAAAGGAAAAACTAGACATAAGGAGCTATTTCTCAAAGAAAGCTGTAAGTCACACTATCGCTAATGAAATTAGTCTGAACGTTATAACGTCAATGACAATCTTTTGGAAAACAGCACGTTAGGAGGGGGAAATGGTCTGTAAGTTATCTATAGCACAACTCACTTCCAATTTTGGTTATTATTACAGTGGCTGTTAAATTGACATATCAACGTTAGATGTTTTGTGACACAATAATAGGACATATTGGATGATATAGATGTAAACCAAATATGCCAGCAGTTTATCTCAGTTAATGAGAGGCGAAGGCATGTGTTTGGCTCCTTCATATAGGTTATGTTATGTGGTACTAGCAGTCCATGTCTGCTGTGGTAACAGTAGTGTTCACAATTGAAAAATCAACAGCTGTTAAGTTAAAGTGGACATATTATACCTCTTTTTAAACAATTTAGAATGGGTCTATGGGCTATACAAATCAGGTTCATGAAGTTCTTTGCACAAAATCACTCTCACATAAATAGATTTCACCTGCTCTATTCTTGCCAGTTTCGGTCTCTCCCAAATTGAGCCGTTTAAGGGCTCTGTCACTTTTATGCAAATAAGCTGTTGCTGGTCACGCCCCGCCCTGCCCATGAGAAGCCTCCGGCTGCGTGAACTGTTTACGCTGCTCGAAAATTACTGCAAATAGAGCTGGTATCATGCTGCATTCATGTGCTATGGAAAAGATTATATTTTCCAGTTTTAAAGTGGTATTTACCAGTGTGTTGTGTTCACATGCTTTTGTTGTTGTACTGTGGAGAAATGAAAGATGGACTTAAAGATTCAGATGTTATTGGGTAAAACCATTTTAGGTTGCCTAAAATCCATTACCCTACAACATGGAAAATGCATCTGCTCTGGGTAGGTAGGGGTGGGCGGATCGATTCAAGGTATTTATATAATCGATATTAAAGTTGGTATCATATCGTATCGATACCAGTGAGATGAAATCGATAATTTAACCTCTAGTTTTCCTGTTTAATGTTTAGTAGGATCTACTTTCTTTCCGCCACTTCAGTGCTCAACCAACTCCACTGAGTTTATTACACTCACACTCTGCCTCGGCTCTCCGCTGTGATTCGCTGTTGTTCTGTCAAGTGACAAACCAAGTAACTTGTTCAGTGCTGCAGCAGCTCAACGTGAACAGTGAACATACAAATGTAAAGGACGTATTTTGATGAAATTATGAAATTAAAGTGATGGTTTGAAAGAAATTCTAATCATAACCCTGTTACACAAGCTTGGTGAGTGTTGTCAATAGCAAGGACAGTAAAAAAAAATGTAGCTTACAGCTTACACTAACTCAATGAAACATAAGCTCTATAACTCTATTTCCTATACACAGGGTTGTGCTCCATTTTTAAGTGTAATAAGTATCGTATCGGTATCAATATCGGTGATACTAACCATGTATTTACTTGGTATCGGATCGATATTAGATTTTGCTGTATCGCCCAGCACTATGGGTAGGTAAGGTTAAATCCAAACCATAACGGTATTTTTAGAACTGACAAAGTGTTAACGCATTATATTAAAATGGTCAATGACACAGTATTATATAGACAGCAAAAACTATCCACTAACAGTTGCAAAACACGATTAAGACTTGATGTTTTTATATTACCATAGGTCAGCCCAAGTTGTACTTCTATGCTCAACTTCAAAATGCTCTCCTACCCCTGTAGTCTGTATTCGCCTGTGATAGAAAACTGCCGGGAAAAACGAGCGAATCGGAAAAGCTGTACAAATGTACGTCAATTTGAACATTAGCTATGCAGTTAACCCGCCCTCAAGAAACGTTAGGCTGCCTGCAGACAGACCCACTAGATGGAGCGTCACAGTGTTCTTGGCCAATCAGAGGCGATACATTTGCATATAATTAATATTCATAAGAATCCTCTCGAGCTATCCCTGCTCTCGTTTTCACCTAACTAAAATAGCTTGAAACAAGACAACCACAGTATATTTTTTGTCGAAACCAACTCTTATGACATTATTTTAGATAAGAGACCACGACAAAATTAATGGAAATGCGATGGAATGAGAACTTTAATATTTTGAAGTGACCAAATAATATTGGTGGGGACATGACAATAATTGCTGGATATTGGTGGGGACACGTCCCATTCGTCCAAACCAAATCTACGCCCTTGATATGCACGTAGCATATAGAAACGTAAAATTATAATGTATATGCCATTTTAAGGAGCTAAAATCGTCTTGAAAAGACTAAATTAATGGTTATGGCTACTCAAAATTGTTATATTTACAAGCAACCAAGACTTTTAGAAGAAGATTTAGAAGAAGACTTTTAGTAGAAGATTTAAGACTTTAAATCATCTACAATTGAATGACTTAATAACTTAATAAGATTTATGACCTTAATAAGATTTTTGTGTGCCCTTTTTGACCAGAGTTTTTAGGAAAACTCTTACTGTATGTATAACCTTTCCTAATTCCACAAAGCCAAGGCAAGCAGGGTGCGCCACTCTGTATCATTTTTAATGTAGACTATTATGATAAACACTACGTGCATACATTCCTTCATACAGCCCCGGTGGGTATGCTTTTCATAGGCCTTTCTCTTAATCCTTGACTTGCCCCTGCCTCTGGTGCTCTCTTCTTTCATTTTCATTCCTGTCGTTTCCTCTTCTCCCTTTCCTCTCCTCTCTAGAACCTTAAGACCTCTGGAAAAGAGGGGATCACCGAGCTGCTCTGGGAGACCTCTCAGCCACCTGGCATGTGTCAGTTTACATTTGAGTCAGGGGAGTCAGAGGGCCTGGATTGGTCATAAATTAACACCTTCTGTTGTCACGGATGAATATTTCATAGAACCGTATGTTCTTCCCCTATATGCCTCTCATCAATATGCTGTCTCTCTCTCTCATTCTCTGTCTCTCTCTCTCTCTCTTTCTGTCTCACAAATTGCATGCATAAAGCACACATATGCATGCATTACTCTATAGACCAGTCCCACACTACATTGCCGACTATGCCTTATACCCAACTCATACATACTCCTGAAAAAGACAGTGAATAAAAGTGGTCTTGAATTTCCGATGTCAGCTATGGTTTGTGTGATAGGTCCCAGGTGAGTCAAAATCTCCATAGACGCCACCTTCACATGGCAAAAGAGGAGTTTGATTAATAACCACCACCTTCTCTTCCGTGACATGTGCTCACCTCGCCACCATTATTTTTGAAAGTAGTCCAACACCTGTCCGAGCAAATTCGCATGAAGACAAGGTTCCTGTTTTGTCCCCCTGCTGTGTGAAAAGTTCAGGGATGACAGCAATCCCCCTCCTTTTTTTATAAATTGGTTAGGAAGAGATTTATTTTTCATCCACAAAAAGTAAGCGATAACAATCCTCTCAACTCCTATAAAAAGCCCAGTGCATCAATATGCCTGTCCAAGTCCTTCAAAAACAGCCAACTAGCATACATTAATATGGAAAGCAATCATTTTACCTATAAGAGAGGTGAGAAGAGCATGATCAGTGTTGCAGCTGACATCATTTTGACCTCACAGGCTTATTTGAAATCAATGTTAATTTTTCAACAAACCCATTGATCACACAATCAATACTGTACTTGATTGGGCAATCCATAGACTCACCCACTGATATTATGTTTTTTTCAAGGATGCAGGTGTGATCCCAAAAACTGGAAATTGTTGCACTGCCTTCTTTCCTTATAACAAACATGCAGACAGCAATCCTCATTCCACAATACCATTAACCGACTGATCTGATTTCTGAACAGGGTTGAGGGGGATTAAACAGCTGAATGAATACATCCTAATTATAATTATAGTATGTCTTTGTCTCAGATCAGCAATGACAAGCTATTCACCTATATTTTTCCATGACATATACTCTTAAAATAATAAATGAAATATGTGGTGTAATATGTGTGTGTGTGTGTGTGTGTGTGTTTGTGTAGTCTACACACATATGCATAAAGTGCAGTTACTTACTACCTAAGTAGGGCATTTAAAGCAGGCAACAAAAGGCAGGGCATAAGTCGACCTTGCGCTGATTGTTGAGTGAGGTGAGGTGGAGGTGGAATATATGGCATTTACTGTGGCAGCATAGAAAAAAAGTTCAAGAGTGCATTTAATTTGATGTGTTGATTGATGTATGTGAGTGAAGGTAAGTGTGTGTGCTCGAGGATGCCACACTATAAGAAAGCTAATTAGGACTGTATAAGACAGACCCTCCCAGCCATCCCAAGGCCTCTCCACCTCACTTGGCTAATCACACTTCATTATGGTGACCTTGAGCCAAATTGTCGCTCACAGGAAATTGAATGTGTCACCACCTCAGCCTCCCTGGTGATAACAAACATATCACTGGGGCTCTGTGAGTTTTCACATCACATCTCATGGCCCTGCACCCGGCTTTGTTGAAGGAGCACGAGCAGGAGTGAGGGAGAGGGAGAGTGAAAACGGGCCACTGATTGAAGCACTCACAGACCAGTGAGGATCTTGCTTTGATTTGACACACTCTGGTCATCCCAGGGGTGAAACATCTTTCATTCACGAATCGTTTTAAGGACATTCTGCTGCTTGCCTTTACTTTAGATGAACTAAGTGAAATGGTTTGCTGGACAGAAGACAGGTTTAGTGTGGTGTTATTTTTAAGACGGTTCTGTTTGTGCTGTTCTTTCCTCTCGCAGTCTATCAAGGGATGTTTAGGTGTAGTTAATAACCTTGTTATGAAGGGCCAGGGGAACAGTGGACAAGTATATCTGAAGGAGACAGAAAACCACTAGGATGTTGATGGAAATGTGCTGCGACAGTTGCAATTCAGGCATAAGCGTCACCAAGGCGAAATAGAAATGCTTCTTTTGTAGTGCTAGTGCTTTGGCCAGAACCCAAGGGAAACTGCTGCTGGTGGAGCAGAGAAGAGTGGTGAGGGAGAGTAAAGAGAAGTGGTGAGGGAGGGAGGGAGGGGAGGAGAGGGCGAAGTGTGTTTGTATGTTAGAGGGGTGGGGCATGTGCCTCGCCTTTATCATTTCCCACTTGAATTTTAAGGCTCATCAAGGTTAGCTGAGAGTTGACCAATGCCGAGTGGGTTGCTGGAGTATGGAGGATGGGAAACCATTCCCAAAAAAAGCAGGAAGGTAGACGTTACTGTAAAGGTGCCCTAACATATATCTATGGTTTACACTCTGATGTCCCCAAAGCTGGTAACCAAGGCTACCTTACCAGTGCTAAGTCCAATCTATTCAAATGCGACCTATTCTCCACTCTTTGTTAATTTTGAACGTTTAGATTAGTTTGACTTTGGAGGTCTTCTATTCAAATAATGTGCTCCTACCAATCGGTTTGCCTATGAGACTGCACTGGCTCTGGGCGCCTCCATCAACAGAGTTGCAGAGACTTCTTTTGCTGGCTGTTTCTGGAGATGGAGCAAGGAAACTAGGCCAAGGCTTTGAGATGAAAGTGATGGCAAGACATGGAGAGTGACGAGTGGTGTGTTTGGACGCAAGCCATGGTTTGAGTGGAGGCCATGCAGAGGATTTGGATGGCCCGATTCGGAAAAAGGCTATGCTATACTCATGGGAAGGCGAAGAACCACCTTGGCCAAACATCCCATACACAATGTTACTCCTTCGTAAGACTTCAAAACAGCCACAATCTCTGAAAGGTGCTGGACACAAAAAAACTAACCATGTTGTAGGCTAGATTCATCCTTAAAAACAATGCCAAGCAGAGAAGCTACAGTACATATAGTGAATTTTTAGCGAGCGCATACTTTCTCCGATCAGCCCAGAATATGGTGTTTACGGTCTTTTGGCACCTTTCCTCTACATCGTTTCAGCCCTACTGAACTTGGCTCAACTCTACTTGCGTTTTTTGCTTTTCTACTGGGAGTTGTACCTGGTACCCAGTACCATTTCATGTAACTGATTTTAGTTCTATTCAGGCCGCTGATTGGTTCAAGAGGGCAGTCACAAGCCTCAGCCGCTTCAGCCGTACCATGGTCATACCTGTTTGTAATGAAAAACCAAACCAGGCTGGTACCAAAACTGAATCGAGTAGTAGAGTCAAGTGGAATAGGTACTAAAGTGGAAAAGTGCCATTTGAGACTTATGAAACATTTGAGAACTTTGAGACCTTTGCAAGGCCCAGTTCTTGGAGGAGCATCATCGCAGTATCTGTTGGTTGTGGTTCCTTTAAAGCATGTTTAAGCAACATTCTGTTTTTTTCTCTCACAAGCTCCCTCTAAAGACCGCTGTATTGCATTGTATTGCACTGCATTCTATTGGAGGTGGACCGCTGCTGTTGAACATTGCAAATGCTGTATCTACCGTTGTAGGCCACAGTGGCGCATTCTACACCGTTCATTCGCCATGTAATGACTCATGTTAGCATCCTAAACAGTATGAAACAGATTAATTAACTGAAAAATGTTTCTTAGTGGCCCTCCACTCCTTCAGATCCATCACAATCTCACTCTCTTCCCCCTGGTTACCCCTTTACATGCCTGTCCCACCTGCCCATACACTCACACATCACCCATTAAGGCTTTCCAGGAAAGCCTGCGGGACTTCCACAAAAAGCCAATCAAGTCAGGGCATGGAGGGGGCTCTATAGGTCATCCTTGCACTCAAAAATAATATGAATGGAGGTGGTAGGGAGAAAGGAAACATAATAATGGGGAGCAGTTGAACAGAACTAAATTGGGAGGTGTTACCACAGTGGACACAACATGGGGAAATCAGTCCTCATGAGTGACACAAGTCTACATGCAGTCTCCTGACGTGGCTAAGATTGATCGCAAGGTAATCTTGTGAGTCATCGTAAAAAGCAGGATAAATGGATGGAGAAAATTGCTTTCCATGAACTTTAACCCCTTAGTGGAGAGTTGTGCTGCAACCAATGTCTTGGGGGACAAATTGATAAAAATATGTGGTGCCTATTGAACAACTTTGTCCAATTCTTATGGTTATGAAAAATACAGTACATGCCTCATTATGATTTCACCAGCAAAAGGTACAAGATTTACTTTCAACTCAGGAACTTGACTACAACAGACGTCTGACCCACAATGAAAATCTATTCAGCAATAAAAGAGGGTAGCCTAACACCTATATTTCACAAGCAAGAAATTCCCTCCAATAATCAACAGATCCAGTAATGAGAAAAAGGATTTAAGGCACATGTATGCACCGCCTGGTTTAAAAGAATGTAAAGTAAATCAAGACATGAAAATTGGCATACTGTTAATGATATTACATACAGTAGGGATACATATCTGACCTGAATGATCATCAACAATAGACATTCTGAATCTGAATTGACTAACACATAACGCCCATTCACAAAATTTTCAAAAGATCTTTTTGCAGATTAAATTTTTCATTTTTTTTTTTTTTAATACAAAATGTATACATGGAAAATTATTATTAAAAGATCATCTGGAACACCTTGTGCTGGGCGATTTTCAATGGGGACCAAGTCAGATGTCTTGTCTTGAATATAGATGAGACGCAAGCCCTTACTGCCATTTATAGGTTATGTGGAAAGAAACGTATCTCCTTAAGTATTACAATGGATTCTATGTGTCTGACCTGTGCCTGTCGATACATGAACATATACATCACTGTAAGGAAAAAGAAGAATGAGCAAGTAATTAGAGAAGTGGTCTGAATGCAGGGTGAAACATGGCCAAGCATAAGAAACTGGAGCGGAGACTAATGGGTGTAATGTGTCAGTTGAGCATGAATGCAGCTAAAACCACAATTAAGTGCTCTGGACCAGTCAGGGGCTCCCTGCAGCAGTAGGCTTGTCTGAATACATGTCTGTGTTTGTGCGTCCATATTAATCTATGTGTTATGCTGTTGAGGGTGGGAGTGTGTGTGTGTGTGTGTGTGTGTGTGCGTGCATGTGTTTGTGTGTGTGTCACAAAGAATGGATTTAATTGCTTGCAGACCTACCTTAATGAAGATACAGAATTCTCCATCTACTTGCAAATATTCACATCCCACAAAAGACAGGCAGAATTTAATAATAAAACAGCTGGTGACTGCTGAGGAAGTGGCTAGGACTAAACACACACTCAACCCGAGACATTATGTTTCAGCCTCGAAAGGAGGAAGGCCTGGGGGCCCCAAACATTGAGTGGGTATACATTTGCAATTGCAAGTGCTCAGTAACAGCCATCCAACAGTGCAAGAGTTGGCTCAGGCATCCTTGATAAGACACCGTAGTCCTAAGAAAACGAGGTCCCAATTGTGCAGTAAAACGAACCGCAGTTTCTCGGTTTTCAACTGAAAGATAATGGCAAGCTTAAAGGGGTCATAGAATGTTGAACCAAATTTACTTCGTTATTGTTGAATTTAGGTAGCTTAAAGTATCCAATGGACCATAGCGAAACTTCAACACCATCTACCACCTCGTTCTACATGTAAATTTCAAACTAGTTTACACCGCGCTGAAACAGGTCAATCTGAAAAAAGGTGCAATGACACGTAATTTTGCTAAGACATGCGGTCTGACTGGCTCGACCTAAATGATCTCTGCCATCGGATGAAAATCAACATACAGTGGGTTGAACCAGCCAGCGAAACACTCGCATTTAAAAACATTATAACAGATCCGCTGATGACCTGCCGACAAAAGGTGCGAAAGCGTCGATCATGTTGTAGCAGGAAAAACTGGCTTTTTTTATAATTTACTGATCATTTCTTGTTCCACTCCATATATTCAAGCACCTCTCTTGGTGAGGACATCCTCACCTTTACAGTTAAGGCAAAGTTAAGTCTTTGGTATTCATCTAGTTTTAACTCACACTGCATTCTTCACCCTTCACCATGTCCTGAATGGATTTAACTTCTACAAAGGCCTTTATAAAGACATGACTAACTTGTGCACCTGGTGTCTCAAAGTATAAAAACATACTGGACATAACAACAAAAAGTCCAAATTAACTGGTTTAATGACACTGTAAACAATAACCTCTTTTACAAAATTTCAAATACTCCAGATATCACCATTATAAATCAGAATACTAATACCAACTGTAATTGTGCTGTTTTGATATATGCATGGACATTTGTTTTAAGTTTAAACTGCTAAAGTATCAATCACTGTGGACTAAGTAAGCCAAATGCAAAAAGACTTGTAAAGTATTGCTCCCTCTCTGCCATTGTATGTATTGTATGTTTATCCATCTGGAGACGATGGTGCCATTCGTACCCATAAACTGTAAGTTGAATTGCACATGGCCGTCTTTGTTTGACCAGATTTATCTAATTCTGTGACTTACTTCTAACCAATGTTTGAATCGTGTGTGTGTGTGTGTGTGTGTCTGTGATACAGCGAGAGCAGGAAAAATAGATGCTGCTGAATTGTAATCGCATAATCCTGAATGTCAAAAGAAGAGGGCTGTGAGAAACTTGGCCATGAACTATGAGAAGTTGCTCTGTACGCCACTGAAGGATTTGTGTCCACACATTTGGCTAAACGAATAGGACTGTGCTTCTTTTAAATCGATTTCTTTTTATTACAAGACCCCTTGTAAGTGTAGAAGTGCTGTGCCATAAATAGTACAGTATGCTAACTTGTATATTCTCTAATGAAACAAATACAAATAAATGTCTGTAACAGATATAAACAATTTACATTCTTGAAAAGCACTTTCTTACACACAAATTATTAAATGTTATTTTTAAACATAATTTCTCAAACAAAAAAACGGCATCCATTATTATAAGGCACGTGGTTATTGATAGTCAAGGGATCCTGTCAAATGACTCCTGACTCCATGTGCACATCAAAACCACTCCATCTCTCTCTCTCTCTCTCTCTCTCTCTCTTTTTTTCAGTTTTTTTTTCCAAATGGAGACAATCTCCCGGGTTCGTTACGCACACGTCAGGCGCGAGGTGGATGATATAAACTCAAGACCTGCACTTGAAAACCGCGTGTCCCTATACAAACTGCCACACGGTGGAGCAATGGCTATTTACTGACCATTTATGGCGGTAACCACGTTCTTCACTAATTGCCACCGACAGGATAACAAACTTTTGTCCTATTTCAGCACTTGATAGCCCGAGAACACTTCAATCCTCTTTGTTGTGTACTTTCTGCGCAGCAAAACTACTTGGGTTAATTAAAAAAAAAAAAATGTCTCGGCACTTCGTCAAACTTGTTTGGTTGCCTAAGCGTCGATGTCCTTGTAAGGTTTTATAACTAGAATTAGATTTTTTATTAATTTTACCTGGAACTCATGGAGCACCTTTTCATGGACGAAAACCGATCAGCATGATTGTGTCCAACGTAAGCCTAAGTTGCACTAGGTCTGGTAGCGCGTGCCACTTAGAAGGGACTTCTTCAGAGCACACATTGAGCGCAACTGGACACCTGGTTGTCGCCGTGTGTCTCGGTTTTATCGGGACCTTCGGTTTTCTCAATAACTTAATTGTCCTCATTCTATTTTGTCGCTACAAGATGCTGCGCTCGCCCATTAATTGCCTGCTGGTTAGCATCTCCTTCAGTGATCTGCTGGTGTGTGTCTTGGGAACTCCGTTTAGCTTCGCAGCCAGCACACAAAGACGTTGGCTTATCGGACCCGAAGGATGTGTGTGGTACGCCTTTGTGAATACATGCCTTGGTGAGTTTTTTGTTCTGAAAGTTCATAGACAATTTATTAACTGTCATTGTATTAACTACCATTGATACAGTGCCGTTTCTCTGCATGCAGACTGACTGGTTTGGATGACAGCGTTTGTGGTTTTCACGGTCACTTTTGGTTATTTTAGGATTTTTATATTCTTCAAATATGGTCGCCAGTTAATTTTAAGTTAAACCGGACAACATTATTAGTGTCATTTGCTCCTAGGCGCGGGACATTGCTATTTCTATTTCTACGGTAGCTTTCCACTGAGATGAAGAGAGGGGACCTCAGATAACTGCGAAAATTATGTAGAGATGTCAGACACAATGTTTTGTTCTCGTTAAGCAATGAATCAGATGTGTTGAAATGTTTTCCCAAAATGGCAAATTATTGCTTTAAACATCTTACTTTGTGAACGGCAATTTTTTTGATGTTGTGTCACTTCGGTAAGGCTACACCTGAGAAACAACTCCCTCCCCCCTCCCCCCCCCCTCCTCTTTTTCAGTTTCACTACTCTTTGATGAGAGTTGTGTGAAAGCTAGTGAATACCAGATTTGCCTGTAACCAGTAAAGGCAAATAATCTTTCAGAAGATTATGTTAGTGCTGCTTGTTAGCTCTTCACTCCAGACTTGTCCAGGTCAGACAATAGTTTTCTCTTCACAGATAAGACATTTTAGACAAGTGTTTGCACTGTGGTTTAAGATGCAACATCTGTCTTTATATAATACTGATGTAAAATAGTAGTAAAGTTGTTCCTAGCAATGTGTTTGGTCAATGAGTGAATGAGGAAAGAAGGTTGGGAAGTGGATGTGGGTGTTTAGACTGCAGTGTAAGACAGGTTGAAAAGAAGTCTCTCATAGTTAAAAAAAAAAAAAAAAACACCTTGAAGACTGCTTGGATTAAGCAATAAGCCTTGTTTACTCCATAATAAATGGGGGACTCTGGTTCTGATAAAAACACTGTTCTCATGCTCAGACCTAAACATGACTTCATGACTCATGGCTTCTGGTTCTGATCATCACAAAATGGAAAACATGAATGGATTCCTGTCATTGTGATCATGATCTATTTGTGAGACAAATTTTGTTATTGTCCCAAGTCGTCTCAAACACTTACAATACACTGCGGTGTTTTCAAATAAATATCTAGTAATGCTGTTAAAAAAACAACATGAGAGAGAGCTCAGGAGACCAAATTTCAAAGGTATAAACAAAATTGAAGAGCTTGTGGCCAGACATGGCATCTCTCCATATAAGCCAATAGTGGACTGCTGCATCATTATCAATCTTAATTAGTGGAGTGGGAATGCAATCAGTCTAAAAGCAGAGGAGGTTCTGGATCTGTTTTTGGGCAACGCTGTTGTATTAAAAGAGAATCTAAGTGTGTGTGTGTGTGTGTGGCATATAAGCATTGGCATATAAGCAGTTGTGAGTATATGAGTGTGAGTTTATGACACAAGTTGGCATGTGCGTTGACTGTTCAGTACATACGGTAAGTAAAGCCTTTTTGTGTAACTCCTTTCTTTCAAAGCAGTGCCTATCTCTTGGTTCCCCAGAAGAATTCCCTACACAGAACTGCTCTCTTTATCAGCTTATCATCTGTTTCTGAGTGTCACAGGTTCAGGTTCTTCTATCCCAATAAATGAATTCAAATCAAATTGCACTTGCAACAACAGGTGATGTTTTCTGATTGGTCACAATCAAGGCAGCCCTAGAAAACAGTGGCTCTTGTTGCAGTAAAGTAGCTCATGGCGCCTTGTTACCGTCCTCTCCACTGATTAGCTTTTGCCAACACTGTGCATCTGACTGTAGGCAAGCACCTCATTTAAGCACCTTGAGTAATAACCACACGCCCCAAACCCACACACACACACACATGTACAGTATTTACCTAAATCACAACATAGTTGCACAAGGAGCACTTGATGTGTACTTGAACATGAGGCATATGTAGTGTGCATCTATATAAGATACTCCATTGATTTCCATCTTTAAATGTCTGTATGGTAGAATGGCGCACTCAGGCATAGCATAAACAATGTCTGCGCTCAGCTGAGGATGTTTTCAATGAGGGATGGGCCGTCTGACACCGTGTGGGTGATAATAATGAATGAGGTGCCATAAGGGAGGCAGGAGTGGAGCCCGCTGATGGGGGACTATAGGAAAGCAGCCACACATGCAGTTTAGTGGGCAAGGTTTAGAGACCTCAGCTTTTCAGGAACTTCTCTTAGAGCTCAATTATTAATGTGTTGACTTTGCACTCTGACACAACTCGCTATCTCTGTGTGAGTATCTGTGTATGTGGGAGTTTGTGTATGTGTGTGTGTGAGAGAGAGAGAGAGAGGAAAGAAAGGGCACCTTTTGTGTGTGTGTGTCTGTGTGTGGGTGTGTGTGTGTGCTGATTTAATTTGTGTCTCCCTCCTACTCACTTCACACACACACACAAGTGCAAACTGCACATAGCAGAAGAGGCACATTCATCCTTTTGGGGTTTATTGTATCACTGTTTAAGAATACAAGTGCGCCCAGTATCCTGAGACAGATTATGAAAGGAGACCTGCTTGTGGGACTAGAGCGTTTAATCAGAGTCCGTTTCAGCTGTTGTAATTGCACCATTGTTCAAACTCCCACAGCAAGTTGGGTATTTCCAGCATTGGCTTTGGGGACATAAAGCTTTCCTTATCAGAGACCTACAAAAATGCTTCACAAAATACATGTAGAAGACCACTTTAAATTGTAGTAAAAATGTAAGCAAGGTTTTTTTTCCTAAATAAAAAAAAAAAATTATTAAAATTGGAATAAAATATAGCTAACATAATTTCTTATTTTTTGTGCCATGTTGTTCCCATACCTTTTTGTCAGTTAATCCATCATAGATTAGGCTTACCGTACAGCAGGCAGGCTGTGATTTTCTCTGCAGGAGCTCAGCTGGCTTCTGGTGCAGCTGGTGTGATTGACAGCATAGGTGGAGTGGATAGTGCATGTTGACCTACCCCCACCCTATTCCATCGCACATCTCTGGCTATCCTCCACACCTAGTGTGCTATGTTAAGAGTTCATAATTCCAGTCTGCCACTCTTGAGAAAATCGCACAGTGTTTGTCTTTTGTCTTCCAGTATTGATATGGAAAGATGACTGTCAGGTTGTGTAACCGTGATTACATTGAAAAGTCTTTCTGTCTCTCTCATTTTTATTCTCTTTCATATCTTCCCCCTTTCTCTCTCTCTTTCAATCTTTATCTCTCACCTACACTCAGTTGTACATTATAACACACCATACAAACACACACACTAACGCACATACACACAAACAGGTCACTGATGATATCAGGTCAACGCATTTTGGAAGCTCTCATGTTCTTTTCATTCACCCTCTCCTTCCCACACATACACTCTCAGCGCTCATGAGTGGTTTTATATATTTCATTCTGTTCATTTTCGTCTTTATTCTCTCTCCCTCTCTCCCCCACTCAGGCATTGTGTCCCTGATCTCACTGGCCGTGCTGTCATACGAGCGTTACTGCACCATGATGGGGGCAACGCAGGCTGACGCCACCAACTACAAAAAGGTGGCAATGGGCATCGCCTTCTCCTGGGGCTACTCGCTGGCCTGGTCGGTGCCACCACTATTCGGCTGGAGCCGCTACGGCCCCGAGGGGCCCGGCACCACCTGCTCCGTCAACTGGACGGCCAAGTCAGCCAACAATGTGTCCTACATCCTTTGTTTGTTCTTCTTCTGTCTCATCCTCCCGTTTGCGGTCATTGTCTACAGCTATGGTAAGCTTCTGCAGGCCATCAAACAGGTAGGTTCACTCGGACAAATACAACACTTTTCTATGCGTATGGGTTTATGGCATGGCAGTATTTTTATATATAGTTTGTGTGTCTGTGTGTGTGTGTCTTGCAAGAAATGGTCCATCCTGAAGAGAGAACCCAAAGTGCTCCGGTTACTATTTTAACTTCATCGCTAGGCCTCAATTTGAATTGCAGGTTGTGAAGCTATTGGTGATCTCTGGGTCCAGCAAATAGTATCACAATAATGCCACTAACGGATGAGTATTTATTATCTGGGGACTGGCTGGAATTGTCTCCCTTTAGTCATTAATAAGAATTAATGAAGCCTGCCTGTACTAAAAACTCAATCCCACAGCCAACCACCTATCTCCTCCCAGGCCACTATGCAACCAGAAAAGATAAGTCAAGGGTCAATTACAGTAAACTGTGGCTGTTTAGCCTACACATTATTTTACTGTAACTCACTCACTTTATGCTGTATCTGGAAATGGATACACATGGCATTTTATATAAACTGCTTTTAAGAAGTATCATAGAGTTAAAAAAAAAAAAAAAACTGTTGGCCACTAACAAATACCTAATTAACGCCTGTATTAGTAACTTGTAAGGCAGTGTTAAGCAACATTAATCATTTGTTAGGCATGTATTTACACGTTTCTTGTTTATGATGAATCAGGCCTCTTGATTTAATCTTAATAAGGACTTGACTTCTACTTACTACTACTAAGTACTGAGTGCCAGAAAAGAATGTGTAACAAATGATTGAGGTTGCTTAACACGTGCCTTACAAGTCACTTATAAAGACATTAATTACTTATGTATTAGCAAACCTTGTGAACCTTGAAATAAAGTGTTACCAGAATTTGTTTATGCCTTTGCAAGGGATTTTGTGATTACCTGAAGAAGTTTGGCTGTGACAGTATGCCTTTGAATTTGGTTTTGATTGTTTATAAGAGAACAATATTAACTAGACTGCATTTTCTCGGCAGAAACTGCAAAGTGGACTTGCCACCACTCCCCCACCAACCCTCGCTCAACATCCCCCAACACCCACACATCATCCCCTCTCCATCCCCTCCAAAAACCCCCTCAACACCCCCAACCCAACCCCCCTCCAAAACCCCCTTTTTAACACCCCCTCAACCCCCCCCCCCACGCCCCCCCCCCCCCCCCCCCCCCCCCCCCCCAACCAACCCCCCACTCAACACCCACCCACCAACCAGCCCAATACACACACATGCACACACACACACACAAGCATTTCTCCCATACTTTCTTATCCACATTCCCCCAAATCACACCCCCCCCCAACAGCCCCCCACCAACACCCCCATCACTCAAACACCACTCACCACTCAAACAGACACTCATACACACACACAAGCATTTTTCCCATGTAATACAATGAGGAGCGCCCCCACCCCATGCATTTCTATGGGAAAAAAACGACAAGAAAAAGAGGGATAACGGGGGAATGACAAGAGATATCAAAAAGATGAATGTAAGCACACCGATCGAGATCAAGAGGGCAAGTCCACTAATAAATTGCTGTTTTCAGATGTAAGAAAATATAACTGGAAATAAAATCTGATGCAGTGGTACTTGTTGGTCACACTACCCATATCAATAATACATTTTGCACATAATCTATGAGGAAGTGTGAACTGGCAAAGTGAAGCAATTTTTTTTGCCCTGTCAGCCTGTTTTTAAATGTTCTTTTGTTGTTGCACTCACTGTACTATAATAACAAGCCACCATGGTGTACTCCCAAGTGAATACATTTAATATGCTGTGTGGTCTCGCTTCTTTAAACGATTTCGGTCAGATGATTTATCCACTCCCTACACGAGCAGTTCGCCCCTAACCCTTTACAAGTGTCAGGCAGGAGGGATGGGCTCGGTGATACTCAAGCACTGTGGTGCCAGAATATTTGAATAGCGATTATTTGTAAACAGTAACATATTTTGTATGGCAGAGAACTTAATACAGCATAATGAGTAAACAACAGCAACATGTAACAGTTTGTTGTTGGTTGTTTTTTTAGTTCTTGTGTATTTATCTCTAAAGAGAGAGGTGCACCAGACACCTCTTAAACAGATTATATAATAAGTTACTGCTTACCACACACTTGCATGAGGCCTGGGTCAAGGGCAGGTGAACACAAAATGTCTGCTTTCCTAGAGTTTAGTAAAGCCGCACTTAGCATAATTGTGTTTCTGACAAGTTGACACAGAAATTGCATAGTGAACAACTATATTTTGATACTGCACAAACAAGTTAAATAAAATCTGCCAAGATCCGCGGAAAGGTAAAAAAAATAAAGGATTTTGAAATAGATGCAAAGTCAGTGACTTTTGTGATTCCATTAGAAGGAAAGAAGTGTAGGGCAGACCTCCAGTGGGTCATATTGTCCCTTACGCTCAAAGATAGTCATTCTTAAAATGTGTTTAATGCATTCACTCAGTCTGTCACAATACCACTTTGTTAAAATTTTCCTCATTAACTAAATGATGTCAATCACATGATCAGACGTTCTAAAAGAGGGCGCAAGTATCATCGCCAAACCGTCACCCGTAATTTTATTTTTGAACTGAGTGTATTCTATTCACCCATCCGCTTGTGTCCTTTGCCTTTTGGGTGTGAATGAAAAGCAGAAATTGTCTCTGTCCTTCCCAATTTTGTGTTTTGTCTGGGTGCTTTTGAGCCTAGTGCTGTTCCATTAGAGCGACCTTCAGTGAAATTATATGTAAACAATAACCTTTACACTCGTTGTTCAGTCTGTTGAGCAGCGCAAAAGCAGGACTTTCATGCCCTGAATGCTAGCAATGGAATTTTTTTCTGCTCACTGTCACAAAACCAGTACTGACTAGGTCAGTCCTAAAATGCAACAGGTAGACCTGCAGAAATGCAGATAGGGGCTTGGGTACCATCCCGGAGACCAACACACATCTGTTTGTGCCAGATATGCTTTTCTCCCTGGAAAAAAATAACATATGAACAAATGTACGGCAGATTTGCATTACCTTCAGCCGATAGTGTCACCAGGCTGAATCGCTAAAAGAAGCAGCGGGACATTAAAATTCATTCAAGGTCTCTCTTTCTCCAGGAGACTTGAATGGCAGCTATTATGCAGTGCACTGGAAGGCCCAGTGAATCTCATTTTGTCCAGAAGGTCATCTATAGATACATACACAATGAGATCAAGAAGCTAGAATGGGCCGCTAATCAGGTGACCTAGTAACCAAGCAAAGAAAACTTCATCTCAGGTCCCTCTGAACATGGAAATGTGAGCACAGCAAATTCTTTGATTTACCATAATTGTGGTTGTTTGTGGGAACTTTTTCTCTGTCTTTTTTACAAATAGATGAAAGCGGCGACCGGGAGGCGTTCCACATGGATGTAGCACAGTCGCTGAAATGCACCTTGGAGAGTACACTAATTCCCCAGCCTCCCTCCTCTTGCTCGCACACTCTCTGAGGAGTCAGCAGAGTTTGAATATGCAGAACTTGGCCCAGTGTTGCATACACTTTGTACCAATCTGACAGGACAGAGAGCGAGTGAGAGAGAGAGAGGGGGGGACGGGGGGGGGGACAGGGACAGGGACAGGGACAGGGCAGGGAACAAAAAAGAAACTGCTCTGGACCTTGAAAGTGCAAGGATGCAGAAAGCCATTTAAAGAGGCAGAGCATGTTGAGTATCAGTATGCCGTGCCCAGGACATCAGTTTATACTTTTAAAGGAAGAGCACTTAACCTCGGAGGGGCCCCCAGAGAGTCAGTTGCAGTTGTATCTAAGGACACCCTGCTGTTGGCTCACCCGGCTCAGGTGCATCTGGAGGGGGATAGCTTAAGCATGACAGGCTGGAGACTCTGAAAGAATAGTGATGGGCGCCTCCAGGGGCATGGACGAGTGGAATTAACACCCAAAGTGCTGATGCTATATGCTTCCTTAAAAGGTCACAATGTAAAAATTGCAACAGTCAGGACATGGGCGAGGGGCATGTTGGAAAGAAGCTAAGGCCTTTGGTCAAGTTGTAAGTTACTTATCAGATTGACCAGAGAGAGTGAAGGGCGGAAGTATAGTATAGGATGCAGCAATGGACTCCCTGCAGAGGGGAAGATGTACTTTGACACCTACACTCTCATGCACAGATGCAAAAGCAGTTTCATATTATCCAGTGAATAGAATTGCAGGTTATGTAACCATGAAAGTTTCCCTGTTTAGTAGAGCACTTTCTTTTTTTTTTTTTTTTTTTTGGAGTAGATTGAACTTTTTCAATATTCTTACAAGCTGTACAATGTATTTTATTCTTAAACTGAATAATGAGTTAATGTGCACACAAGCCATGTCAATAGATTTCACAGACCTCTCTCTCTTTCTGTCTCTCTTGATTGAAGTGCTGTAACAAGTGGCCAAGTCCACTATTCTCTTTTTTTAGCAAGCGCTTCAGAAAACCAAATGTCAGAAGTGCTCTTTTCTGTGATAAGATAGCACATTGACAAAAACAAGCAAGTTGTGTGTGTGTGTTGGCCCCATTACGCTTCTCTCACAACCCTTTCAGATGTACGGAGAATGATTTGGTTTTTATGAACAGCTTTATGGGAAGTGCCCAAGCTTCCCCAATAATGTTTTGACTTCTTCCTATTTTAAAGGAGTCAAACACAAAAGTACCCAACACATGCTCGCTGAGTGTGCCAAATCTTTCGCTAAGTTAGCAAGCTGTAATTGATATTGTTTGAACCCAGAGCCTAATGTTTTCCCCTCATGTATAATTATCAGAAGATTATTTTAGCGCTGCAATGCCCATAATCCTCCCAGTCTGATGTTGGGGAACAGGGTTTTTCCTGAGGCCGCTCCAGTTCCAGTGCCATTCGGTGTTAGAAGGACATTTTGTTACCCTTCAATATTCACAGGCAATGGGAATTACTGCTCCCCCCTTGTGTCCGTGCATCTGTGGCAGTGTGAGTTTAAAAAAGCAATACCGTATTTTCACTCATATAACGCACGCTATACGTGTTTTTGCAAACCGCGCACTACCCCTGCGCGGTATATCCGTGAACACGCTATATAAGTTTTTGTTTACACAGCCACCTCTTAATTTTTTTACAAGAACACGTTCTATGAGTAGATATAACACGGTGAAAATATATCTTGGCGGTGGCTACTTGATTTAAATTACCGGTAAGTGCATAGAACCCGTTTGGACCCGGGCCAATTTTTTTTGGCAATCTGCAAAGCATGCTTTCCTACTGAAAAAAAAAACGTTATTAGGCTATATCATGTCATAGGCCTATATGCTACTCTAATTTGTTTTTAAGTAATTAACATTAATTGACTAATGATTGCATCAGCTCCTGCCATCCGTCATTCAACAGATAGGCTTAGCAACCTGACTAGCTAATGATTTGGCTATGCATTAGTAAAGTTGCTAATTCTCACGTGAGAACACTCAAGATTCTTAGCTAGCGAAACAAAAATGTCACTGTCCAAAGCGGCGAAAAAGAAAAGTTTTTAGCGAATGTAGGACGTATAAAGAAGAGTGGAAGGAAAGGTCTGTGTTCAGCCTACCTGAATTTATGAACATCCAACATCTCATCTTATATTGGAAGGCACCACGAGACGACGCATGGCCAAAAAACATATCCACTTGCTAATTGGTGCTCTTTGTTAAGCGCTATGAGACCTGTCTTTTGTAAAATGCCCTATACAAATAAAATTGAATTGAATTTAGTTTAATTTAATTGAAGAGCTAATGGCTGGATGTACACAGAGCTGCAAGATCCTGGTTTGGGCACTTACAGCAAAAAGTTACAAATGCGTCCCTCAACGCAGCATGGATTCTCACAACAACAGGCTACTGGCGCAGAGGTTATTAAGGAAGTGATAGCGATAGTGTAATGAAATCTGTTGAATTGTCGTTTTTGACAGCAAATATTATACGTTTTTATTTTAATCAACCTCATCTGGCGG
This sequence comes from Limnothrissa miodon, assembly GCA_017657215.1. Taxonomy (NCBI): domain Eukaryota; kingdom Metazoa; phylum Chordata; class Actinopteri; order Clupeiformes; family Clupeidae; genus Limnothrissa; species Limnothrissa miodon. The sequence continues at coordinate 84,136 of JAGFZM010000196.1, forward strand.
GCCAGATATTATTGACGGCGGGCCTATACTGCTTTAGAAGATGCTCTGATTTTCGACTAGAATTGCATTGCACTTCTTTGTTATGTCATCATCGTCGTGGTAATGAGATGCCATGTTGGAACAAAGAAAATGTATTAGAAATGAGCTCCCGAGTTAATGAGTAAGAATTCAACAACAACAGGAATCACATGTTAAATGGGCAGCATGTGCGGTATACGTGTGGGCGCGCTAAGCTGAATTTTTTATACATAATTGCTTTGTCCCCGTGCGCTATATGCGTGTGCGCATTATTCACGTGTGTGTGTTATATACGTGAAAATACGGTATTCCCCTTCTTGTCCAGTTTTCCTTGCCTCCCCTACATGTTCCGTTATCCCCAAAAAAGGCCCCATCTGGGATGTGTGCTTCCTGGAGCTGGAGGATTTGGAAAACGTTGTCAAACTGGGATATAAATGATTTTCTCACGGGTCCCCAGAACACCTGCATGCCTGAAAGTGCGCATACATACATAAAAAACTGTGAAAAGGTACAAGTCATAAATTATAGCCATATTCACACAGAGTATATATGCCAGACTGAGAATTCACACACACACACACAGACACACACACACAGATATAAACACTGGCATAGACTGCACAATGGGTCCCCAGTCTTTGCTGTCAGTTGTCAAATCCATCCAAAATGCCACACAGCTGGGGTCTGGCCATTTCCTGGACATCTATCCGCCTTTATAAAGACACTACCTGTCCTACTGTGTGATGATAAACTGAGCTTGAAATAGAGTATTCCAGTGAGACATGGCCAAACAGACGGATGGAAAAAAACAGAGTCAAGGATCTTAAGTGACAGTTCTGTCATAGGAGAGGGGAGGACGAGGTGAGGAAGAGCTGGAGGAGGAGTGGAGGCTGTAGTGAGAGGAGGCTGTCAGGGCTCCAGCCAATGCAAAGAAAGATGAAATAGAGATATGCCTGATGTTTCTGCAACTGCACTCACTATCTGTCAAGTTTTTGACACCTCACATTTGGATCCTCAGTAGGGTTTTTTTTTTGGTTCCACACATGGAATTTCCACTATTGCTTTTGATGGTGTCAGACGATTGAATGAAAAGACCCCATTATGAATGTTGAATCACTAGTGCAACTCTTTCAGGGTGGAAATTGCTGGTCTTGTTTGCTTCAACCATTCCGGTTAACGAGGATGAACACATAAGCTCTGAGAAGTGTTTGTGGTTTCTAGGCCTAGTGGCTGCATGCTGTTGTATCAGTGTGTTTTATGTGAAGCTGTCTAATTAGCTTGCTTTTAAAACTGTAATCCCCTGTAATCACTGGCTTCTACAGAGACAAAGAGCGAGTCAGCGGCCATTGCAATTTACTGTCAGAGCAGTCATTTCAGGTGACTGTGATTCCTTTCAGTTCACACAGCTCTTTCAAGGTAGGGTCCAGGGAATCTTTGGCTGAGTGCGTAGACAAACGTGCTCTGCCAAATCTTCTACAAAAATTACCTCCCCCCCTTTGGTACACATACACCCCTTCCCAGAAGTTGCCATTTATGCCTTTTATGGTGACAGCATTCTGCTCCATCAGAGCGTCACTGGCAGTGGACAGTGGATTTTTGACGGATCACGCACAAAAGAGCTGTTTTTATCTTGAAAACTGTCATCGATGAGCTGGGCTCGGGTATAGCTCGCAGGCAGATTCTCCAGTGTTTTGTCGTGAAAAATTGAGAAGCTAATAACACTGACTGTCAGCTGGAGGCAGTCATGTGTGTCAGAGGGAGCAGGCTTAGCTCCCCTCACTGGGGTTCAGAGGGAGATTGACAGGGCTCACTCATAGTTGGCTAGCATGAACTGACGTTAATTTTCCTAAGCCCTTACTTGTTTTAACCCCTTTTTAAGTTGAATTGAGCCAAGGCTTGAGATGCTTTTAAAGTCCTACCATCTCGACCTTAATAAATCAGCATGCCCACAAAAGACACCAAAGAAACATTGTCACACGTCGGTGGACTAACGCTCGCTGACAGCAAAAGTCATGAACTCCTGGAGTTTCTTGAGGGAGGGATAAGGCTAGGCTCTTCTTGGGGCCTGGGAAGTGAGGTGATGCAGGGAGTGTCATCTCCCGTCTAGCAACCGTGAACACTTTGCCTTTCTTTCACCCCCGTTGCATCACAGATCTCATGGCAGCGCACAATGGGTGGTGGAGGGGGTTAACTGGGCAGTGTCGGCACTTGCATGCGGTTCCAGCGGGGTCACCATGGGACCGGAGAGGAAAGTGTGCCAAATAATTAGAACCTTCAGCAGGGGTTTTGGTTTAGGTTTACCTTCTGCTGATGTGGAGGACATGAATGAGGAGATATTGTGTTCCGTGAGTCCGTGTTTGGTGTCAAGGTGCAGAGAAACCTAATCTGCCTTTGCTGTTAAAGAAAAGCACAAGCCACACACGCACACCCGTGCCCAAATCTTTGTGTAACATCCATGCTAAACCAGTTTGGTTTTGTTGTGCAGAAGTATTCCTTTACAGCCTGGCACTCTCCAAATCTCAATATACGGTCCCTGTGACTGTAGTCACAACAAGTGCCCACCAAGCTAAAACGCTAGCCAAGAGTTATCCCTGCAGCCAAGTGGTGGTAGCTCATCCTGTCGGTGCACACACACCACCTTCACAAGATATGGATCCCTTTGCCTTAATGAATGACCTTCTCGATATGCATGCGTGCATTGGTTGTAATTCTGTTTATGTGACAGTGCGGGAGGCTCCACCTATGTGATTGTGTGCTGGAGTCATGTAGGGGATACAAATTGCTCTCCAGCATTATCAGATAGGCTATTCAGTGATGCAGCCACCGGCCTTCTGCACACTGCACGTGTCCTCGTGGCCCAGGTGTCAAGGCCCAGACTCTCTGATGAATCTGTATATTGTTATTTATGCGTCTATGCTCTAAATCCTGCAGGCAATTTTCAATTATGTGTTTACGATTGTTCTGGGGGCATCAAAACGATTTTGCATGCATATAATGAAACTGTATTTTACTTCCTGGTATTGGCTGCTTAGCTAAGCTGTCTGCGCTACCAGAAATGAATGGGCAGGTGTCTTTTGGAGGTGCACCAATGTCCTCGACCAAGTGGAAGTGCATGGCTTTGGTCCTGTAGCATCCCCATTGTGCTTTTCCACATTTTGGGCTAAAGGGGAGCAGCAAGCAGCGTTGTCCCTGGACTGCCTTTAGACAATAGATGATGGATGTGCTTCATCAGGGAGATGATTCGGGTCCTGAGTGAAGGGATCCATTCTATTCAATTGCAGGACAGAAACCTCCTTTTCTCTGTAATGTATTGGAGGGAGAACCCTGCTCAAGCGTGAAATACACACAGAGCTAGTGGGACTGCAAGAATCCGTAAGGAAAGTCTCTCATTTGTCAGGCACCCGATGGATGGCTACTGAACAAGGACGGATTCAGTGATAAATTCTTTTAGGCGACAAAAGAGGGGGAGAAAGTTTGAAGTGTGTCTCTTTAGAAAAGGCCATTTTCTTCCTTTTTAGTGGATACAAAGGTTCTGGTACTACAAAGGAAAAAAAAAGAAAGAAAAAAAAACATTTGCTATCTTTAATTCTGTTTTTCTTATGGAGGGCTTTTACGGTGTAATAGATCAAATGTTTATAAGCAACATCAATTTGTTCTTTGTTTTTTTTCCTTTAGTTTTACAGCCCTATTGTCTGAGTAAGCCCACAGTAACTATTGATTATTATGGGCAACTAGCTTTCCTAACTGTAATGTTGATGCAGTGAATTTAATGATTCCCTGTAAATGAGATCAGAGATGTTGAAAGAGAATGTGATCTTTATGAGATGCTCAGGCAGTAATACATCCCTTCACACCTGACAAACTCTTTTCTCTGACATCCCCTCTCTCTCTCTCTCTCTCTCTCTCTCTCTCTCTCTCACACACACACACACACACACA
>JAGFZM010000196.1:88102-131217 GCA_017657215.1 Limnothrissa miodon
ATCTCCTTAAGCAGCCGGGCTGCCAAACCTTCGCACCCACCTGTCTTGGGCCACTGCGAAATGACAGATTCCCCTTGACTATCTCAGCACATGGGCGGAGATACATTGTGTTTCGCTCTGAATAAATCAAGATTAAGATCGTCAGTGTCCATGCCCGCTTTGTCTCCTCCTGTTGTTGTAAGTAGGTCGTCAGAGGAGCTGGTGGAGGCCTGAGATAAAAGCCTGGAAACATACTGGGATCTATCATTCTTTCATGCAACCCCTTCTTCTTTATCCCCGTGCTCTTCCTGCACTCCTTTTCTGTCTTCCCATTGCTCGCCTGTTCCCTTGCAGCTGCCTCTGTTTGGTTGTAAGTGGCTCGGGTAGAAGTGGAATGCAGGCAACTCGGGCCATCTGTCTTACGGTGTGCGTAGTGTTTTTTTTTCTTTGTGCACCACCATCTATTTTCAATTGTTCACAATGACTAGAAAGTGTATGCGGCTGCAAAGACAAAAAGAACTGTGCCTACAGTAGCACTTATATTTTTCTTACCACAAGTACATTCAATTGAAGTTTTTCACATAGGTGCAGGTATTCCCAAAAGGTTTGTAAGCCTTTCATAAATAAATAACTTGGAGTTGAGGGTTGGGCAATTTGTTTTCTTTTTATACTTAAATTTTAGATACTGAAAAAACAGACAGTTTTAACCACAAATGCAAAATGTCTAGACAGCTGGACATCAAGTACGCACAAAGGAGAGGATAGTGATGTTTATTTTAATTAACTGTTGTCATAGTGACAAATAAATCATGAAAGCTATCTTTTTTCCTTAAGCGCTTCAATGAAGCACCTTCCAAAGCACCAAAACCAGTCCTTTTTTAAACTATACACTGTAAATATACACTATGTGAATAGTATGGTAATGAATAGTATGGTAGTAATAGCACACTTCCAATACTGGCCTCTTTCTGTTTTCTTTATGCTGATGGGGTATCCTCTGGCAATCTCTGGGCTGTGCCACCCGCTTGGCATTCTCCCGCCAGCTTGCCCAGTCTCACAGCTGGTGTCCATCTTCTCAGCCTCTCCCTAACAGGCTTCATTCATTTTTACCCTTAATGCTTCTGACAGAATATCAATAGTAGTTGAAGCTGTCTCAGAATAATGCTGATATTGACCTTTCGTTATGTAACAGATTTTTTTGCATCACTTTTGAGCATCCAATATTTGAAGGTGCCCTATGAGATGCTGCAGGATTTTACCGCGAATTCATTTTTGTCTCAAATTGCAGGGATCTCTCTTTGATCGGCTTGCTTTTTGCCCCCTGAATACATTGAAAAGAAAGATATGTTACGACCCTATGTTGGTCTGGACGTTCGACTCTTGACTCTTGACTCTGACACTCCCACTTGGACATACACATTTCTCCACTTACATTGCACCACACGCATGCATACACTCACTATCGCAACTTCACAATCACAAACAAACCTTACTCTGATCCTTGCCGGCTTTTCTTACTACCATCTAAATCCATATCCCCTAGACATAAGCTAAAGGTAAATAAATATTCTTTTGTTGTTCATATTGGTGTTTGTCTCCGTTTATGTTATGGCCCAAACGAGCCTGGGTCGTAACAGACAACACAGGAATTGTTGAAGTTTCAATAAATATTGAGATGGCGGGTTGTACCAAATTTCTTCTTCTTTTTTCTACCAACTAGGGATGTCAAAAAAAGAAAATATCTTTAACCGATTATCACGCCTCATTAACCTGTTAAAAAACGGTTAACCTGTTTATTTGTTGCCCTAGTTACGGCAGCGTCAAAATACAATTTTACACCCGTCAAAATACAATTTTAACACAGGTCTATTTCTTTTTATATATTCACTGCACTGCTGCATCTAATGTAGCTAGTTCAATTGATCTCTAAAGAATACTCTGGGTGCTTTTGTAAATTCAATCTGCCACTCTGAAAATGGGATAGCACTCTGCAGTTAAAAAAAGATGAGTATTCTATTTTTCTGTAAATAAACTAATGGTTTTTGAAAGATCAAAATAACCCATTTTTAACCGGTAACAGATAATTTTAAAACCGGTTAAAGGTTAACCATTTACATCCCTACTACCAACAGGACCTTAGAATTATGGGTTGGGGCCACTAGTGCTTTTCTGAAATCACACTCCTTGTACAAGGCAGGCTATTGTCTTCCCTACTGTCCAGCAGTGTGTCATGCTTGTCAGCAGAGATTAATCTGCAGGTCCTCGTGCAGAGTTGAGCGGGCTAGACTGCTTATGGGACCTGACAGCTCCATGGAGTCTTATTTATGAGGTGGAGACATGTGCCTCCTTCTCTCATGTCTCTCTCTCTTTCACTACTGTCCTGATGTGTACTGAAGTGTACGTGTGTGTCTATTTAGTGTGCAGTTGTGGCCTGCGCCAGAGATCTGACATTTTCTCAGGCTCATAATCACAGTAGTCCCATTGCGTATGATTTTTACATGCGTGATTAAGAATTTGGACATGTTTGGTTACATTCGGACAACACTTGGACGTACACACATCCAGCTTTCTTTACAAGTAAAATAGAGTAAAATAGAGTTTCTAATGTGGCGAGAAATGTATCAGAGTTAACACTGGCCCGGTCCCGACAAAGTCAGAGGTATAGAGAAACTTCCAGTTTGTTAAAAACATGTTGCTTCATCAGATTTGGGACCACAAATATGCTGAGCAAATGTCTGCAAGTCAAACAACAATCACGCGTTAGTTACAACAGCACTTCGGCTATATATATTTTTTTTTACATATCAGGTCAGACTGGGCTAAGGCAAACCTTGCATGGGGGAGTGTCAGGCTTGATTCTTTGGACCCCAATTTTGCTCTTAAAGGAAAACTGAGAGGCAATCAGCCCATATCCCTGTTTGAGACTACTGAGTGCTCTCAATCAATATCAGAATCACAGCAATTAGTACCATGTACACTGAATTTTAAAAAAACTGATAAGTAACATTAACAGACGGGGGCGTTAAAACACAACTTTCATGCCCTCATCACCAGTTAGCGTTGGCTCCTGTGCCACTATTTTGTACCAATTGACAGCACTCCACAATTTGAAACACCAGGACTATGGGTTGAATCACTCCGGATAATCGCTTTAATTGTTGCAGTTTGAAGCTGTTCAGTCTTTTGTGTCTCCATGTTTGTTTGTCTGGCAAGTCGTTGTACAGCTCAGTTGCTCACTCCATCTCTGTCAAACTTCATCAACGCAGCGTGGCTCCCCCAAAGGAGATCTCTCCATTTCTCTCGTCTTAATCAACTTCTCCAAATTACCACAACACAAGCGAGCGCCTCTAAATAGTCCCAATGCATTCCCCACCACATCCCGCCCCCCAACACGGACGTCTTGATCACCGAGGCTAGCGATAGCTCTCACAGCAGGCTCACAGAGGCAGATATGAAGTGCTTTGCAGGATGGGCAAGAAGAAAAGGAGCAAAAAACAGAATCCCGGTGAGCGAACATTTCACTTTTATGTCTCACCTGCCAAGTTTACCTGGCAACATCATGAGCTCCAGCACTGCTGCTGCTGCAAGTCTCTTGCTCCAGCGCCTTCTACTTGAAGCCGTCCTGCAGGGTTGACATTCATCACAGGCAGCTTGTGTGTGTTCTTGATGGCTGTGGCAGTGTGTGTGTGTGAGAGAGAGAGGGGGGGGAGTCTGGCTGTGTGGAGAAGGGGACAAGGTCGAGGTAGGCATGTGGAGAAGCTGCCCCTACTGTGAGCACCTTCTCACTGTGCACCGGATTAGCCAAGACCCTCCAGTGCAGGATCTCATTATTCCAGCATTACCGTCAGGAAGGGCCAACTTCTGTGTTTGTGTGTTTATGTTCGTGTGTGCGCATAGGATTTCCACTTTCACATACTGCACAATAAAATATGTTGTTCACACAGAGACACACACACACACAAAGTCTGCTCACAACTGGCTTCTCTGAGCTCAGGTGCGTATCTCGTGTGTTGGCAACCTGTTTGCTGATTGCCCATCAGTGTCGTTGCTATTCGAAGTTCAAACTCGAGAATTTAAGGCACTTTCCCTGGGGATGATATGGAATATGCACAGAATATATGTCAACTGAACCCAAATCAAATGTGTCTCACTGGTGAAGACTTGATTTTCTCTAATGTTTGAATTAATTTGAACCACGAGATGATATGAGCAATACTGAGTGCCATGGCACATAATCACACTGGTGTGAAAAAATAAAGCAGATTAAGAAATGTGTTATGACATCATATTTGTTGATATTTATTAAAAGATTAGATTGAGCAGAGTTGACAGTATCTACCCAATTATATAACATTGCAGCCAAGTGGAAAAGCAGTTACTCTCAACATGCTATTGATATGAATTGGGTTGGTAGTTAAAAATCCTCTTTGACGGCTGTCTTTAAAAGTGAGCCTAAAATAGAACCTAATGTAATACCTGGTCTCACATATACTTATCATGAGTAGCGAAGCCCGCCTTTGAACTTTCAATGCCCTGTGGAGCTGTATTTGTAAGTAAATGATATAAACGAGATATTATGACACCAGTGAAGTACTTGGACTGGATGGAGATGGGTTGCTGTGGTGGAGGCTGTTGTGTAACGTTTTTCACAGCTGGATTCTTTTAACCCAGTTTTATGTTTCCCATTTCACGGCTGGTGTCTGTAATCCATTTAGCTCTCGAATCATTGCTTTTAATTGCATTTCATGAGCAAACATGAGTCTTAATAGGCTGTTCAGAGATTTAATTACACTAACACAAGTGTGGTACCATTTGACACACACACATAGACACACACACACATACAGAGAAACACACAACTTTGATATTCAGCAATTGCGCCTAGAGAAAAAAACATGTCTGCATTGCTGCTTTATCCAACCTTTGCTGTCACATCAACATCCTTCCAGCTCATTCACATACTGGCATTCTACATGCTGGCTCTGTCGCTCATCAACACACATATTCACACACACACATAGACAGAGATGCCCATTTTTGCCCAAACCCTTATGCCCCAATCCGTCCTGTTGGTGCTTTATTTGGTCGTTTAGTGTGTTCACACATACAGTAGAGATAGCAGCCTCTAGTGACTAACATGCATCGCAGGGACTTTTTCATTCCAAATTCCCGTCACGCAAATCCCACTATGTATTCAGTTGATCCCCCCTCTCACAAACATAAACACAAACACACACAGCAGTGTGCTGGGGTTAGGCAAGCAGTCTCTAGACTCACCAGCTATATCTGACAAACAGAGTAGACAACACATTAACAACTTTTCTTCGACTTTTCTGGGCATTTTTGTCGTTTTGGGCTAGCAGTCGGAAAGAGGGCAGGTCTAAATAGCTGTCCTAACTAGGTTACATATTACCAGATCATTGGTACTTGTGTCTTATCTGATCTCATTAGCACAGTGGAGATAACTAAGAGGACAGAACTGTATTCATTAGTTCAGTTGATAACTAATCTATGAACCAGCCTCCTGGGTATTGCATATCTAAAGACACTATGAGCTGTGACCAATATGATCCCATTAAAATGTAATCAATCACAATATCTTGCAATGATTCATTGTCTGTATTAACCTGATGTTTGTGGATGCGATAAATGTATTTCCTCTAAGCCCTTTGGTTTTTAGTGTCCATAGATTTTGGTGACCTTTGACATTGTGCATCTACAAACTCAGTCATTATACTGCAGATTGTAAGTGGGTTTTGTTATTGTTCAGTTATTGTGCTGTAACACTATACCATAAAGCACAAGTATGGTATTACTCAAGTATTGAACTTTACGGCATGGCCATTTGGTGCAGTAAAACATTACTGCAATGCAGGTGATAAACACTCCATTATTTGTTTTTTGAGGTCCTGTTCATTAAATAAGGTTAAATCTGCTTGGTTTACTATTGTTCATATCTCTCCTATAACATGGACATAGAGGGAGAGAGCCATATACTGTCCATATAGTTACTCTGTGGATAAAGCTTTTTTTTTTCATTATACCAGAGAAAGAATAAGAAAAGCAGCAAGACTCTGGCTGGTTGTCCTCACTTCAGTATAATGAAAGCACAATGCAGTGTTACAGTATATCCTTAGATAAATAATAATAATAACACACATGATTATCTTATTATCAGTATGTAAAAAATGTCATTGTATTTTGGATTTCTTGTACATTAATGTGCATTAGTAGTTGTTATGTTGAGTTGCCTCTTTAGGATGTCATGTCTTTTTTAACAGTAATGATTTTTGTTTAACAGTAACATCTTGTTGCTGTAAGAGTATTTCTGTCTGGATGTTTACTCACACCACTATCTTTACTCACACAAGTCACCCTTTAGAAAGCTCCTTCGGCCCATTCTGTGCAAAAAAGATGTTGCTAATCTGTATGGTGTGCTTGTTTCCATTCTCCTTGTGTCCTTTATCAAGAATCTCTAAAGCAGAAACACTTAGTTTAAAGTTAAATTAAATTAGATTGATGCTGATGGACATGAAAGCCATTTAATTTCCTTGATTAATAGTGTTAGGCTTCTGCGCAAATGCAGACTTATTTGTGTGAATGTCCAGAGTTAGCTAGCGCACTGTTGAGCTGGTTTGTATGTTGTGTAACTTCTGGAGACAATGAAATCTCTCTCTGATCCAGACACCTTACCTCTACTCAGGTCACCTCCACAGTCTTCCTGGCACGCACTTGGGCCCATTTCAACATGCGCATGGAACTGCTGCTGTAGGATAGGAACCTTTAGGGGCCGTTCACACGGAATGCGCTTTTCACCTCCAAAACCACCTACTGTGTCGCAACCATTCCAAAAACTCGGCTTTTGCAAAGCGGTTAAGAACGTAAATGTTGCTAGGCAACGCCCATTGTTAATAAAAACGCAACCTCAAAAGTTCAACCATTTTCAACTTTGTGCGCCTCGCGTTTTTAGAAGCCTCACGTTTTTTTGAAAGAGACAAGTGACAAAAAAGCCGAATGCGTCGCAGCAGTTTCAAAGACACATTGTTCCATAGGGAAACAATTGAAATCAAGCGCCTGGAGGTTAAAAAAGCATGTCCGTGTGAACGGCCCCTTACTATGGTAACCTTTATATCTCCACTGATTGTGCAGAATAGATGGCAGCCATTTGTTGGAGGATCTTAGTGTTGTGGTAGAGGCGAGGGTAACCTTATCCTTATAGAAAGTGAAGGACTGTGTATCTTGCTCTGGTTTGTTCTAAAGCCTTTTTTATGTTTTATGTCACTAGAGAGGTTTAAGTGTCCAAGGCAAGCAGTTTGAGCAAAACCTGGTCTCGACTTCTTTTGGACAGACATACAGCGTCAGCTGAACAGAATGCAAAGAGAACTCATACTCAGCACCACTGCAAAACAGGTTCAAAAGCCCCAGTGAATACTGCAGTAGGGGCAGAGGGAAAGAATTTTCAAAAACCATCTAGAACAATCTGGTTTTGAAGACATAATGTATGTGCCAGAAAGCACCTCTACCTGCCTTTCTATTGTACTATATAGTCTACTATCTGTCTGCTCAGCCTGGATTTACTTTACAAGGTTAAAATGAAAACTCATAAGACATGTCATACTGAGTATTGATTGACGTCTGTTCTTTTGTACCATGGTGAAAATGGCTAATCAAGCAGTGCTTGACCTTAGACCCTATTCATGATATTTGTGGGCACAAACACACTCACACACACATACCTCACCAAGTTTTCATGCTAGTTACCTGTAAATAACAGCTAAAGCCTATGCATGCATCAACAGGGTGCAAATTAAAAGCCTGTCAATCAGCGGGTTGAGTAACAAATCAGACTGTATTCCCTGGTGCGTGCTACCGCCCCTGAAAGGACTCTGTGAAGAGCTCTCTGATCACCTTGTTTATTTACCTCTAAAATTAAGCAAGGCAAGGCAAGTTTATTTATATAGCGAATTCCATGCACAAAGTAGGCAGTTCAATGTGCTTTACAAAGATAAAAATAAAAACATAGTGGATAAAATAAAGTGAGAAAACAAACAAATAATATTAAAGGACAGAGTAAAAAGTTAAAAAGAATAAAAAGTTAATAAAGGACAGAAAATAAAAATAATTTTATAACAAGGATTTTCCCAAATTCACAAATAATCTGAATAAATTAATCATTAAGAGAAAGCATCGGAGAAAAGTTTGGTCTTAAGTTTAGTTTTTCTAAATTATTTTTTGACATTAGACCTCTCAGTTTGGTGATGTTTCTTGATGATAAAAGTGATAAAAGGCTGATTTGGAGATAGCCTTCATGTGACTGCTGAAGTTTAGATCACTGTCAATGATGAAGCTAAGATTTTTAACAGACTCTTTTGCTTTAACCCCTTTAGTTTCAAGGACAGAGGGAATTTTGAGCATTGACTCATTCTTTCCAAAAATAATTACTTCAGTTTTGTCTGTGTTAAGCTGGAGAAAATTGTGTGACATCCAGTTGTTAATTTGGTCCAGCACAGCATTGAGCACAGGTCAATGACATAGGTGTTGAAGTACAGTTGCCCATGGCAACATATAAACTATTTTGTAAGTATGATTTTAACCATTTGAGAACTATACCAGAAAACCCTGTTCAAGTCGATGTAGCAGTATGTTGTGATCAACAGTATCAAAAGCAGCACTGAGGTCTAGTAACACCAAGACACCAAGAGTTTTGCCTGCATCAGTATTAAGACGTATGTCATTTACAACTTTAACAAGCGCTGTTTCAGTGCTGTGATTAGCCCCGGAAACCTGACTGGAACTTATCAAAACAACAATTAGATGTCAAGAAAGCAGTTAATTGATTGAATAATATGTTTTCAATTATCTTTCCAACGAATGGTAGATTTGATATTGGCCTGTAGTTGTTAAGCACTGAAACATCCAGATTATTCTTTTTCAGCAGTGGTCTAACTGGTCTGTTTTTAGTGATTTAGGGAAAATGCCACTTTACAAAGATGAATTTATAATCTGGAGGACGTCAGGTGCCACCAGGTGTAGAACAGTTTTTTAAAAAGCTGGTTGGCAGAATGTCCAATTGGGATGTAGAAGAGCTTAGATTTTGTACTGTTTTCTCAAGCGTTTCATAGTCAATAAAGCTAAATGTTGACATTATGTTTAGTTCCCGTCTCTTTGAAGACATTGGTTCTAGCATTTGTGAAGTAATGTTCAGTCTTATTTTATCAATTTTACCTCTGAAAAACGCATTGTATTTATCCACTGAGAGCAGCTCAGCTGCTAATTGTGATGGTTTATTTGTTAGCTTCTCAACTGAAGAAAATAGTACACGAGCATTGTTCAAGTTCTTATTGATAATGTTGGAGAAAAAAGACTTGCTTTACAAATTTCATAGTTATAATTGCTTAGTATCTATTTATGGATTTGGTAATGGACATGGAGATTTTATTTGCGCCATTTTCTTTCAGTCTTCCTACACTCTCTCTTTAACAGTTTAACAGCTAGGTTTTGTTTCCATGGTGCTTTATTATTATCAGCGATTCTTTTGGTTTTTAATGGAGCAGTTTTATCCAAATTACTAAAATGACCTTATCTAGAACCACTGGTGCTGCAAATGTTTTGGTCCACTGGCCTTAATTAAGTCTTGAGCACAACATAAAAAACTCTGAAACAGTTCAGCAAACAGTTATCACAAATGTAGTGAAGTAAATCAAGGAGTTACTGTACATATGATACATATGTTACTGTACATTGATAAGTGTCCCAATTTACAGCATGGAAGGTATAAATGAGCTATTATTTCATCATGACCTGCATCACAAAACAATGCTTCTGTACCATCGACAGCAATGACAGAAAATCCACAAATGTCTAGAATTTGTATTGCCAGGATTAAAATGAATAAAAAGCATCTCATGAGTAGTGAGAACAAGCAGATGTTAACGAGTTCCAAGATTTACAACGGCGCATCTTAATAACCATGGGGACTGCTGCATGGACTGGGGACCACCTGTCTGGTATTGTGCCATCAACAGACTTCAAATCGCCTGTTTTTCATGTTGTTTACTTTTTCTCTGCCATGTGGTTGGTTCTCAGTGAAAATATCCGCTTTTACTGTGACATCCCAGTTTGGCATGAATAGACAGCCAGCTCTTCTACTGTAGTTACAGCTTAATATTAGGCACAAGTCACATACCCTATTGCATGTGACTGAAATTGATATAAATTTATCATATATACATATATTATATTTTGAGATCATTTTGACTAATCTTGTTTATTCTTTGTATATAGATTGAACAATAGGCTAATCATAGTGAAATGGATGTTAGACTTTCTCTCCTCCCCAAGATTGTGGGTTTTCAGTCATTTCTGTCAAAAGCGACCGTAAACCACTGAGATTGTAATGTTAATAGGAGTGTTTTCCCAATAGCATGAGAGTAGTGTTTTAGATTAGTTGACATGAGGATTCTTGCATGTTCTAGAAAGGAGACTAATGTAGCAAAAATATTTAAAAATATACACACACATATATATATATATATATATATATATATATATATATATATATTTAAAATAAATAAAGGCCAATGACAAAGCCTGTACTAGTATTATCCAGATTCATCACTTCATAACTAGTGTCATTCCGATTCAATAATAATAATAATAATAATAATAATAATAATAATAAAATAAAACAAGTTATGCCTGGCAGCCTTTTTCCGATTATAAAAACAAGGCCAGATCAATTCATTTAATTCACAACAAATTACTGCCTGATAAAAGTTTAATATTTCAAGTATACTACTTTTTTCAGATGAAGGTAACAATTTTTTTTCATTGTATTTTTTTTTCTTTTGATAAGTTCAACCACCACCCACCCGAATTAAGAATTTATTTTTTTGTGTGTTGTTTTTTTTAATCGACCTGCTCCACAGTCGTAACTATCATCCGCACATCTCTAACGGGGGGAAAGGCCTTGGAGAAATTAATCCCAGGGAGATGTCAGTGTCTCACGTGTGGGTGGTCAGTCCCATGAACTAGAGCTTTTTCTCAGAGCTTTCTTGTCAGATAGAGGACAAAGCCCATTAACCTCAATTAGTCTCCAGCAGTCTCATGCACCCACTGTGGCCCATGAAATATATAGCGCAGCTCAGTGAGGAGAGGAGAGCAGAACAGACCTGGTGCAGGGGGGAACCTCTCAAGCACATCATTTGATTTCACTCTGATAATCAGCTGGGACGCATCGCATGTGGCCCATCATTTGACCTGACTGGGCTGGGCTGTGGGCCGGACCTACCCAAATAGAGATGCATATTCATGCTGATTAATCAAGGCTGACAGCAGGAGACAGCTGGAGCCCAGCTGGACCATGAAAGCATGGAACTGAAACATCATCTCAGTGCCAGCCAGACCCAGAGAAAGAGGAAGAGAGCTGAACAGTCAGAAAGAGAGTAACGGAGAAATGGCCGGAAAGTGAGAAAGAGGGAAAGGCAGAGTGCGAGAAAGAAAGTGAGACTAAAGCTGGCATTTGAGCGTGCATGCCACATGACAGTAGAACATGTGTTCACACAATTGAGCAGCATGCAGCAGCTATATGTGACTGTGTCTACAATGTCTGTCTGCTGGAGAAGAAAACTGGAGTCAGAGTCTTCTCACTTATGTTCTTGCACTTCTGCTTGGCACAAACGGACACCGGCTGCGATGATTGACTTTATCTGACAGCACTATTTCAGTCAGTCCGGTAGGAAGCTGAGATGTGAGAGATGTTGAAGAACAAAGGCGTTGTAGATATTTTATGCAGTGTGAGTACATTCCCTGGCACTGCAGTATTTAAGATTCCAGCACAACAGCAGAAGGTCATACTACTTTTACTGAATGGATGCTTTTTACTCCAATTTTGTGTGGAACTCTGCAGAACAGACCTGGTGGGGACTGCAGCTGAGACATTGGTTTCTGCATTGTTGTTGTAATTGACGTAATTGGTTGCAGAGCCATTTTTAAGACATGTGCTGCCATCTGGTACTTGGCTATATGTCTGCTATATCTAGGTTATGCAATTTTCAAGAATAGCCGTGTTAACGTTTCCTTTCTAAATCTCTCTCATGTCCACCCTATTTCCGAACCTTCTCTTCTGCCTCCCCCCTCCTCCTTTTGTCTCTCCTTCTTCTTCACTCCCCCTTTCCCCCTCTCCTTTCACCCCTGCCACTGTGCTACTGCAGGTGAGCCGCATCAACATGGCACTGAGCCGCAAGCGGGAAAAGCGTGTTCTTGTGATGGTGATCACTATGGTGGTGGCCTACCTGCTGTGCTGGCTGCCCTACGGAATCATGGCACTGGTGGCCACGTTCGGGCGTCCGGGCCTGGTGACCCCAGAGGCCAGCATCATCCCTTCTCTCCTGGCCAAGTTCAGCACAGTCATTAACCCTGTCATCTACATCTTCATGAACAATCAGGTGAGTGATCAGTAAACAAAACTGAAACTGTCAAAAAATAGTTTGTCAATAGAAATTAATTATTAAGATATGACAGACACACTGATATCAAATACCACACAAATGCATGTGCATGTGCTCTGGTGATTGCACCCTTCGTTAAAGTCAAAGGTAATAGGACATTTGTCTACAATGTTATGAGATAACGTAATAAAATGTTCAAATGATGGCAAAAGGCATGTGACACCTTGACTTAACTGCCACATGCTTCCTATGATGTGAAAAGCATTTTGTGAAGATGCTTGACTCTAGTGATAACCTGGGGAGGAATCTAACTGAAAAGTGAGAACAGGCTGTGAAATAGTGAGGAATTGGGTTAGCCTCCATAAAGACAGCACTATTATCCACTAAACAGATCCACTCAAGCAGTGGCCTAAAGTCCATGGAGGTGTAAATAGACATTGAGTAAATTTGATTGAGAAGTAGGTCGCCAGCCACAAAGTAGCAAAAGACAATTTAGAGAAACAAATGGATCACACAGGTTGTCAAGGCACAAAACCACAAAAAAAGGGCACGGTATCATGATTATGGAGGTGGCAATTACAGTTTTTTTCAAAGAAGGAAACAATAAGCTGACTGGGCAGAAAAGCTGTGTGTTTGAGTGAGGGAAAACCAAATGTGTGGGCCTAGGAGTCCCCTGTCTAGATAATAAGCTTCCGCCAAGACTACAGCCTGTTTCTAAAAAGGCATACTGCTGTACTACTGTACCTACTTACTAGTAACTAAGTAAAATAATTCACTACTTAAGTTTGTTTTGGGAACATCTGCTTTACTTGAGTTGTGAAAACTCTGTCAACTGTTACTTGCCTACATTTTGAGTTAGTTGTATCTGTTTACTCTGCTAAAATATCAAATAAATTTGGTATTTGGTAGTCGATTGAGTGATTGCAGGTAAGCCAGTTTGTTTCTGGATAAATGCAAACAACAAATGCTCCATTAAACCTGTAGATGGGATGTAGGTACTATTTTTTATATTGAGTGTGTGATTTTTTTTCTATTTTTTTTTCACCTTTCCTAAGGTTTGCTGGCTACATGCATTTACTTGTTTTACTTTAGTGCATTTAATTGTAGATTACTTCTCTTACTTAAGGACAGTAAATACAAAATCCTTATAGACTTTTACTATACATACCAGTGGGTGACTTGAACTTCTACCAAGGCAACTTTTGGTTGGGTATATCTAGTTTTACTCAAGAGGGACCTTTGGGTACTTTGCAACACTAAGTGAAATGCATGGACATTTTATAACTGTGCTACTGTAATTGTGCACCATATGATAGCAGGCAGAGAATGTAGGTGTGGAAGTTAAAAGACAGAAATGGTGTTGGACCACTTGGGAGATGTAAAGTTCCAAGGTGGAATTATAGCTAACCAGCTATAAGCTATATATAGAAGATAGGAAAACATACTTATAGTTTAGGCTGGTCAAACAAACAATAACAAGAAATAACAAGGTGGGGGTGCTTTTAAGGGTATTTCAAAAATAACTTTTTTTTAAATACTGAGAACATTGTTGGTGTGTTTAAAAGTGTGTTTGTGAACAGTGTCCTAACCTAGTATTTGTGCACCTCAGTTCTCAGTGGTAGAGCAAATTGTAATTTTTTGTATTTTAACATTTGTAGTTAAATTAATCTAGTCATGTGATACTGCTATACTCATTGAAACCCAGTTACTGTACCAACATATAGCAGGTTGGAAGAAGAGCCTTTATAGTTTCAGTGCCGAAGTAATTCAGTACAAGTAATTCGTTTCTGTACTTAAGTAACTTTTTAACGTATCTGTACTTTACTTGAGTACCATTGTTTTGTGAGACTTTATACTTTGACTCAACTACATTTCGAAGTTGAAAACCTTACTTTTTACTCCACTACTTTCCTAAAACCTGTCGTTTCTTTTTACGTTCCTTTCCACAACATACATGCGTAACCAGTGACAGGTCAAAATAAGTACACGTGTTCCGCAAGTGTACCAATCAGAACACATCGTGTTTCGTGCAGTTTGCGCGCTTTACTGTCTATGGCTGCTGCCTGCCTGCTTGCTTCTTTTCGCTGAATGGTCCCATGTGTCATCATTGAAAATCACAACGCAGACACAGACAGGGGTTACAATAGCAAATAGGACTAGCAACTTGCCACCAACCGGTTACCGGTGGCACATTAGCTGCGGCTGGCTGAGGAGCTGATGGGCAGGATTGCTTTATGTGACAAGGCTTGTCGTTTGTGACAACCCAAACACAACTCTATGTTTACTCTACCGCTCTGGCCTAGTGTAAATGTAGCCAGATAAACATAGCAGCCATGAGTCTTCTGTAGGCTACCTCCTCGTAGGCATGTGTAACTGCTCAAAATCCCTCTGGCCTGGCCTGTGATATGACCACGACATGCCTTGCCTCAATTATAGGAGTTTTGCTTTTTTTTTTTTAAACGTGACAGCTTCTCTCAAATTTGCGACTTTTAATGTCACAAATATCCAACTTTATTTCTCGCAAATCTGCGACTTTTAATGTAAAAAATATCCGAGTTTATTTCTCGCAAATTTATGATTTTTTTCTCTCAAATTTGCTACTTTATATTGTCACAAATATTCAAGTTTATTTCTTGCAAATTTGTGTCTTTTTTTCTTGGAATATTCCCCCCCCCCCCCCCTCTGAAAAAAATAAAAATTACGCATGGCACTAATACAACGTCGTAATCAGTAGATAGATATCAGATATCATTTTTTTCTTTTACCATGTATGACTTGATTGAGTGTATAAAGGACATGACAAGACATTGGAACTACATTACACCAAATTACTTTTACTTTTGATACTTAAGTACATTTGAAGTCAAGTACTTTTATACTTTTACTCAAGTCAAAATTTAAAGGGAGCACTTCCACTTTTACTGGAGTAATATTTTACACTAGGTATCTTAACTTTTACTCAAGTACATGATCTGTGTACTTCGTCCATCACAGTCTATCAGCTATAAGGGCACTAAACAAGTTTGCCCAATTGACCTATGGCTAAACCACGCCCCCGAACGCAATGAGCCAATCACAGTGCGCATAGCTAACCCAATTCTCTGCCAATATTTTTAAAACGGTCAGACGGTGTGCATGGGGTAGGCTACATACAACTCTGACACAAGATACCCTGAGAGGTTGGGCGACAGTATTTATTTTTTACCCTTTCCAAAGCCACATCTTAACCGTGATAAGTGTTTACTCTGGATAAAATTATGCGGTAGACCACCGGTTAAACATGGAGAAAATCAACAAGGATGTGTACGTCTGTTCTAAGGTCCTAAGTCAACAACAATGTATTATCTTTAACATGTCTAACGTAACGTTAGCTTAAAATAAGAAAACGTCAGCCTATTGTTAGCTTAATCGTGTCACTTTGTTTACATGGGAGTTCACTGTTATAGCATAGTTATGCTAGTTTTTGTACTTTTATCAATCGTACTACATAATGGTTAGCTGTTGTCCATAGGGCTATAGTTATACTAACATTAATTTTTGGATCTTAGGTTCATAAACGTATCTGTAAATAACCGAGATAACAAATGTTATCAATGTTGTGCTGAATGATTCATGTAGTAGTCTACTAATACCTACTGTAGCACCAGGAGAGATAGCTGCTAGTCTTGGTAAAGAAGAAGATACAATGAAAGTAATTATAATTTAATACATTTAAAGTAAATCAAACTTCTTACCCAGTGCATGAACAGTGCTGATCCGCTATCTTGTTGTCCGCGATGGTGATAGCAACGAGATGCGTTTTTTCGCGTTTACTGTGACCTGTACACTTTTGCCTGGAGCTGTAGTTTTATACCAAATGTTTCAACAACAACGTCAGTAACATACCCATACCCCTCCATTGAATCAGTCAGACCCTTTTGGTGATCTTTCTGACTCTAAAAATCCTCTATTGCCTCCTGAGAAATGTCAGCCACAGTGACAGCTGCCATAGCGCCGGTTACCGAATGTTGATTGTTTGTCCGAGTGAGTGGAATGGGCGTGGCTTAGCCATAGGTCAATTGGGTAGCGGATCTGTTAGTTCAAGTAAAAACTACAGTTGACTTGCCTTATGGCAAGCTTCCGCTTCCAACTTGTAGAGGGTGCAATTTTGAAACTCCTTGGGGTTGCTTTAAGAAGTAATTAGTAAAATGTATACAAATCTTTTCATTCTATTGTAAATTTGAATGTTCAAACAATAACCAATTTGATTGAGTGCAAGGACTGTAATGAAGTCATTCTAATGCTAGTGTGCCTGTGCAGCACTGTTGGAGTATATACACCAGGGGTCGGCAACCTTTCTTTCATATCTAATGGCTACAAGAAATGGTCTTGTATATTTACGTGCCAATCAACGAGTCAATTGTTTTTAACTACACATAATTACAGCACCACATTCCCAACATGGAAATATGTGGAATCCATTCAGAATATGCAAAGCAACACTTAAGAACAATGTTTCTCAACTGCAAGTGTTCACCTCACAAATTGCTAAAGCCAATCAGTCTGACATTAAAAATGTGCATAAGAAAAGTAGTTCTTCAGCTCTAATTACTGGCCTAGAAGCCAATTACCCCTTTAATTTGAAGGGAAATGCCATTAGAGGCACAGTTTTCTGTTCCACTCCAAATTCATCCTGGAAATAGAGATGACCTGCAAGTATTCTCATAAATGCACAATTGCGCATGGTGTTTAGATCACGCCAGTCCAGTTAAGAAACTTTGCTTTATAACATCTTGAAGTTGTTTTTAAAACATAAAAAGTAATTCAATTTTTCATATGTGGACATGTGTGCTACAGTACATGTGTGAGTTTGGGCCAAAGGCATTGTGTTTTAACTAGAAAAAATAAATGACAGTAAATGTGTTGAATTCTAAACATATTTGATTGACCTGCCTAAATAGGACAATAGATGTTGAACAGATACAGACCAAAATACAAGCACACAGTACCTGTACCTCATAATATCAGAAAGGAACATTTCCAGATGCTCGAACTGCCTGCTGTGCTGGAACTTCCCGTGGAAAAAAAGATTAAACCTGTAGGGTGCACTACCGTCTGTCACACAGCAAAAATTGCACCACAGAACAGATGAGACGGCCGAACTGTTTCTAATGCATGAGAACCTCCGCACCATGCCACTGAGAATCCCTCTGCATGCCACCTGTGGCAAGCATGTCAGGAGTTGCTGACCCCTGAAATACACAGCCTTCATAGTCTGCTCAGCACAGCTGACACTATACTGACAGCCTGATATGCTAGTAATTGTGTGTGTAAGAGTACAGTGTGGTTGTTGAAAGCTCCAGAATATTGATATTTCCAATTCCTGTTTTCTCTACCCCCTATTATTTATTCATCACTTAGTTCCTCTGTTCTCTTTTTATATTCTTTCCTCTCACTGCCTTAGACCTTTTCTCTTTCTATCTGTCTCTCACTTTATGGGAGTGTATGTGTGTGTGTGTGTGTGTGGAGATCATCCTGTCCGACTGGTCGAGGGCCTTGGTGACTGCTTTGTATTCTGCCTTTCTCTCCAGCTGGGGGCTATACCAACACAATAACACCCTTATTTCTTTCCTAGGGATGCTGAAATACTTAGGACAGAATTATTATTATGTCCATTAAGTTGTCTGTAGCATGCAAGGGGAACATGTCATAAATACAAACACTCTTCTTTTATCTCTGTTACTGTGCTCGTTTCCAGCAAAGGGGAATAGAGACGTGTCTATGTCTGTACTTGTTACCGCTGATCTAATGCCTGCCAAATATTTTCCCTGCATAACCAGTATGTTCATGGCAAGTGTAAACCCTTTCTTTTTATTCCACAACACTGTTCCGTCTGAAACGCTTGGGTGAACTGTTCCGAATATGACAATTGCAATGTTTGTTTTGCCACGTGAATGGTTGTCGCTTATTACTCTTTGCAGAAGATACTCAGACGAGAAAAAGTTTGGCCCCTTCTATCGCTCAAGGAGATGCCACTGCCCTGTATGTCATTTTCAGTCTTCAATTCCTCCCAGCCCGTAACCATGGAAACTGTGAGTTGAGGCGAGTTGAAGACTTAAAGTGCTGTACAGATTCAAGTATTCATCGCTGTTGAAGACAATCAGCAGAGGGAAGCCCCCGGGAGAGAAGAAATGAGATTGATAGACAAATACTGAGCGTTTGTGTTTGTGAGTGTTCAACTCTCTGTCTCTTTTGGTGTGTTTGTGTGTGTGTGAGAGAGAGAGTGAAGGAGAGACAGAGAGAGAGAGAGAGGAGGGTCCTCCTCCTTTCTGTTGGGAAAAGGCTTCAAAAGCTGTGTAGTCGGTGACTAAATAGGGATGCTCCTCATTTTGCCGAAGTCTCTTGGGCCAGGCACACTGTGAGATAATTACAATTACTCATTCCTTCCTCCTCCCTCCTCAGTGAGTCCCCACACCTCGGGCCATTAACATGCACACAAGGCACACTTTATGGCTTAAATTTATGTCACCAACAAAGACTGTTTAGTCATTGGTCTCTGAGCGAGGCGAGCTCACAAACACAATGGGCTGGGAGACAGGCACGAGAGGGAGGAGGGGGGTCAGAGGGAGAAATGCCAGTGACAGGACATTAACACATGGTGATGTGTCACACGATTGCATTTTCTTTTGTTGTTGTTGTTGTTGTTTTCTTTCTTCACGAGCCCGCTTTGTTGAGAGTTGAGAGTTCTGAAGATTTGACAGATAACTGAAGCAGGTGATTTGTAGTCGAGCTTGGCCTTGCTATCCCTTCTTTTTCTGCCACTCCTCGCCTGTAACATGGAGGGAAGATAATTGGGTGTGCAAATTCAGCTACCTATCCTTACACACATGCTCACGCACACACACACAAACACACACACATACACACAAGCAAGCGGCACACTTTCACACACACTTTGAAACAGAGACACACACTCACACACATAAGGTGCATGCATACACATACACACACACACTCTCTCTCTCTCTCTCTCTCTCTCTCTCTCTCTCTCTCTCTCTCTCTCCATGGGCCAATCATTTCTCTGGCAGAAACTGCACAGCTCATTAGTCTGACAGTGCTCCAGCAAACCCAGGGGCTGAGGGGGAGAAAAAGAGAGATATTCAGTTAAATATTAAGTCGTTCGCCCGCAATGTCTGAATCAATTGTCACCCTGGTGTCATCTGGATGTTATAGTAGAAAATAGGAGAAAATATATTGCAATGTGTCAGAAATGGGGGGACAATAATGCTTTTATCTTGGGCTGTCTACATTAATGCTACATTAATTGCATTAATGCAATTTCACTTTATTGTGTTAAAAAGAATTTCTGTGTTATCGCTGGGTATCTAAAAACAACGAACTAGGCTGATCTTGGGAAAGGAGAGTGCAGATTTTTGTTGGTGACTAGTAGGCAGAATAAAACTAAAACAGAGCTCTTTAACTTGAAATGAACCAGCAACGTGGCCAGTAAATTATGTAGCATACATGCGATGTGGTGTAATTTTACTTACTTTTTTGTGGCTGAAGTGCAGAGTCCTGTGGTTTATGATTGTGAATATGCACATTTGCTCATCTCTACCTCTAGTCTGTGCATATCCTAGGGATTTCCAAATAGCCTACTGCTTTACCTCATTCACTTCACTGTCAGGAGTCAAAGTAATTGCTTGCTGTCATTACAGTTAAGCAAAATATAGTGATATCACTCTAAATTGTATTTTGCTCATGTATATGATTCAAATATATACAGTATATGATTCAAATCATAATTCATAATAGATTGACTAAAGATCTAGTCATGAACTTTCACGCCATAAATTGTAATGACAACAATGTGTCCTACAGTACTTTTGGGACTGATTTGATGATAAAAAAAGCATTCCATTTTTTGGAATTTATCAATTTTTTATATTTCCTTTTTATAACTATATACTATAAATTATATACAAATTATATAATTATAAACTATAAAAATTGTATCGCGCAAAAACTATGGAATGAGCAGAGCCGTTTCAATTATTCAGCCATAAACGCACCTGTAAATCATCATGGTTTTACATCGAGTGCATTGATCTGCAAAAGCTGTAAAGCGGTAGTGGTTAGTCATCGACCCAGCGTTTAAGAGTCCAAGCAGCTCTGCTTGGATGCTTGATGCTGTATCAAACTCTAACCACAGGGTCACAGCTTTTAGAGCAGTCACCTTGAAGTGCAGGCGGCTTGGAATCGGGTCTATCTGTGCCTGTCGATGCCTGGTGGAGGTGACGCGCAATCCCAGAGGCCCGCTTCAATTAGGCCCGCTCCATGGCTGGCACCTTTGGAAGCTCTGGGAGGTCCTCAGCCACCCTGCAGCTTCCCATAATGAGCCCCAGCATCCAAGTCCATTTATAACCTTCCCATCCCTGCCCCTGTCTGCATCAGCCAGTGAGCTCATCAGCTCCCCCTCTGAGTTCTTGTAAAGGCAGAGCATCTGTCAGGGACACAGGAAGTGGCTACTCTCAGCTGCAAACAGTGGTTCTCCACTGAGGTTGTCTGCTGTTAGCATAATGCTAATATAGGCCATGATTTTGCAACAGAAAGCTATTAATAGCTCCAATTTGTCCTGCTGAATGAGACATTTGACTTTATAGTTGTTAATCAGCATGGGTGAAAAGTATGTTGGCAGGTTAAAAACAGACTCTTAACTCAGTAGATGATGACAAATGTGAGGTGTTATGCTTTTTTTTTGGCCCTTCATTGTGCCAAGGGAGAGGGGTTGAGGTTCCAAAAATTCATGGCGTTGCACAGGATCTGAACAGTGTGTAAGTGGCAGGAGCTGGCCACTGAAGTTGGATTAGGCTGGCTGCCACCTCCAGGGTGCCCTCGTTCAGTGGGCCATTCCAGCTGTCCACACTGATCTCCACAGTGGCACCAAAAGGTGGCCGGCCTGCCCTTCTGGTTTCCAGGCGTGTACTGCGCACATCATTCCTAAGTACATCATTCCTAAAAGCTTGCGGTGGAAAGAGTGTCATCTTGTTGGAAAGCAGGCTTTGGGTGGTTGGTGATATGTCATCAAAAGTGCCTAATCTGATTCAGACATGATTCACACAAAACTGTAAAGGAAATGCATGGCTTAGCCAGAATTGGCATGATTGATTGGGAAGTGGGCAAATGTCTCCCAAGTCCGTCCTCCAACATATCTGTGTCATTCTGGCTGCGCGATGTGTGCAGATTGCAAAAGCAGGAAGACCGCTCCCCGAACAGATGTCATGAGCATGTGTTTGATATAGTTTGTTATTCCTCTTTGTCATCACTTGGAGATGTAGCCTGGTTGTATCATACCCTCGTACTAATATCGTACAGAGGGTCTGGACCTACTCCATTCAGAATCGATTTCAGGCAGGAGTCTCTGTTGAAGTTTGAAACGATTGGTCCTGATTTTACCCAATCGCTAACGTTTGGCCGTGACGTATGTTATGCGTCGGAGCTAACTGAAAAATAAGACTTTTCCCGAAACCCGTATGGAGTAAAGCCACTACATCTTTGCCAGCAATGAAATTGGTTAAACATTACTCTTGCTCCGACTTCAATTTCTGAACATTTGGCAGCTTAGCCAAAACAGTTTGAATGGCTTCCTACACTTCCATCTCGGCCGCGATTGCCAAACAACCAGCTAGAGACTACAATGTGCATATCGACATCATTGTTAACACTCGCCTCCCCCAACCCCCCTTCCCCATCCCCCCGTTCGCTGATTGGTCCGGTGGAATGCATCCCTGAGAGATCGAGTTCAATGGGATCAGACCCAGACATAATGCGGGAGGGAAATGAAAATTGAGCGGAAGCTTACGTATGGCCATGTCAGGCTAATGGAGAGGAGCCCAAGGCAAAAGACAACATTGGGGCTTATGTCTCTGCATTTCCTGTGAAAATGTAGTTGACTATAAGTATACATGAGGAACTGAGGAGTATACTAAGTACACTACATTTTCTCAAGGGATGTGATTGGTCTGGTTATACATTAGTATGGCTGAAAGTGTGTAGATGTACCTGTGTCTCTTCATGTTTTGCTGTGAAACACAGCATTTTAGGCTTTTGTTTTTTAATTTCACTTCTGCTAGAAAATATCCAAGTGGATTTTTGTCCCAGTTTTGTTATTAGAAATGCCAAAAGAACTGTCAAGAAAGCAATAATGTGGTACTGAATGAGGATGTAATCATGGGGTGGACTTATGGGGAGTGTGTGCATGTGTGTGGTATGTAATAGATCTCTCATACATTTATGGATTTACTGTCAGGACACACACCCGTCTCCCTCACACACACTCACTCACACACACACACACACCTGGGAAATGTATTCTGCTCAAGTGGCCAAGTCTCAGACAGTTTAATTATGATAACTTTATCTATAATGAAGGAAGTGGTCCTGGAAACAATAGCCCAGCTGGACCACAATGCAGCTCCCCTGACTTCTCATTTGCTGGTATCTGTAGCATTTTGCAGTCAACATGACATTTCCAATTCAGTTGACTGTATGTTGGGACGGAGGAGGTGCTGGTTGAGAACTCTCAACAATGGTTTCATTTGACTCGCTCTGCTGATTAGAGGGACAATCAGGGTGTCCGCCTCAGAAATCTTCTTGGGTTGAGAAGCCGCTTCTTGGCACCCAAACATCCAGCGCCGGGGGGGGGGGGGGGGGGAAAGCTCCCCCTCCGATAATCGCTGTCCACACCCCCCATGGTGGGGTCGCTCACAAGTTAATGAATTTCTCCAAACGGAAAAAGGCTTTCAATTTGCCAAATGGAGCTGGGACTCATTAAAAGACAACATAGTCCGGCGTGCTGAATACTTTAATTTTTTTTTTTTTGCCACACCTACAGCCTATTGTTGGGGCTCTGCGTGAACCTTTTACAGAGAGCAAGCCACACTCATTAATAGGGAAACAAAAGCAGGCAATGCGAGAGGTGTTTTGCTGCTGCTGTCACTGCCTTGAAGCACTGTCAGGAGTCCAAAAGAAAACCAAACAAGCCAAGGTCAGGCTTTGAATTCACTGTGAGAACATATAAGTCTAAAATCTAATGTAACAGAATATCAACGTGTCGTTTTTCTTTTATATGTGATTTCCTCAAGTGCCAAAGTTGTATATAAATGACGAGCACAGATGTGAGGTGTTTACGACATTATTTTGATGAATTATATTGTGTGTTTGTGTATCTGTTTGTCTGTCTGTGGTGTGTATGTGTGTCTGTGTCTGCCCATGTGAGTGTGTTGGTGTGCTTGTGTGTGCTCACCCGTTCCCCTGCCCCCGGCGGGTGGATGGTCTAGTTCTACAGGTGTTTCCGGGCCATGCTGAAGTGCAGCCCCCCAGAGCGCGGCTCCAGCGTGAAAGCCTCGTCGCGGGCAACCAAGACCATTCGCACAGTGCGGCGCGCCGCCAATGGCCACAACGTCAACATCACCTTTGCAATGGCGTCTGCCGCCCTCAACACCACCTATGCCCCCGAGAGCCACAAACAGTCGTCAGACGGGGACGACGCAGCAGTAGCAGCCCCAGTGTCCGTGGCCACGCCAGCCAAGCCGACTCTCTCTCTGGTAGCCCACTATATGGTTGAGCAGGACAAACCTGTGTGTGTGTGTCTGTGTGTATGAGTGACTGTGTGTGTGTGTGTGTGTGTGTGTGTGTGCATGCATGCATGTGCGTATGTAGGGGCACACAGGCCACCACACCATTGTTCACCAGGTTGGAAAGCAAACTGCTGACTGTGACAATGGGGGTGGTTGTCAGTGATGATAAGATGGCAGCAAGGCAAAGGGAGAAATATGCAGCTTGACAGGAGTGAGAGAAAGGACCGGAAAGAGGAGTCGTCAGGATCACTGCTGTTTTTAAAGAAGATGGTCGCCCTTGAGACAAGGGTGAAGGCTGAATGCATGCATTCCCAACAACCTTTGGGTTGGCACGAAAACGTGTGGACAAACAGAGTGATGGCGGATGGCGTTTAGGGCCAATCACCTCATCAGGGTGGAGAAAGGGGTAGCTTAATTTCTTTTCCTAGCTTAAGCCCATTATGCCTCAGCCTGGAAGGGCTACTGAGTCACAGAAAACAGTGTTTGTAACTTCACTTCAATTTCTTCACTTGCCTGTCATGACCCCCCCCCCCCCCTTCATGAAAAGCTGGAGTGATTTTATGATTCCAGGAACAACAACTCTTGGTGAAACTTTTTAGGAGCAGCTTGCAGTCTTGTCTAATACTAAAGACCCCACTGTGGCCTTGATTATGAGGATGGCCTTATGGAGCGTCTTTTGTTCCCTGGGCAGAATATGCCTGTTAAAGTAAGTCTTGTATTTCCATCACTATGTGCTGTACAGTTTTTGAAAACTTGAACTAGATCTAGCCATGAGGCCATGCAGCTTTTGTTTTGTGTATCCGAACGCTTTGGCCCACTTTGGTGTCAGTGTTGAGGAAAGTACAATTTTGCACTCAGAAAAGCATTTGACAGATTTTGACTTAAAGATGCCCCCCCATCCCCAGCTATATTTGATGTGAGGCGTTGGGGTGGTTGTTTTTTGCATCTACTGTTAAAAAAATTGCCGTTCTGGGTTGAGACCTAGGGTTAGTATTATTTCGCATTTGTAAAGACTGTGTACAGTCTGGTGGGCATCAGGTGAAGCCTTCCCTTGTAAGTTGTTTCTTACCATGTGCATTTTGTAGTCTTGTTCAAGTGCTTTCTAGTGCAAGGTGTTGTGTGTAATAGAAGAAAAAAAATCTAAGTCAGCTGATCAAAGTCCACTGACACGTGACCCTTTTACTTGAATTGTGATGGAGGACGAGCTCCAACATTACAGGCAGCGCCACTCTCCTCTGCTGAGCTGGTCACCTGCACAGGCCTTTACCCACTGCTGTCCAGCTACTGCACAGCTTTCAGGATATACAGGACTAAATGGTGAGGACTTTTACCATACCTTGTCTGGATGCCATTTCCTGATGAATACAGTGAAGAATGTGTCTCACCTTCACACAGATA
Organism: Limnothrissa miodon; assembly: GCA_017657215.1. Classification (NCBI taxonomy): domain Eukaryota; kingdom Metazoa; phylum Chordata; class Actinopteri; order Clupeiformes; family Clupeidae; genus Limnothrissa; species Limnothrissa miodon. The sequence continues at coordinate 113,547 of JAGFZM010000196.1, forward strand.
TTTACTTGCGCTACACACACAGACAGGAAAAGGAAAACAGTGATTTTTAATATATTTTTTTTCTTTGAGAGATCTACGGCACAATTACTTTGAAGCTGACAGATGGAAAGGGTATACAATAGAACACATCGATAAATGAAAGAATCTATTTTGTATGATTTATAACACATTTTAATGGTTGTGACAATTGAATGTTGTGATGTAGGAGTGGGCGATGTGGCCTAAAATTAATATTACAGTATCATTTCCAACATCGATGTGTGTGGTAGGGTGCATACTGCAATGTATTATGTATGATTTTAAAATACAATTTCAAATATCTAGTGTTTATCAGGAAACACAAATAAACAAAACTATCAAGCTAAGTAATTTGATTTTAAAATGTTAATGTTTAGGCCTAAAATAATGTTGATGAACTCTTAGATGAGTCAAACTTTGGCTGGTCTAGTCATTACTAATTGAAAGCAAAATACAACCAAATGAAGTTGAAATATGTTACATTAAAATAATCAAATAACATTAAGAACATCTTTATATGATAAGTAAAGTTAATAACTACTCAACTAAAAGAATTACTGTATGTTAATTACAAAAAGCAAAATATGGGGGAATACTTAGGGAACACTTAAGCTTGTGCTGACAAATAAATGTTTTACTCAGGCACCATAGCGACACACAATATTGCTCTCGTCACTCAGTACGCTACGTAAGTTTTATTTAGGGAAAATTATGGAAAGTGCATGGAAAACCTTTTTAATTGAAACTGACAAGGACATCAATAACTACCAGTTAACAACCAGAGGCAGACAATACTTAATGGAGAACTCCATTTGTTTATAGCCATACTCCAGTGGCTAAAGGCTGTCCAAGTACTGACAGTTGGACAGAGATATTGCGATATCAGCAACCCTGCCACTGCAGACAATGTCTAATATCCAAAAAGAAAACACATTTGTTTTCTTGATGAGGCTACACACCACTTACTAAGCCCTTTGTAACATAGCCAAGAGCCTTATAGACAAAATCCTATACGTGGTTAACTCATAGTGGAGTAGAATCCTAGCCTGGCTTGCGCAACAAAGCTCATAGGAGCTTAGTCTGGCCATCCTACATTACTAAACGTCTTCTGGGAGGCGGGCTTAACCTGCGTCCATTAGATGCCTCTGTATACTACTTGACAAATCTACAACCAATCAGACCACTCATTCCAATGACGTATGCATAAGCTCGTTTCTCATTGGTGCCGACAGATTTGGGAAAAATAATTCCTCTAAATCGGCACGATGGCCATACTGACTTGCTCGCGAAATTGAATGTAGCGTCACAGGAAGTATGGGCGGGCCCAGGCTAATAGAATCCTATATAAACTTTTTAATCAGACTGTAAAATACCTCTATTGCTTTCTGATCTCATTTCCAAATAGATTTTATCTATTTTATTGTCTAAAAGTTATCTTTAATTAACCAGGACACGTATGTAACAAGATAGATGGGTATTGAGTATGCATTCTCTACCTTATTTTCTAATAATGCAGCAAGTTCTCACTCTGAAATGTTGTGGGAGTTCATTGTTGGAAGACATCAAAAGTGTATTGTCACTTCTAGCTCAAGGTGGCACCAGCAACAGAAAAGAAGAGTTAAATAGTTAACTGTTGTGTTGTGGAAAGAAATAGTTTGGATTTCTACATCTGAATTAGAAAGGTAGGTCTGTCTGGATACACTGATCATCAAAGACTATTACATTTGCAGTTAACATTTTGATGAAGATAACTTCAACTAGACAGTATAGAAAAACAGCATTCCAAAAGCAATAAACTCTGTGGCTTTGTATAGCCCCCCCCCCTTTTTTTTTTTTTCTCCAACTATTGATTTCTCTCTTGTGTATTTTAATTCATCGCCTGTGTAGTCAGGTTTGAATGAATATGCAGGACCATAAAATCTAAATTGCTTATCCATGAATTCGAGATCAACTGAATCCGCCATCATTAGAAACACAGACAGTTTATGGAAGTAGATTGATTTAAAGTCAGTATTGGTAGTCTACTTCCCTCCTCCTAGCAGCAGTTAACTCCCATGATATTTTAGAGCAAAAGTTAAGCATGCTGCAAGATAAGCTAGGCATAAATGCTTAATGCATAAATGCTTATAAAAACTAAGATTTCAAGTCAAACAAAATGCTGGCCTTTATCCGTGTTATCATGTAAGATATATAAAAAAAGACAGGTTAGTCCATTTTCCTTGCTTCTGCTACATGATGGTAAATAAAGTTAATACAAAATAAACTTACATCTTGTGTTTGTAGTTGTTAGTGTGTGTTGAAAGGCATAAGCCTACATTATAAACATGTAAATACATATAAAAAAACAAATCTGAGCTTTCGCGGCAGGCCAGTATGATACTGTACAAACATCTGCTATTGGCCAAATTTATATTGTTTATGGTTTATACCATTATACTACACAAACCCCTACCACCCCTATTGTGATGCATTTGTCTCCTTTGCATTTATGTTCTCCTCCACTAGAGGTGGAGTATGGCAGAGCTATGAGGTTTGGCCATGCTCTTAACCCACATATGCAGCCAGTGGATGTCACTTATTAGTTTGTAACCAACATGAAATGGTTGATATAATACAGAAGAAAACACAAGAATGGTCCCCACTCCATGTCTATTGTCATGGTTATTGGATAATGAGCTATCTAGCCCTTTCATGCATAAATTATTAATTCATTGAGGTGGATTTTTTATATATATTGTTTTAACCCCCAGGCAATAGTTAAAACGTGAAATTTTTTTTTTTTCCAAAATCACTTATTCTGACTAACTGTACACTATGGTGGACACTGCACATGAACGGGTGAAAATGCAATTTAGTAGTAAATGCTCTTTTTATAGAATCCATTGCTTTTACAGCTCAAAGATAGAAAACTGTAACTGATTATACACAGAAGGTTTCATTTTATTATTTTATTTTTCATTTCATTTTAAAACACGCTCAGATAAAAATAAATCGAACAAGTGATGCCAATTGTAACCATAGGCTATAACTCTAATACAACATCTGCAAAAGATCAGTAAAAGATTAAAATGCCATTATAATGTTAAAATTACCAGTAGGTGATATGTGGTTATAATGGTTAAACTTTAAAATCAATTACAAAATACTAAATTTATGATCATGAATAGGTAGAAATTAAATTTAGTGTTTTTTTAATACAATGTTATATTTTTGTAAGATTGCTTTTAAGTCTGACTCAGAAACGTGCACAACTGCATAATGCACAAAAAGTTTAACTTAAAAAAAACTAGCTCAGATAAAGGTGTTAATAGTGATGTTTAACACAACAAAAATTTAAAATCAATTACAAAATACTAAATTTATGATCATGAATAGATAAAATGAAATTTAGTGTTTTTTTAATACAATTTTATATTTTTTTATGATTGCTTTTAAAGCGGTAGTTCGTTTTTTTACACTTTGATCCCCTTTCACAGATTGTCTAAAATGCAATAGAATGGTTGACACCAAAATTTTGATGATTGCTAATGTTTCGGCTATTCGGGAAATGTAGAATCGCCTCTGCCTGCTTCAAAATGGCTAGCAATGTGCATTTGTTGTATCCATCCTTAAAACAATAGTTTTAAAAAGGTGCTACTCACCGAGTGGTTATTGGTGTTCACTGATGTTCCAAGTATCGTAGCGAAAGACCGTTTCCTTCATGTTTTATCTGCCATTTTGTAAGTCCCTATAGATTTGTATTAGAAGACTCACGCCACCAGCAGAAACGGAAAGGGGAGCTGTTTTAGGGCTGGGCGATATGGACTAAAATGTATATCTCGATATATTTCTCTCATATATCGATATACGATATATATCTCGATATCTTTCCAGCAAAGAAAAATAAATAAATAAATAAAATAAATAAAATAAAGTGTATATAAAATAAATAATGAAATTAATATAAAGAGCTTTTTTTCAAAATAACAAGTTCTCAACTAAACTGTGCAACAGTAATAACAAACATGTGGGCCTTCTTTCCATTTGAATATTTTGTGCAAAGAAAACGAATGAGTTAAGAGTCTCCGCCGTAATGTGACACAAATGTAGGACTCACAGGTTCTGCTAACTTTACTCCACTCGTCTGTTGTCATTGCGTCAGAGTTCAAATGCCAATCGCGCTCTCTCATCATGGTCGCGGCAGTTCTTGTCTTGTAAAGTAACACAAGTAACACAAATCCGCGTTCCACTACGGCAATTGATGCCATGTCCACCGTGATACGGCAATTGATTTTAACGTTATGCTCCACCGCCGCTTTTTCTGTCATAGAGTTAGGGAACATTGCATGCTAAAGAGTTCTGAAGTTTTGCTCAGTTCCCACTGGTTTTGTGGCGGTCTGTCCTCGGAGTTTGTAACACTCTTCATATACTTGCCGGTGGCCTCCATTTCAAAATTTTGGCCACAATAACCTTTCCGCGGCATTCTCCATCTGTATAACTCATGCATTCTATGGAAGTCGCCATTGTTGTTTACTCGGTCTACATGAGTAGGGGAAGGGAGGAGCTAACTCAAAGCAAGGAGCATTGAGCTATCAGTGGCAAGGAAGTTGGTGCACAGACGTCGCATAGCAGAAAAAAGCGGAATACTTGTCTCTGGATTAAAAAACAAGTCATAACCGATATATACGATATGTCAAAAATCATATCGTGGTTTGAAATTATATCGATATTGATTAAATATCGATATACCGCCCAGCCCTAAGCTGTTTACATGGAATTGTAGTCTTTTTGCTTGCCGCAGCAGTAGTCTTACCTGAAGATCTGCCATGCCCTCTTACTGCCGAGTAGGTTATAGATATTTTTAACAAATGTTGAAAACTTTTTAAAACTGAAACCATTTTAAAACTATTGTTTTAATGATAGATACAACAAATGCACATTGCTAGTCATTTTGAAGCAAGCAGAGGCGATTCTACATTTCCCGAATAGCCGAGACAGGAGCAACTGTCAAGATTTTGGTGTCAACCATTCTATTGCATTTTAGACAATCTGTGAAAGGGGTTCAAAGTGTAAAAATACGAACTACGCTTTAAGTCTGACTCAGAAACGTGCTAACTGCACAGAATACACTAAAGGTTTAACTTTTAAAAAACTAGCTCAGATAAAGGTGTTAATAGTGATGTTTAAATTGAAGGTCAGCTAGTGTGGAAATGCCTGAAACATCCTGGGCATAATGCCACTGTGCAGGCCTGGCATATGTACTTGGTCCTCTTCTGGCAGATCTCATCTTTGCAACGACTAGCATTTTTGATGTCCATCAATAGTGGCCAGTGATCTCCAGGACTGTGGCGGATCTCCCTTGGGATATTAACGGTGACCCTTTTGGGGGAAGGAGATGGTGAGGCATCAATTGGGAGTGATCCAGTTCTGATCAGTGCTGAGGCAACTGAGGATTTAAATTCCAGTAGATCCTTGCCCTTTCCATGTTTCTGCCGGTAAAGCATCCATGCATTCACACAGGTCACATCCAAAAAGCGAAAAAAAAAAATTTGCAGGTTTTTACGCCGATTTGCATATAAGATCTACTCCTCCCATGCTAACATTGTAAATCCTGATGGCATGTGGACGCAGGATTTTGATTACCTTTTTGTCTGCCTTGGTCCACCTTTTGGCTGTATCTTGTGGATACTTTGCTGCATAGGTGTAGGCAACATGGATAATCTTCCTATCCAGCCACTAAGTCATGGTGATATTTCCTTCACTGGTCACCACTGAAGAGGACCCTCTCCCCTCCTCAGTCAGTGTTTCTTTAGTTTTTAGCTTAGTCTGAGCTCCCATGAGCCTGTTGGCTCTGCAGGTTCCAGTAGCCTCAGTGCCCTGACTTTTTAATTTCTCCAAAAGGGGGAAGAAGTTATCAAAAAAAAACTTTGTGGTTCTTCCCCTTTATGTTCTCACAAAGTCGAAGCACCACCTCTTCTGCCATGCCAAGCTCCCCAACTTGACCCTGCCTCCTGTAGCTCCCTGGTACATTTCAAACTGGTACATGTACCCAGTGCCCCAATGCCCCAGCTCGAACCCACACTTTGAAGCTTGAAGCAGGGTTTTGGCTTGTTGGGCATGTATTGTTTGGTTGCATGCTTACCCTTAAACAGGATTATCTGTTCATCTATTGACTGGAACTCCTCTGGTTCCACGGCAGTCATGAAAGTGGTTTGAAGGATATCCAGTACAGGACAAATCTTGAAAAAACGGTCATCCAATCCAGCTTCTTCATTCAGGTCCATCATCAAGTGCAGATGACTCATGATGTCCTCAAAGCGGTTCACAGTCATTGCATTACCAATGCCATTTTGCCTTAGCCCTGCTTTAGAGGACCAATACATACGAATTCTTGGATACTTGATTTATTCCCAGGAAGACTTTCAGCTCTGGTTTTGTCAAGCCAAAGTTGATCTTGCCTTTATACACTGCATATAAATTTGATTGGCAAACTATATAATCATATCAAGGAGACTGTCTGGAAAGAGACTGGAGAATATCTCAACAGGCTCCTCTCCTTGAACATGAACAGTGTTCTGACCCTGAAACATTGGGAGCTGTCCCTCATAATAATTATCCTTTATACTCCACTCTTTTCCGTTTCCCTACACCAGGCCTATTATAGGCGGCCCGCGGGCCACATGCAGCTCAGACGTGGTGCACATGCGGCCCGGATGACGCTCCAGCAATAAAAGTTAAACACCATTCAAGAGCCCCCAGAACGTAAATTGGGTCTTTTACAGAGGATGCTTTCGTAAACTGACACTCCGAGCTCTCCAAGTACACTCTGGTCCTGAGTGTAGATACAATTGTCGTTCGTTTATTCAGAACGGCACACTTTCGAAGCGTTTAGAGTGTATTCAGAGCGTACACCGGCCACTCCGGCTGAAGGGAGAGAGCAGCAGAGCGTGACATCAGTCTGAATGAAAACAGTGCTAACTGCTAGACAAAGTTTTTAGGAAATAGACCAGTTCTGGATTGATTTATGAAAGCTCATAATTGGCAGGTAAAAAAAACGATCAAAATCGTTCATGGTCCTTACTTATTAAGCAACTGATACATTAACCGCTATTTTAACCTGCTGGTTTATATTCATTTTGATCTATCAGAAACCGTTCGTTTAGTCACAGAAAAATAAGCTTGTCTTTATCGAACTCTGGAGTGGTATTCCATTATCAGAGTGGCAGATTGTAGCCTATTTATCAACGCACCCAGAATATCAGAAAAAGACCAAGCTAGTTAATGCCTCATTTTAGAGATATATAATTGCATGCATTCTCAATCTTTTTTAGAATGTCGTAAATTTTAAGAATAAAAAATAAAAATGGTTTTAGTTTGTGAAAAATGTCAGAATTGTTTATGACTGCTGAAAATGTGCGGCCCAACTTAAGATCTTGGTTCTGAAATGTGGCCCAAATGAAATTTTAATTGAATAGCCCTGCCCTACACCTTTCTGAATCTCTTCACCTGTGTCTCCCTCTTCTTCAGTCTCTTCTCCTTCTTCCTGATTCTCATCTTCTCCTGACTCACTCTCAGTCTCAGTGTCCCTGCTCTTGCTGCTTCTCAATTGCCTTTCTGGTTCATAATCACTGTCATTGTCACTGTATTCTGATCCACTGGATTCTGGTATTTCTGTGATCACCCTGCATAACTGTCTCCTCTCCTGTCTGTCCTGATCCTGTATTTTAATAATAATAAAATAATAAAAATAATAATGTAATTTAGCATAACAAGGCAATTGAATGGCCCATGTATGTCTGGCATGAAAAGGTAATAGCCAATTTGTATTTGGCTAATATCTAGAGATAAATGTATATAAAATACAATATAAATCATACTTCTCATGATTTTGGACACAATTGTCAAGCTCAAAGCTGTTACATAAACATGTTACTTATTTTACCCTTTTTATACCTGTAGTGTCATAATTATGCAATATAACTCATGGTCTAACCTTATTTTTGTGTGTGTGTGTGTGTGTGTGTGTGTGTGTGTCTGTGTGTGTTACTTTTTTACCCTAATAGTAATGATACATGCAGGGCCGGCTCGTCCAGTAGGCAATATAGGCAAATGTGCATTCCACTATTCTTAAAACAAGTTAGTATTAATGTGCCTTATAATAAGAACAATCTCACATTCCTTTATCTATAGGCTAATAATAATAATGATGCATTACTTTCCTGTGGCGCCCCACCTCCCTCCTTTGTCTAATTAGTCTTTACGTGCTACATGGGAGAACGCAACGCAACCTCACTTAAATTTTAAAAATTGTCGCTGTTAATAGACTGTTGTCCATCTTGGTGAATAACAACGCATATCTCTGTGGGTGTTTACGTTATAACTTGCTGTATCCTGCATGCTAAAGTAAACCATTAGGTAAACCGCTCCTTTACAACATACAGCAAATGGTCAGTTATTTGGCCTACATTTGCAACGCAGTACTAGTTTACTTTAGGTAACGTGCATCCCGTGATTGATGGCCGATGAGATTGGATACGCAGGTGTTTTGCCTTTATAAAGTCGCCTTGTGACTTAAATATAGCCTGCTTCATTGGACTGAAATTTCAGGTGTCAGGCTACTTCTTGTTTGCTCCTCGTGCCATATGCCTTTTTAAAACCATAAATCCAAGTATTTGTGCATCATAAATTCTCTATGACTATAGGGAAGATAAGATTTGTTATAGCCTAATTGACATGGAACATGCAAGTAAGCATGTATTCATGAAATCTACATGCAGCTGCAGATAACCTTTTCCATTCAAATTTGTAGGCCTAAATTAGTTTTAAATATTTTTTTACCTACATTAACTACACAGGCCTATCGTTTTGAGATTAATCACAAATTAAAATGTCCGCATACTACTGTTGCATAAATAATGCATAAATAATGTCAAATAAGCCTTGCATGTCCATGCTTTACTCCCTGTTTAAGACCAAAACTGAAATAAAATGGCTTTACACAAACACTACATCCATGTGCTCCTGGCATGGCCCCCTTTTCAAATTTTATAACCAATGTGGCACACGGGTCAAAAAGTTTGCCCACCCCCTCTAAGCTGTAAATGGAAGATTAGTTCCTTTGCAATAATGTGATGCATTCAGTGTGTCTATGGTGCCAAAACAAACAAAAAAATGTCCACAATGTATGTTATTATAGTAATAACATACAATGTATGTTATTACTATAATGTTATTACTAACATTATAGTTTATATTAACTATGGAGTCTCACCCATCTCTGCAAATCTTCCTGTCACCTAGACCTCAGCGGTGATTCGGCAATTCAGCAGTGTGTTTTGAATGTGTTAAATTGCTTAAGACAAAGCTATTTAGTTTCTTGTGAGAATGTAGCAGTGGATTTTACTGCAATGCCAAGGGGCGCAACCTAAAATCTTGCCTAGGGCTCCAAATTTGTTAGAGCCGGGCCTGGATACATGTAGTGTCATAATTAAGCAATATAACACACATTCATGGTCTAACCTTAGTTAATTAGTGTGTGTGTGTGTGTGTGTGCGTGTGTGTGTCTGTCTGTCTGTCTGTCTGTGTGTGTTACTCTATTTTACCTTATTTAGACCTGTAGTTTTATAAATGAACCAGTATAATATTTGATACAACATAGTACATTGTAATATATTGCATATTTATAACTTATATGTTTGTCTTATATAATAATATTTGTATAATAAAAACCTAATAACATTAATAATTAGGGTTAATTTTGCAAATTCACAAATAGTATCCTTATAATCAAAATATAGTCATTAATGCTTGACGTCCACTACAGTGAACAGTTACATTTTGACACATAGGAAAAAAAAGTACATGAGAAATATTTAATAAACTTTGATAAATATATTCCTTACTACATACTTTATTAAAGAACATTTCTATACCTGGATATTCCTTGTAGAATAAAAGGATCTGACAGATATCCCAGGTGCAACAACCTCATGTCCCCTATTGTCCGCCATTTTGGATATATGATGAAAGATCTGAAGTTATGATCACTGAGCTAGAAACACTGGAGGCGCAACACCTATGATGTATCGGTCCTAAGCGAGTTTGCGGGTCATGGCCTGGATCCTCCATAGAGAATGAATGGGGCTACGTGATTTACGTCCTCTAGTATAATTACCACACATCGTTTATGTCTACCATGTGGATTTATGATCGGCATGTTCCAAATGTATAGCCACTTTTTTTTTTTTTAAATCAAGAACTCGGCCAATTTGTTTTTAGATTTTTCTTTTAAACATTTTAATATTCTCGAATTGTGATTGGCCCAGTAGGTCACAGGGTTGGGTTGTTTTATATGGCCGCTATCAATTTGTTTCAAGGAAAAGTAGCAGTTACAAGTCAGTTGTTTGGTCAACACAGCAACAGAACAGATAGAAATGTATCGGACAAATTGTTTTCATCAGTAAAGTAGATACCTTTGTTGTTTTTAAAATCTGTAAGTATGTTACTGGTGGTGACTCGGCTAAACACTTAGCGATGGGCTAATGTTACGTTAAAGACTACGTGCCACTCATGAGAAGAATTCTGATTGGACCACATTCGACTGACAGTTCAACTCTCCAATCAGAATCAGAGAAGAGGTGATTTTAAAACTGTTCTTTTGCCGTTTTGCACCAACACAGCTAACCATACACCACATATGATACATACCATACACTTTTAAACAAGACCAACGGTATGATCACTTGGCCCTTAAGCATCCCATGAGAGCTTATCAAAACTCAGATTTTCTCATTCACTTGAATGGGAAAAACACTTCCTTGACCCCGCTCTTGTCCCACCCCCTAGGACAACTTCCTGGTTTTGAGACCGAACGTTAGTGAGTGGGTGGCTTGATCGTTCTGCGCCTCCAGTGTTTCTAGCTCAGTGGTTATGATCAATGAAGACAACAATTATACATACAATACAGCATGAATTTAGAAGACACCCCTCTGGTGGTTTGGAGTATATATTGCCAATATTGTATTTGTAAATGGTGTTTGAATATGTGTCCACTGTAATGTACACTATGCATGAAAGGGCTAGGGTAATCTTATATGCTCTGAGATACACTGAAGGTCATATGTACGCCATACTTTTTCCAATGTAATGTATTTCAAGTGGATGTTTTAAAATGAGCATTTGTTACATATTAAGCATGTTATCCCTAAGAAGGAAATTATAGCCCCAAAACAGTCAAGGATTTTTCTTTTTATCTGTATTTATTAGCTGTAGATGGCTTGCACAATTTTCTTACGTGAGGGCATCTAAAAATGATTCTGATTAGAATATCTTGGCTTAGGAAATGTTTTTTTGTCTTCTTATGGAAATAGATTTGGTACTGTAGACATATCCTTACACATGACAGTATAATCGGCAAAGGATAGGGCACTGATTTGATATGATCCATTATGTATGCCTCCAGTGTATTTGATTGAAGCTCATTTGAAAATGCAGGGCTGCATTAATTTGATTAATTTCAATTCACACAGTCCATATATGTGTTGTTTGCAGTTCCACATTCACATTTAGGAAAATAGGATCAGATTTGTGATACGTATCAAATATGTCAAATGGAATCTATTTAAATGGGACCATGGCAGGATTAGAGGCTTGTTCTGTTTGGTAACAGCATAAAGCCTCTAAATCAAAAATGTTCTTAATTCTAGTAGAAAAAATACATTTGTGACTTATGCAGTATAAAAGACAGAGCCAGCATTTGCATCTTAAGTTTATAGGCATGCTAGAATGTGTCTCAGGGGAACCAAGACATTTGACATGGCCGCTCATGCAGGAAGGAGATAGGTGTGCTGGTGCAAACTCTTACCAAAGCTGAAATATCTGTAGATTTTTTTAAGATGTTACGCTTTGTTGACATGCAACTTGTCAAAGAAAAAACATTGTGCTTCACTAATGAATGTGGAATTGTCTGATGTCAATGTGTCATATTAAAGATGCATTGCAATGTGCTTATTATAACAAGACATTAGTTGTTTTTGTTTTTGTTGTTTGTGTATACATAGATACATACATATGGACGTGTGTGTATGTGTGTCTTATATGCTTGTTTTCAGGCTTTATACATAATTATAATTAAAAACCGCTGCAACTTTCTAAAAATACTGCTTTTCCCCAACATAACACTTGTGAATCCTTTATGTGAATATGCATTCAAAAACAGGTTGATAGATACATGTACTGTATGCCTCAGAGGGCCATATTGAAGTCACGAGAGCACCTTGGCATTTCCAGCACATTTCCATGGGAGAAACTACAGGTACTGTAGAGAAATGGTACTTAATGACAGAAAAGCTATGTGTGGTGTGTGCAGGGTTATAGAGTACACTTGTTTCTAGTTCATCCTTGCATGTGTCAGCAAACCTGAACAGAAATTCAGAAAGAAAAAAGACATGTCAAACATTTTTCCACCTACATGTATTTGTGTGAGTTTTAGCATCTGTAGTCAGATGTGAAGAAGGGTCTGAGACGGAGGATGAGGCCTCGGATTATGTGGTGCACAGAATAGTGAGACATTCAATATTGATTCTAGATTTTTCTTTGTCTTTTGGTTTGACACCTTTTTCAGGCATTGTAGAAGTGAAAATCTATGCAGCCAATTACACTAGTCAGGTCTTAACTGTGATCCCAGGCTTACGAAACAGTTTTCAATGCAGACAAAGTACATCTGCAGATTGAAGAGTTAACCTGGTAAAGCACTTAGCAAAATGCGTTGTTCGCAAAAAAAAAATATATATATGTATTATATGAAAGTTTATTTATGATCAGTGTGTGATTGTTTTCATCATTCACTTACAGTAACTGGCTCACTTGCCGCTTTTACCACTGAAGGCCTGAGCACAGGGACACCTATGTATTTTTGATATCTGCTACAACCTAACGATGAAATAAATTAAGAGAAATAATCAGCTTGAGCTGGAACAAGGCGTTTGTAAAAAGATCCTACAAGTTTGCCATGCGTACATGTCAGTAGCTGCCTCCCAAGGTAATCGGGACTGTGTACAGTACATGAACAGACATGGAAATACAGTATCAAAAAACATTCAATACCAGCACTGCAGACCAAAGCCAAATGCTTCCTTACATCCCCAAAGTACAAAAATAGAAAAATGAATTTCCATACAGAGCTTAAAGCAAAGTGAAAATCCACATGTCCAGTGTGTATAGCATTATTTTTTTTTAACGTGGCAAGCAGTTTTTAAACCAGGTCCTCTTAATCAAAGCGGACTAACCTCATAATGGTGAGAAAAGTCTTAAATTGATAGAGAGAGGAAAATGAGATTAAAATGAGATTGGTATGTATGACCACACATTGTCTCCTGTCTTTTTTCTTTGTCTTCTTTTTAAGCCTACAATTTCACCACACCATCTCCCCCTCATACTGTACATACCTCCATCACTGATTTGTAATCAGCTTTACATATATCCCCATCCCTACTGCTGCACGCTCAATCTCTCGCTCGCTGCACGCTCAACCTCTCCCCTGTGTCCCTCTCAGCTTGACCACCATATGGGCCACATTAGCTGTCCCTGTGCCTCAAAAAACAAACTCACCTCTGGAGTCTGTGTGGGCATACAGCCAAAGAGACCTTTGTGCAAACCCCAACACAGGCAGATAGTGAGTGAGAGAACGACAGGGAAATGTCAGCATGTGTGTGTGTGTGTGATGTGTCATGCCTGAGGATTGGTGTGTGTGAGTGTGTCCAGCATTTGTGTAGGTGTGTGTCCTGCATTCGTGTATGTGAGTGTCTACGTCTGTGGGGCACTGTGTATGTATACCCCTGTATCAGTGTGTTTGTGTTTGCGCTTTTGAATACAGACTTCTGCTATGCGCACAGAGAAAAAAGAGATGAGAACCATACTAAAAACACTTGCCAGACTCAATTGCCATCTGGCTCAAAATTGCTCTGATTTCCTGGAAATGGCTTCGCTGATGTCGTTCAGTGGTTGGAATTTTAAGAGGCAGAGGTTAATGCACAGACTCAAACATCTCTGTGAGCCCTTGTTCTCCCTGGGCGACAGAGCAGGAGCCTGATGCAGGTGCAGGAGCTTAATGTCCTTAAAGTCGTTCAGTGCCATTGACGAGCCACAATGTGTCGTCATTGTGTCTATTTAAATGTCATCCTTTAAGAGGACAATCAGTAAAGACTTTGGGTTGAATTGGGGTGTTGGGGCTCTATTACATGTAAATGAAATGGTGTAAATACTGTAAAATTGCAGACCTGACCTGAATGCTGACCTGAAGGAAGGCAGATGCCAGTAAAGGGAAACTGCTGTAATATACTGAATTTCATTATGTAATGAGTCATTATTTAAGTAGCCTACTGAACTACTGATTGGGTTATTAGAGAAGAGAATATTTTGGCATTGTTATCAAACTGCTCAGCTTGATACTTTGTTTTTAAACTGCTCAGAGTTCTTGTTTTAATATATTCTTATTTATTTTATGCTTTTAATTTATTTTTATTTTACACATTTATTTATTAATTGTTTCATCAGGCAAGCTGTAAAAGAGCTTGATGCTTGTGCCTTTTTTTCCCTAAATAAGCAATACTTTTTCTAAGACGCTGTCACATGGCCTTCATTAAAGCTGTCAACTATTAAAAAGGTATGTTGGTAGAAAGAAAAATGCTGCAGCAGAGACTTTTCTACCACAATAGGGATCAAATATCCAGCATATTAGTGTGGTCATGTTCTTGTGTGCCTGTGCCATTTCCAGACTTCACTGAGAACACATCTTCAAGAACATTTCTACATTCTTTAAATTTCTCACTCACTTAGAATAAAATAGATCTGACAAATAGGGTCATAGAAAACACAGAGGGATAACTAATTGACTTTTGCTATGAGATAAATTGCAACCTCAAAACCACAGTGGCCATACATATTTGAGCTATATGAAGGAAGAACTGACACATCTCCCAATAATTGTGTGCACCCATGAACAAGTAGAGGGATTAAACTTGAATACCTAATCGATTACTTGACATTGACTCATATCAGGCTGTCAATGAGTCGGAAATGGTCTATGAACTGAAGTGGGTGCTGATGCTGGCCCGCAATGCTGTCATTGATCCTGCTTGTCATGTTTGCAGTTCTGCAGTCACTTGCAGGAAAGACTCTTTTTCGGTTGAATGAGCCTTGCGGGTTGTGCTCAAGGCTCTCTCATTTTTCTTGTAGAAAAGCTTACGACAATGTTTACTTTTTTGGGTGATGTTGGATTGGAACAAATGACAAAAACATACCATTTTAGCTGAACATTTGACCCGAAGTTGCTCAATTTAGCAATCCCATCAGTGTATATTCCCACCATGACAAGTGGGTCAAAACCTTCCTCCTGCTGCACACCCCACTCCTTCCACCACCAACACCACCACCATTTTAAGGCTTTCACAGGCTTTCATTCTTCTACAGATCGTAAGCGTTTTGTCGCTATACAGCAGACATGGATTTCAGCTTTGTAGGCATGGTAAGTGATTTGAGATTAATTACACAAAAAGTGATTAATATAGATTGCTGTAATAACCACTGAGGAATACGAGGAAAGGGTGAAAGAGCTCCATCTTTATGTTAATTTGTAACCCTTTGAAGTTTCTGCAGCTTTACGTTACCACTGGCATATCAGTGAAACACCACCAATATGAAAAACCTGTCTGAATTTTGAGGGGCTTTATATGTGACTAGACTTAACCAAGTGGCTGGGCACTAAAATGATGCAATCCTATGACCTGGAAATCTTTGAAGAGTCACTAAACATGACCAAACTTTTGCTACTTTTGCTGTGCACCATCACCGTTTATGTCAATAGTATAAACCAATGTTTAGACTCTGCCTTTTAGAGTTGCCAACTGAATTTAGTTAAAGAAAGATTTAGATTTATTATAGTGCAAACTGAAGACAGTCAGACACCCGGGAAGGAAATAAGGCTCTGCCTCCAGCACCATTGCCCTTCCATCAGCTCCCAAACATTCCAGTTCAGAAGAAGCAAGTGAGAGAGCACGGGTCCCTTGGCCTTTGGACCATCATTGTGTGAAGCGAAAGGAAGGAAGCGCTCTTTCTCATGGCCGAAGCTCTTCCTAATGAACCCTCTCTTATCCTCTCTCTGGGGGCACTGGAGCTCTCAGTCCAGCCGCACTATTTTCCTGGCCCTGCTTACCCATGAGCTCCTGTTGTCTGGGAAAATCAGAGGACTTGCACAACACACACACACACTCACACACACAGAGAGAGAGAGAGACACCACAGGTACATGCACTGAGAGAGCTTAAAAGCGAAAAGGCTTTCATTTAGTAACGTAAGTACACATCCATAGCCCCTCTACCCCTGTCTGCATCAGGAAGAAGAGGTGGAGGTGGTGGTTTGAAGGGTGCTTGAATTATTGTGTGTGGCTTGGAAGAGCTGTGTGCAGATGGCGGCACATGAAATTCAATTCCGCTCACGCCAGTTTGCCATAATTTGAAGACCGCGAATCCCCACTCCAGCCCTTGCACCATGATTTATTCATACAGAGGTTTTATATGAAGGTAGATATGTTCCAAAATGCACGAGCGTGTAGATTCGATTTGAGGACTTGTAGAATATAATGTGAGAATGCGTAGAACAAATATTTGAACTTGTAAATGCCTATTTTCATATATGTGTGTGTTAAATTTGCAGTCACAGTGAAAAAAAACACGAGTGCGTGAAAAAAAATGTGTGAACTTGCAGATTGAAATTTTCACCTGTGGAAAATATTCACACATACGGAAAAAAATATTAATAGATGTGTAGATTGATATTTGCATGAATAGAGTGACATGTACATTCATACAGCTACAAATCAGCGACTGCAACTTCTCAAATATGTCCCAGCAGATTCAAATCTGCACTCCCGCACTCCCGCCCCCACCCCCCTGCGCTCACAACCAGCCTGTGCCTGCAAGCGGCCCGGCATGGGACATGCGCACGGCTAGATGTGGACACTGCCCACAGGTACATGGCTGTCGCCTCAGATGCGCCGCCAGCCTTGTGGAGGCACTTCCGCCATTGCCTGTGGGCCCCAACCGTTGGCTTTCACCCAGCCTGTGCCTGCAAGCAGCCCGGCGTGGGACATGCGTATGGTTGGGCAATGGATGTGGACGCTACCCACAGGTATATGGCTGTCGCCTCAGATGCGCCGCCAGCCTTGTGGAGGCACTCCCGTGCTCCCACCCCCACCCCCCCTGCGCTCACAACCAGCCTGTGCCTGCAAGCAGCCCGGCATGGGACATGCGCACGGTCTGGGAGGTAGATGTGGACACTACCCACAGGTACATGGCTGTCGCCTCGGATGCGCCGCCAGCCTTGTGGAGGCACTTCCGCAATTGCTTGCGGGCCCCAACCGTTGGCTCTCACCCAGCCTGTGCCTGTAAGCAGCCCGGCGTGGGGCATGCGCACGGTTGGGCAATGGAGGTGGACGCTACCCACAGGTATATGGCTGTCGCCTCAGATGCACCACCAGCCTTGTGGAGGCACTCCCGCGCTCCCATCCCCACCCCCCTGCGCTCACAACCAGTCTGTGCCTGCAAGCGGCCCGGTGTTGGGCATGCGCACAGCTGGGCGGTAGATGTGGATACTACCCACAGGCACATGGCTGTCGCCT
>JAGFZM010000196.1:131227-166028 GCA_017657215.1 Limnothrissa miodon
CTGGGCGGTAGATGTGGATACTACCCACAGGCACATGGCTGTCGCCTCAGATGCGCCGCCAGCCTCGTGGAGGCACCCCCTCCGTTGCTTGTGGGCCCCAACGTTGGCTCTCACCCAGCCTGTGCCTGCATGCGGCCTGGCAAGGGATGTGCGCATGCCATGCAGCTGGGCGGTGGATGCAGGCGCTCCCTGCGGGTACTGGCTGTCACCTCAGATGTTCCGCCAACCTCATGGAGCCACTCTCGCTTCTGCTCGTGGGCCCCTACTGTTGGCAGTGAGAGTGTTCCACTTAGGCATCTGGATGTCGCCTCAGCTGTGCCCCCAGCCCTACAGAGCCGCTACAGGCGTGTGCCATGGGCCTCGCCTCAAGCCTCTGCAGGGCGTCAGCTCCGCGCCTTTGCGCAGGGGAGCGAGTCTTCCCCTAGGGCATCAGGAAGTCGCTTCAGGAGCACTTCCGGCCCCAGGGATCCCAGCGCGTCACCACCTCAGTCCTCGGGTTGCGTGCTACAGGCCTCACCTCAGGAGCTCAGCAGGGCGACAGTGTCGCGCTGCAGATTGCTACCTTACCTCTCCCACAGAGCAGTCCTGATTGTCAGGCTTGGACTGTTGCTCCAGCTCACGGCGACCTGTGGCCTGTGAGTAGAGCCGACATCAGAGCGTCATAGGCATCATGAGTGGGCGCAATGCTTCTCCGCTTTGCCTTCGAAGACGGAGCATACGAATGCGCAGCCCTCCCGTTCGACCTCTCTCTGTCTCCCCGTTGCCTCATGAAGTGCGTTGATACAACCTTCACTCTCTCCCCTAAGAGACTGATAGGCGTAGGGGGGCATCTGTGACACTTCAGACTTGTAACAGTGGTCACGACAGGTCTGTACCCCAGGCTTGTGGTCGGCTCTGCGCTGCCAGCTGCGCCACACCGCTGAGTCTCCTACACCTCCGTCTGCTACAGTAGCGCCCGGTGTGGAGGGACATGTCCTCATGCTTGCGTCGGACTTGCCCTGTTAGAGTGTCCAGTAAAATGTGGGAATTGTTTAACTACTGGAGGCGCCCGTCTTACTTGTTCGCAGCAGCGCTTAGGTGCGGTCTCGCCAGGGAGTGGTTACCAAGGTCGTGTCTAACACGGCTGGACCTTGGGCTCAGGCCGCTCAGCCAGATGGCTTCTGGCCCTCCCAGGGCTGGTCCGCGGGCCTGGCCTCACTGCTGGATGGTCAGCCGTTGTCGCTACCGCAGAGACGAGACCTGCTCTCCCAGGCGTGCGGGTTGATATAGCATCCCCGCCCCGAAGCCTGTCAGCTAGCTCCTGAACAGGGCAAACTGTTGGGACAGGGTCGTTTCGTCTCTGATTGGCTCGGTCCAGAGTGCTATGGCCCGGAAGAGCTATGCACTCTGTAATGGCATGCTTCAGGTCTTAATGTGCGGCTTGGGGCTGTGACCCACTGTCCTGCTCCACTGCTTGTGTGCTCTCGCTACTCCAGCACATACTGAGCTTGAGCTGTTGCCTTCCATGCCTAGGACGTTAGTCCATCTAAGCTGATCTGTGGGCTTGGTGGGGTGTCCCTGGGGTCCACCCACTCGCCTCCAGCTTCACAAAGGGTGCCAGGCGTTCAAACCACCGGCGGTTAGGTCAGCTTGTCCCTGGGACCTCTCAGTAGTGCTCTGGGGTCTGGCAGGCGCCCCCCTTGAGCCGTTAGGCTCGTTCGCTCTACAGTTGCTCTCTCTGCGTTCTTACTTGCCTTAACCTCGGTTAAGCGTATAGGCGTTGTTGGAGTTTGCTGTGGCTGACTCAAGGGTCACCCTCTGCCCGAACCCGTTCCGTCTCCCTGTAGTCTTCTCCTGAAGCGTTCGCTCCAGGTTCATCAGTCTGAGTACCCTTGCCCATGATGCGTCAAACGAGTCTACACAGCTCTCGCTCTGCCTGAGGAGACCGCACGTTGGCAGATACCGGTCATGCCTCCGGGGCCTCTGATAACAGTTTTGTCAGGTTTACACGCTAGACGTGACTGGCACGGGTGTCGCGGGGAGTGTAATCCGCTCCTCGCCGGTAGCTGCCTGTTACTTGACTCTACAACTCCCTCATGTGAGTGGAAGCTCCTTGAGGTTGGTTGTATGCTCTCAATTGTGTGTCGGAAGGGACGAATGAAGGAGAACGTCTCGCTACTTTCGTAGCTTCGGTTCTCCGAAGAGTCCCGACGACACACAATACACCTTGCCTCAAGTCGCCCGGTCTGAATGTTTCGGGCGAAAAGAAGGGGGTGCTTAGTGTGCTTGCAACTTTTATATGGGCTGCCTTTTTAGAGCTTGTGAGTGCGTGAGCTGCAGGCAGCTGCAAAGTTGCATGCTCCCTTTTTTCAAAAGGGTTGGTTTTAGTTATGCTCAGCTCGCGTACAACTGGTGTTGCGATATCTCAATTGTGTGTCGTCGGGACTCTTCGGAGAACCGAAGCTACGAAAGTAGCAAGACGATTTGAATCTACTGGGACACATTTGAGAAGTTGCAGTCGCTGATTTGTAGTTGTATCTGTCATTATGAATGTACATGTCACTCTATTCATGCAAATATCAATCTACACATATATTAATATTTTTTTCCGTATGTGTGAATATTTTCCACATGTGAAAATTTCAATCTGCAAGTTCACACATTTTTTTCACGCACTCGTGTGTTTTTTTTCACCGTGACTGCAAATTTAACACGCACGTATATGAAAATAGGCATTTACAAGTTCAAATATTTATTCTACGCATTCTCACATTATATTCTACAAGTCCTCAAATCGAATCTACATGCTCGTGCATTCTGGAACATATCTACCTTCATAGTTTTGGAGTGTTGTGGGGAGCAAAAATGAGATGGAGGGAAAGAGAGAGAAAGAGAGAGAGAAAGAGAGGCGGTAGAGAGCCTAAATCAGAGGCTGTCACGAAGACTACCTAACAGCCTCAAGGATGCCGGTGCCGGTGGAAGACAGTGGTGGGGCATGCTGCATTAATTCACGCGGGTCTCGATGATCCTCTGATGAGTCACTTTGGCACCAAATGGGAAAGGAGAGGAGGCCCAAGCATGCGTCACATGCACTCTCACCACCTCAGTGGCAGCTCAGGCGAGAGGCAGCAGGAAGGCACTCCTGAGGAACTCTCTCTTTTTTTCTCCCCAACTGATATCTTGCCACTTGCAGTTGATATTAAGATGCAGTAATTTTTTATGTAGTTTGCAAACACATAACCCTTATTATCACTTAAAGATATCTCCTTATGACCAAACAATAACACAGAACACATCTGCACATTGGAAATGACAAACAAAAACACAAAACACATTTGCACATACTATAGAGAACTCTATTCTGGCTTAATTGCGGCAAACAAACAATTGGCAACCTGCCCCCAAACAATAACAAAGAATCACTGACCCCCTTTAGGCATAGCTCAGTTTGGGAAAAAGAACACATTGTCACATGAAACTATGTACAACATACAGGATGTGACAAGCTCCCCATAACACCTTTTTTTGTGGTCTTCAATAATAAAGAATGTTGAAACACTGAAGTGGTCCTGTACCTGATGACAGCATTATAGCAAAGTGAATTTTCCTCCATGTTCTTACTTGCTTGTGGTCAGTATACCACAGTGTGCCAAACAAGGTTATATTTCTTACAAGCCCAGACATCTCTGTTTTATTGATTATTACACATATTGAACGGAAGGAGAGCTATTCCTCAAAGTAAGACCCTCTTTGATCTACATCTCCACAGAGACAGGTTGTCTCACTTAACCCACTATGCAGATTACGCAGGGTTTTCATTCATCAAGTTTCATTTTGCAATTGGATAGCCTGAATTGTTCACAGTTTCTCAAGCAGAGAAGACATTGGGTCTTATTCTCCTTTCCTTCAAATGAAATCTGTTCAACACGCAGTTCATGGCAGCCCACTTGTGCTGAGATCAGATGCTGACTTCACAAAGGTCAATATTCATTTGTCATTGTAATCTGACATTAATAACTCTTAGCTCTTTTTCCAGCTACCTTCAAATATTAGGCTGCCTTCAGAAATTGTGAAATAGTACACTATTAAATCTACATCAGCCTCTCACTCTCTTTCTCTCTTCTCCTTGTTCTTCTTTCTTTCTCTTTGCTTCTAAGCTTTTCTGCCTGGCTTATTCAGCACATTTTTGGGTTGAGTTGTCTAGGGAAATAATAATAAAAGTAATTTTTTACATAAATGAGTAAATAACACAAATTAAACAAATTAAAATTAAACCCACCAATATACATGCATTTAGTACACACATCCCAGCATAACCCCATTTCTTGTGGCTTCTCAAATATATTTTTCCAGTCTCACCCTGATGCTGTTGAAGGGTATAATTTTCTGCAGGCTGTCTGTGACCTGCTGAAAGGTACACCTTGAAAATGAGAAGGTTAGCATGTCAGGCAGAAGTAACTGCCAAATGCCATCTAAGTACTGAGCTACACATGCTGCAGATTACATATGGGTTGGGGCCAGCCTTTATCTGGCTACCAGGAGCCTAATTTGGCAAGACAATAAGTCGCAGCAATTCTCTTCATTTTGCAGTTCACTGATCTGTGTTCCCTCTTTGGTTCTCTTGACGATTCTGTGAGATTTGAAAAAGCCTTCACGTTTTACCATTGTTTTATGCACAAGTTTTTCATATTATTTTAGGCATTGGTTTAGGAAGGTGTAGACTGAAATATGGCACAGTATAGGGGGATAGGGGTAAGAGTTAATGTGCATCCCTTACCACCTTGTTTTGGATTGGTTGGCTGAGGTTTGGTGTGTTTATGTTTGTTTGAGTGTTCGTTCGAGGGTTAAAGCCCCCATGTTGTTTTTTGAGACCGTTTTTTTCCCCCACAATGTATTCAGGAGGAAGAAAGCTAGCCGATCAAGGGGGAATTCCTACGATTTGAGACAAAAATGAAATTGCTCTAAAATCCTGCAGCATCTCATAGATCACCTTTACAGTAGGAAGACAATAATTTCTTCATATTTAATGCATTCCAATTCTAAACCCCCAATGTGCAGTGTTGGCATACTATCGCCTCTCCTGTCTGGAGACCCAGGTCTACCTGCTTTTACCTTTTTCTATATATAGGCCTATATATATGTTTTTCTATAGATATCTTTTTCTATATATAGGCCTATATATATATGGCCTATAAGCAGGATTAGGCATTTGAAGTTCTAATGGCTGTAGTGCATTTATGAGTAAGTGTTAACTGGGGTGTTCAGATGTGTCTTGGTAAAGCCCAGTTGCAGTTGCAGCAGTTTTGCTTGAAATAAATAAGGTTTTCTTTTTCTTATTTACTTTTTAGGTCCTTGTTCTCAATCTTATGCAACCTGACAAAACATCTAGATCTAATGTACCCTTAACAATTGTAACATTATATAGACCCCCAGACCCCTATTCTGACTATATGATAGAATTCTCAGAATTTCTTTCCTCCCTAGTCATTCAAACTGATAATATTATAGTGTTGGGCGATTTCAACATCCACATGGATGATGTAAATAATAGCCTGGCATCAGCGTTCCACTCCTTAATTGAACACATTGGCTTCTTCCAACATGTTAATGCACCTACACATAAAGGTAGTCATACTATTGACCTTGTTCTAACATATGGTGCACAAATAGAACAACATGCTGTCCTACCTCAATGTCCTTCACTAACTGACCATTTCCTAATAACTCTAAAGACTACAATAGATTCTACTGCCCCTAACTCTATTTGCTACCACACTAGACGAATAACCCCCCAAGCCACAAGCGACTTCATAGATAAAATTCCTTCTCTTCTTGAACCCTTAATGACACAATACACATTAGAAGGCCCTTCTCCCAGCCCTACCCAAGTTGATCAATTAACTGATAATGTTATAGATGCACTTTACACTACATTAAATTCCATTGCGCCACTTAAAAAGAAAATTAGAAAACAAGACAAAATTGCCCCATGGTATACAGCACAGACACGCTCAATGAAGCAAGCTGCACGTAAACTTGAGAGAAAATGGTATGCCACCAAACTTGAAGTGTTCCATCTTGCATGGAAAGACAGCCTAAAAGACTATAAGAAAGCACTTAATAATGCAAAAACAGAATACTACTACTCACTTATAAGTGATAATAAAAACAACCCCAAATTCCTCTTTAACACAATATCGCGCTTAACTAAAAGTAGGAATGAAGTGACACACTCCATTCCAATAACGTTAGACAGCAATGATTTCATGATTTTTTTAATGATAAAATTGAATCTATTAGAGGTAAAATAAATAACACCATTCAAACAAGTCCTAGCCGACCTATAGCATACCTTGACTCGTTTACACCTGCCAATATATCTGAAATTATCAAGTTGATCTCATCAAGTAAGGCCTCTACTTGTCTATTGGATCCAATTCCTACTGATCTCCTTAAGGCTGCTCTCCCTAACCTAGCTGAGCCGATACGTAATATTATAAATCACTCTCTTGTAGCAGGACGTGTTCCCAAACTTTTCAAGACATCTGTCATTAAGCCTTTAATCAAAAAGCTCAACCTTGACCCTGATGTCCTGGCTAACTATCGACCTATATCCAACCTCCCATTTATATCAAAGATTCTTGAAAAAATAGTGTCTAAGCAAATTTGTACCTTCTTAGACGCAAACAACATTCAGGAAATCTGGCTTTAGAGCATACCATAGCACAGAATCAGCCCTAGTAAAGTTCTACAATGATCTCCTTATCTCATCTGATAATGGATGCATTTCATTATTAATCCTACTGGATCTAAGTTCTGCCTTTGACACTATTGATCACAGCATCCTACTACATAGACTTGAGCATATGATTGGCATCAAAGATTCTGAATTAGCCTGGCTCAGGTCATACCTTACTGGACGTTACCAGTTTGTACATGCACATAATGAAGCATCATGGCACACTGAAGTCAAGTATGGTGTGCCCCAAGGATCAGTACTGGGACCTCTGCTATTCTCCCTTTACATGCTACCTTTGGGATCTGTTATTAGAAAACATGGCATTACCTTCCACTCTTATGCAGATGACAGCCAACTATACCTTTCAATGAAGCCAAATGATTGTACGGCAGTAACAAAACTTGTTGCCTGCCTCAGTGACATCAAAAACTGGATGACTAATAATTTCCTTTGCTTAAACTCTGATAAGACTGAAGTCATGTTGATTGGCCCTAAAAACCTGACCAACACTTTACAGTACCCCATCATCAGCGCTTACTTAGTGACCTTTCACTCACACCTCACACAAAGGTCAAGAACCTTGGGGTGTATATTGATCAAGACCTCTCTTTAAATAGTCATGTAAAGCATATCTCCAAAACCTCATTCTTTCATTTACGCAACATTGCTAAGGTTACAATTGACTATTGTAATGCACTGTTCTCTGGATGTGGTACTAGCTGCATCAAAAACCTTCAACTAATACAAAATGCTGCAGCACGAGCACTCACTAGGACAAAAAAATGTCAACATATCACACCTATCCTTGCTTCCTACATTGGCTTCCTGTTAAAAGCCGAATTGATTAAATTGATAAAATACTTGAATTGATTGAATTGATAAAATACTTTTCCTAACATATAAAGCCCTTAATGGCCTTGCTCCAGCATATATTAAAGACTTACTTGTTCCCTACCACCCTTCTAGACCCCTAAGGTCACAGAATGCTGGTCTCCTAGTAATTCCTAGAATATCAAAATCCACAATGGGAGGAAGAGCATTCTGCCATCGTGCGCCTGTCCTGTGGAACAAACTCCCTTCTAACATTTGTCAAGCGGACACTCTCAACACCTTTAAGTCTAGGCTCAAAACTTTTCTATTTACTGACCCCTTTAGTTAGGGATGGTGTATGGTAAGCCACACCTCCTCAGGGTATTATTGGAAAGGACTGCCTCTGCTGTAAGCTCCCGTCCAGGGCTTGGTGGCCACTGACCATTTCCTTTGGTGGTGTTGGCTTGTTATAAATCATACCTTAGTTATGCTGCTATAGTTTAATGCCGCCACAATCCACCCATCTGTTAACCCGTACAATTTTCACTCTGTCTTTCTCCTCCTCTCTCTTTCCTCTCCACTTATTTCTCTCTCTTCACTTAGCCAACATCTGTACATGGTTGCACATGCAATATAACTGACATTCTCTGAAATCTGATGGAGACTGTTCTAACTCATCTTTTCTCTGATTTTCCATGCCATTACCAACCTGCCGTGAGTCATCACTGCCTTCTACTGCCTGCGCCTGCACCTCCTGGGTTCTCCTGGGACCTTCTTCCAACGTGATCCGGCGGCACTCCTGAATGGTCCTCAACCCACTCCACTGTCCATGCCACTGCCTCCCTGCTGAGGGTCACCCCTGCCTTCCACTGCCTGATCCTGCATCCTGCCTTCAGCTTCACAGATGACCCTGACATGATTGATACAGTCTCCAACTGGCCCCTGGCTTGACTGCGCCTAATGACATGGGACTACATCCTGGGATTCTAATGGGACTCCTATATAACCAAAATTTTCTTGTAATGTGTGTCTATTGGAATAATAGTGGACTATTCACCATCTGAGAGACTGAAAACCTGCCTTAGGCAGTTGGGTTAGCCCCTTGAGCCGTCGGAACTTCCCAAGGTTTCTTCCTTTACCATAACAAGTAAAAACAAAAAACGCTGCTAGGGAGTTTTTCCTTGCCCCTGTTGCTCATTGGGCCCACTTGTGTTAAGCGCTTTGTGACACGCCTTTTGTAAAAATGCGCTATATAAATAAAATTGAATTGAATTGAATTGAATTGAATTAAAGGGCTCATAGTGTGTGCAATTTCTGAT
Source organism: Limnothrissa miodon (assembly GCA_017657215.1). Classification (NCBI taxonomy): domain Eukaryota; kingdom Metazoa; phylum Chordata; class Actinopteri; order Clupeiformes; family Clupeidae; genus Limnothrissa; species Limnothrissa miodon. The sequence goes on from JAGFZM010000196.1 coordinate 140,075, forward strand.
GGTTCTATGAGCCCTTTAATGTGCATAATATTAATGTGCAAGTTATAAACATGTGTAGTGAAAGAAACGTGCATGCATACACCAGAGACAATAGCAGAAACTGACGGCTGAAGAGCATGGCTGGATGGTGTATGGGGATGCCAGGGGCATTTCACCCCTCGTTGCACCTTTGATAAGCCTCTTGTGACTGCACACTCTGATGAAAACGTCAGTAACCCCTTTTACTTGCCATAAATACAGTTATTATCAAAGAGAGTGTTTACTTCCCCTCTGAGGAGTAACCAAAGTTATTCTCTGTCACATCACAATTTTTTTTTTCTTTTTTTGCACATCTTGACAATTCTCTAAATGACAGGTTGACAGCATTTTCGCCAGTGAGAGATGACCATAGCATGTTGGTGTGGTACCTTTCTTTAAAGCTCAGGAGACAGAGGAGTGGAACCTTTTGTACTGTTGTAACAAGACTGTACTCCATCATGTTTAATGAAAACTAGGCAAGCTGCTGATGATGAAAAGGCTTGTGGCATGACTAATACATTTCTCTTGTTTAGTGCAAAGCCCATCCAGAGTAGCAGAAAACTGGTCGCATCTGATAGCAGCACTGAGGACCCTTGCAAATGAGTTACAGTACACTGGGTTTGGTTTGCTTGCAAGATAAGCTAAATTTCACCATAAAACTCTTGGATGCGTCCTTACAGTAGAATTGGTGGTGCTTAGAGTAATGATGTGTAAACTGTAGATAGTTGTGCACAACACAACCCCCAAGAGGCCAATATGGAGGGCTGCGTTGAGAGGCTTTCATCCAGTTGTCCGTCAGTGGGTAGTGTGTGGATGAGAGTGGGAGAGGCCTATTAGTAGCTGGTTGGTGGGGTGAGGGAAAGAGAGTTTCAGAAGCCCATTAATGAAAGATAAGAGAGAACGAGTATAGTGGTGTGTGTGTTTGATAGTCTGTTGATAGGAACAGGATAGGATGGGAAAGCGTCTGGTGGGAGTTTTTCTCGTTAAAATTCATTTCTGCCTCCGCCAGGTCTCAGACCTAGACCTTCAGTCAATAAACCCTCAAGATTATCAGGAAGATATTAATACCAAAAACACCTTGACACACAAGGGTGTTTTGTGTGTGTGTGTGTGTGTATGCAGGTGACAGTTAAGTTAATGCAAGGACAAAGCAACAAGTCATCAGGAAGTCTTGCTTTCTGCTTCATTTCAGCCATGAGAGCTTGAAAAAAAGCCATTTCCAGTCAAGGTTGTGTTATTGTAATTGCAATGTTTGTCCATCCTTCACCAGTCAACATACACAGCCTGATTTGTTTTGTTCAGACCCACGAGACTCTTGCTCGGGCTCATAATACAACACCAAACACACCCACGTCCATCACACATATTGTCTTATTTTAGAGCAAGCCTCCTGGACTCCGAAATTTACATTATGATATGCATAATTCAAAGAGGTGATTTGCATTGAAATTCACATGGGCCCAAGGGCCTTCAACTTATCCCAGAAGCACATTACTTTTGGTCACAAAAACAGTGAAAAAGTAAAATGAAAGTTGTCAGCCAGTAGGCTGGGCAGTGAGGTGAGGTGGATGAAGTAGTGAAATATGATAAAGTCATATTGACAGCCCTATGTATTCATATCACTCCTTGAGCAGGCAATGAGCCGTGGACAACATTTGGGAGCACCAAAAAATGGAACTTTAACAGCACTCACCCCTGATTTCTGCAGATACAGGCAGGTTACTGAAACTCTGGCCAGAGGCTTTGTGTCAGAGTTTTGATGATGCACGCCACGCTCACACACATACACACAAACACACACACACACACCTGTTAACTGCGAAATGTCTGAGAGATTTGTCAGCTCTCTCATCAGACCTGCTCCTCTGCCCATCCATGCATTGTGCCATCAATCCACACTGCCTGCACATTGCCTCTGGGGCTGGTGGATGCTGGAGGTAGGCGTCATTGAAAAGCCCTCAGGCCTGAGAATGAGTGCCTAACCAGAGTTTAGGGCTGCATGCCAAACTCCTTGCCCCCCAGGGCTTAAGAGCACCTCAGAAGCACTCCTTAATGACACACAGTGAAGGAGATGTGCAAGCTCAGGGTGTGAAGAGAATAGCCATTCTCTGACAATGAGAAAAAATAAGGCTGCAAAAGGAAACAAAAACAACACAACAACACTTTAGAATTATATTCTGAATATTTTAAATATATATTAAATATTTTACATATATAAGACTGAGAGGCCTTAAAGGCTCAGCAAACTCTTTGTTCATCTGCTGCAAGTAAAAAATGGAGCTTCCACTAACACATTATCTCTGTTTTATATGGCCTGCTGCCGACGTGCTGCACCCAGAATCACTGTGATTTACTAATGCTCCTAAAGAGCATCCCCAAATACACTCTCCGCATTGCCCTGGATATTTGTCACTGTTTCTGCCATTATAAATGTGTGTGTGTGTGTGTGTGTGTGTTTGAAGAAACGTGAGGCGGAGAAAGCAGCTATTTTCTGAGCTTTGCATTATCTAATGCACAGACATGCTTGCTCAGCAGATGGACAGCTCTGAACAAACAGCAACCCTTAGCACAGTCTGAACTTGAGCCGCCGAAGTAAGCAGAGCGCGACCAAGCACACGGTGGCCAATTTGTGCATTTTCAGCATGAGCTGACTGCCCCCCGCATTAATTAGCGAAAAATGAGACGTCCAAGATCGGATCTGTTCAATTTGAGGCTGATTCTTGTGGTTTCAACAAGCGCACTGTAGCCATTTACTCCAGAGGAAAATATTGGCTTTAGGGTCACTGGACAGTTAAATCAGGACTTAAAGTGTGCATGTGTGTGTGTGTGTGTGTTTCAAGTACAGTAAGTTGTACTTTATGATACAGATAAAAAAAGAGTAATGTAATTCCTTGGCCTTAAGGCTAATGCAATCTCGCAGTCACTACTTCATAACACAGAACTTATCCCTCATGCCTAAATCCAAACAGGTGTATGTATGTACTTCATTTAAAACATGATTACACACAAATATGTTTACGTTCATTACACTCACATACACTCGCAAGAGCTTTAGTCCCATTTCTTTATGCTGTATACACATTCACTGCAGTCATTTTCAGAGTTGTCCTTTTTGTTAACCCTACACAGACACAGCATGTTCACATACTTCCATACTGTATATGCCTACTTATCTTGAAATGCATATGTTTATTACAAACTGAGGGTTTCTGCGCCATGGCTATGGCTTCAGTTAACCTGCCATCTTTCTCCAATCTCTCTATCTCTCCTTTTCTCTTTCCTTCTGAAGCACTGCCTGTCAGAAATGAAGCAAAATCACAATATGCAGGAAATGGAAAGATTCATGTGTGCAGTGAAATTAGGTTCACCATGGGTTGCGACTATGTGCAGACAATGTCAGTTGATGTTATTTTGATGGAAAGAATTTAAAAATTAAATGGATAAATTTGCATTTGCGTCAAAAAGCACATATGCACAAACAATTCTTATGCACATGCTCTATAAGTTAATTGCAGTGTATACAAATGCTCAAACATAAATGTTCTTCATAAACTTAGACTTTTTCATTTCTCTCTTTCATTTCAACATTTCTCAACAAAGGTTGCTTCATCCATTGAGAAGATTTATTAATGGTGAGGTTGTGAGAGGTTGTGCATGCCACACCAAGAACAGACGTGGCAGCAGTAGCACATAATTGAGCTCTTCAGAATCCCTGTGTGCCAAAATTCCAGAATCTATCCATCTATCTTTCTGTCTATATTCATCAACAGTCGCAGACATCTATTGAGGGCCCTTTAAGCAAATTTGATGCAGAGAAGAGGCACAACCAACACCAGAAAAGCTCTTATGAGCTCTGCAGATGTGTGTGTGTGTGTGTGTGTGTGGCAAGTACCCTTCCAGAGTGAATGCCTTGAATCCAATGCGGAGCATTAAAAGGAATAAATCCCTGCAAGTGGCAGACTAGGAGTGTAGAGGATAAAAGCTTCCAGAATGCTCTTCGGAGAGTACTTGTGAAAAAGCACTCGTGGGTAGAGTGATGCATGGTTCCCCTCTCCATGGGTACATTAATTGGGCACACACCTGCTCATGAAATGTAAAGATTTCCAACTCTCGCTCTTTCTCTCTGATCAACTGGTATTGATCATTGGTGTTGTTTCTTGCACCATTAGGCATGTGCACACACACAGCTGAGGCTACACAAACCTTGCATCATAGACTCAGGCCCATCTGGGATCTCTGGGAGTGGCTTGTGTGTTTGTTTGGGGCTACAAACAGTCCACACCAGAGTGAGGAGGCAGCCATTAGCTGTCTGGTTGAGCGGAGAGATTGTGCTGCTGGCCTTTGTCATGTGTTGTCTCCTTCCATCGATTGCTCCTCTCATTTTCTCTCCGCTCCATGTCAGCAGAACGTCACCATCCTTGTGGAGATAAGATTGACACTCTTCATTAATGTGCACCCAGTCTTATCTCTTTGGTGGCATCAGTGGCCACAAGACAATTCACACCACGCACACACAGAAGGAGAGAAAAAGTATGCACCAAAGACAGTTTGAGGCTGCTCATGGTCATTTAAAAGAGTAGTAAGAAATATGGAAGAATTTTACAAGACGGCATTAGTTTGTGTTGATCTGCTACAATCTGATCTTCAAGAAACGTATCATAGATAATAATGGAATGCAGAGGCCATCAGTGTGAGACTGAAACGTATTGATGTCCGATTTAATTCCCAGTGCCACTCTGGGATGGCTCGCTGCATGAGCTCCAGTTCCATTCATGTCCACGGAATTATTGCAGATTCTGGAGCTGATTCTGAATGTCCAAGGTCAGCGGAGGAGCAAAGCTTTATTCTTCCCGTCTCCACCCTTCTTCTCCTTTATTGCAGCATTAAGGCTCATTGACACTTGGCCTCCAAGCGCTTTGTCTACCATGTCCCCACATCTCCATCTCAGAACATCTGGGTAGTCTAGTTTAACTGCCCCAGCTACCATGAATGCTGTTCCTGCTTTGACTCATGAGGGGATAAATCTGTATCTAAATCTGTATTAGTCTGCCTGTGACGGCGTGATCCCCACTGCACATGATTAATTTATATTTTCTATCTTTAAATATCATTTGCTTTATGTTTTGTTTATTTTCAGACTGTTACCTAGGTGCACATGGGTTCAGTTTCTCTGTTTTTACTTTTCATTTAAATGTAGGCCTTAGTTTGTTTTGTAAACTGTGCAGGTTTCCCCATAGAGGGGAGTTAATTGGCACATTGCTGCCTTAATTGATTGGTTAATGATAGCCTTATTGGAGCCTGATGGGCAAAGCCCTGTGATTGGTCCGTTTGTTAAGCACCTGGTCTATTTAAACCCCATGGAGGGAAACCAGGGGGGCTCTTTGTTTGTCGCACAGAAGTGCTGAAACCCAAGCTGGTGTGAGCTATGGGGTTTTTCTTGTTTGTGGTGCTTTGTTTTGCTGATTGGCGGCGCACAACTTTTCTCTTGTTTTAATTTACTTTATGTGTTTTTTTGTCATTTCTGTTTTTAGTTTAGCACTTGGTTTTGGGGTTTTTTTTGGGTCACTGTGTTGGCTAAACTCTCCCAACCATGAGGTTACCCTACAACACTGCCAGTAGTATTATTTTTACCTTATTTTCCATCAACCAAAACTGGTTACACCAGGGAAATATTCCCTGTTCTTCTTGTTCTTTAGTTGCTGTAGCATACATGAGTTGGTCCAGTGTCTGTGATGCATTTGGTTGTTGCCTCCCGTGATACGTTGTCACAGCCATATCAGGGCAAATATGAAATTGAATCTTTTTTCAGGGACCCTGAAAGATAATCTTCACAAATACAACATAAAAATGTCATTTCCTTTCTTTCTGGAACATTCCAGGGATCCTCTGTGTTTGTGCAGCAATCTGTGTGCCAACGAGTCCATAAGCAAGCCCCTGCACACACACACACATACACACACACAATGGCCTGGCCAGGGCCTCGGAAGGCTGCACGGTCAATGGGCTGGGCAAAGAGAAGGCTGACAGAGTCGTTTTTCGTCATCACACCTCCATCCATCCATCACCGTGCTCCTCTGGCGTCCGCAGCTCTGAAGATGGTGATAAAAGACGAGGTGGAAGGGGGATGCAGTGATCCATTCAGAGCACTTTCCTGCCCCCTGCTTTCCCTTTATCTCCATCTGCTCTCTCCACTCTTACCCGTCATCCTCTCTCTCTCTCTCTCTTCCCTTTCTCTCTTTTTCCTATCGCTATCTCTGTGCATCTCTCGCACATCTCGAACACATACACACACCTGCCTAAACACACCTACACAACCACAACCACACAGATATTCACTTTCTCTTGCTTCTCCCCCTCATACATTTTTCAAATGATTTTCAGGCGTTTTGACTGTGGGCCAGGGGTGCTGTAGCGTGAAAGTCCGAGCCCCAAAGCTCAGCTGTCAGTGCCCATAATCCGCAGCGGCAGCCCTGATGAATAGCACCCAGATTAGAGGTGGAGCCTCCATCCACAAGTGGAACGCTGCAGGGACGGACGCTTCGCTTCCCTCTGACCAGTGCAGTGCCCACTGCACATACTGATAGAGACCCTGCGCACATATCGCTATACGGACCACGTCCAAGGCACCCTTATCAAAGTTCTCCTCTGAGGGATTCAGGAATCAGCACTGTTAGAAAACCCCATATAGACATCAAACCCTGCACACAGATAGAAGCTTCCTCTTAAATTGTCACATGACGTTGGAGCCAGAGACCATTGAAAGTTAGCCACAACACTGATAGAAGCCGACAAAGATCTTATCACTTTATGGGAAGACTCCATGGTTTCCACATACCACAGACATCACACTCCACTTACTCTGACTCAGTTTACTGGCAACATAATGATCTAACATGATCTAGATAAACACACAGTCATGTATGTCTATCTACACACACTGTGACTGACTTCATATATGTATGGTTTATGTGTATGTGTACTGTTAATAGATTGCCTAGCATTGGCAGAGTGATATTTGGGAAACACGTTAGATTACAGCCCTTGAATTATGGTGCAAGGCCTACAGTAGATGAGATGACGTAAGAAAATATACATTTATACGTATTGTCATAATTACAAAATACAGGGTAGGAACTTACAAACAACAAACGCACGCAACAAAATAGATACACTGTAGCAAGAGATTATAGAACAGATTATTAATGGTAACATGTTCCAAATAATATATTATTAAGAAAGGTCTCAAATAAAAAAGGAAACAAAATACACTCAACAAAAATATAAACGCAACACCTTTGTTTCTGCTCCGATTTTTCATGAGATGGACTTAGAGGCCACCCTGGAATGTGCAGTTTTGTCTCACAGCAAAATGCCACAGATGCCACAAGCATTGAGGGAGCGTGCAAACGGCATGCTGACAGCAGGAATGTCAACCAGATCTGTTGCTCGTGCATTGAATGTTCATTTCTCAACCATAAGCCGTCTCCAAAGGCGTTTCAGAGAATATGGCAGTACATTGGGGTCCCAGACCCCCAATAAAGCAAAAAACTGCACATTCCATGGTGGCCTTTTATTGTGAGCATTATAAGGTACACTTGTACACTACTCATCTACACATACTTGTACACATACTGCATCTTGATGTGGCACACGTGTGAGGTGGGATGGATTATCTCAGCAAAGCAGAGGTGCTCACTATCACACATTCAGACTGATTTGTGAACAATGTTTGAGAGAAATGGTAATATTGTGTATCTGGAATGAATTTTTGATCTTTAAGTCCATCTCATGAAAAATCGGAGCAGAAACAAAGGTGTTGCGTTTATATTTTTGTTGAGTGTATAAGATATGATGTAAGCAGTGATTTACACAACCTTTCTCCCAGCCACTTCTCCCTTGTTGCCTCTGCTCTTCCGCCATCAGGCACATTCTCCTCACTAAAGGTTAATGATGCCACTGAGTCTCTGTGCTCTACCCTGAGGTCTTGTCTTGATAGGCAGTGTCCCCTATCCACCAAACCAGCTCCATCCTCCCAGTCACATCCTTGGCTTGATGATTCCATCTGGCGGCTGTGCACCAACTTCAAAGCTGCTGAGACAATGGCACAAAACGAAAAGTCTGTCAGAACTAAACACATTCCAGTCACTGCCATCATCCTTTTTATCCAACATCACTGCTGCAAAGCAGGTTTTCTATAATGACTTAATTCAGAATGCCACAGACACCACAAAACTATTCTCAGTCTTTAATCAATCCTCCACCACCACCTCCAGCTACCAATCTGACTGCAAATACTTTTGCTTGATTTTTTTTATGACAGAGTGGCCGCTATCACCAGACAGTTTTCTGAACCACACATTGGGAGTAGCTGAACCGGTTACTAGTGTCACTACCTGCTAATGCAGTTATCCTGCTGCAACACTCGCTTCATTTAACCCTCTCACTGAGAACGATGTGTTTAAACCCATTACTTGCAGCCCTCCTACCACTTGTCCACTGGACCCGATTCCAACTAACCTCTTGCACTCCATAGTCCTGACTGCCACAGCAGCCCTCACACATGTGATCAATACTTCACTGTCATCTGGAACCTTACCTGCTGCATTCAAACATGCTTAGGTAACACTGCTGGTCAAAGAAAATCTGCTTGCTCCCATGCTAAATACATAATTGTAAATGTAAATTCCCCACAACTACACTGGATGTACGACTAACCCTTTCTGAATATTGTGGCATTGTAGTATTACAATATTACACATTATTTTACATTATTCTTATCTACTCCTTACACTATAATTCAAACGCTGTAACACTGTAAGTGTTAACAGTATTTGTAATGAAAGACACTGTCTCCCTGTTCTGTTCTCCTGTTTGCATGACTGTGTTCTCCCAGCTCTGACTGTAAAAATCTGCCTTAGCACAGCAGACAACCCTAAGAGTGAGGGAGCTGGTGGGTCTCACACTGCTCCATTCCTACTGTACTGTTCATCGAGCTCCTGCTGGGATTTCTGCTAAAGTTCAATTTTCTCCCATCTCTACCATCACCTCACTGGGAGCCGGCACAGGTTCACCTGGCTAAAGATTTATTAAAAGTTAACTTTTCATCTAAACCAGGATTGATTTTCCGAGCAGAGCAGTGGTCCGATGAGGTAAATGGTGGCGGAGGTATAAGAGTCCGCACAAGTGGTGTACGTGGTGTGTGTGTGTGTGTATGTGTGAGTGTGTGTATGTGAATTGGGGGTGGGGAGTTTGAGAGCACACCATAAAAACACTCCCCTGGACATTGCCACTCAAATAAAGACAGATAATTAAACTCTCTCTCTCTGCTCCCAGGGGTGAGGAGCTGAAGGGTAGTGGGGAGGTGGGGGGAGGGGGGGGGTGCCCTGAAACCCAGGCAAGCTAGGCAGACACCACTCCCTGGCGAGCAGCAGGGCTATTTTTCAGAGCACAGGCATTAGTGTTCTCCAGTGTAATGCTGCGCCACAGAGAAAGTCAGCAGCTTAGTTTACTTGTTGTCGGCCGCATGCGGGAGCAGGAGCCAAGAAGGTATAATTCTGGTGTTCCAGAGGGGCTGATGAGCTGGAGTGGACTCGCAGCCAAGGAGGGCGGCACAGGCCACAACGGGCACACACTCATCCATCTGGTCCTGCGGGGGGAGGCATGTAGGGAATTAATTGCCAGAGATGCTGCTTACACTCATTTCTTATCGGCCTTCTGTCATCACCATCACACCACCATGGTTTGGATCTCCGTTTTATGCATGCAAGCACAAAGAACGCTGTCAAACACCAGGATGAATTTAGCCTCAAAAATCAGCAATGGCTTGATTTTAACCCCACAAAAATACTCTGCTTTGCCTAATAATCAAATGAATAATGCCAGCAATAGACAGAAATAACTGTGTAAATGGGAGCTTTTTTCTCAAGTTCTCAAGTGAAGGCATTAAATGGATGAAAGTGCAATGCTTAAATGCCTTTAAATGGGAATATTGATTACATTGAGGGAAATAAGGACTTAATAAGGCCCATTTCTCACTCAGAATGTGGTGAGTTCTTTCTTAGAGGTAGAATGCTACAGTGTACACATGGCCATGTGGATGACACGGTGTCTGTATTTTCCAAATAAGGGAGTGGAGGGAGGTTATAAAATGGGTTTTAATGGATAGGCCTGATCTTTATCAGTTATGGATAAGATATCTTCCAACTGTACTCAGTTTTTTTCACTGATAGTAATCAGTTCTGCTGCCTAATACTGGAGGAGCCAGATAACGCTGACTTCAGGAAATGGGTTGTCAGAAAACCTCTTTTAATTCTGTTGCCAACTACTGTTAGCAAGCAACAATGAGTTTAGCCAGTGCTTTGTTTCACTGTCACTTGTTATATCTTGTCTTCCCTCTAACTTGAGTAAAATGTTCAATTAGGCCAGGCCTACTCTATTTCTGAACATCCAGGAAGCAAATTTGAGCAAATTGGGAACCCCTATTAAAATGTGTGAGACTCTTGGGATTTCTGACAACTGTAACATTCTGATAATAGCGTAAATTATGACATAGGTTACTGTAGCGCCTTTCCAAGGCTCTGAATGGCTTACCTCAGACAGACAGATTTAGGTTTTGGTTCTCGTTCTCTCCCCTTTGCCAGACTATTTGGCTGATTGGTTGAAAGGAAATGCAGAGTTCCTGATTTTTCCGGAGTCAGTTGTGAAGGCTTACTATATATATACAGTCTGTATGCCAAAGGTTACTAAAGAACGGAAAGGCGTTATGACTAGTCATAATCTTTTATTTATAATCCTTCTATGGATACAAGCTTAATGTAAAATTGCTTGGGTTGCCATTGCTTGTGTTGATTGTATTTCTGTACTGTACTCTTCTGTCTGTCCCCATGTACTGTATACTGTCTGTCATCACTGTTTGCTGAAGGATTCTCAGGAATTGTCTTTCTTAGTGGCTTGGTAGTGCTGCCATCTCTTTGAAAAATTCTGTAAAGGACAAAAGGTCCCTTAGTGTCCATAAATACCTGTTATCTCCTCGGCACAGGCGAGGATCAGTCATTAGATTCCACATTATGAGTGATTCATTAGAACAAATGACTGGTTGATGTTATCTAACAAGTGGATTTTTAACCACCTTGGAAGGTAATTACAAATTAATATTTAATTAAATGATACATGTGAGGAAAATCACCCGCCCCTCGACCGTACAAGATAAATGATCACTCATGAGGGAGGCTAACAAGATAAACACCAAAATAGTTCAAGGCTGACAGGGAAATAAGAGCCATCCATCACACCAAGGCTGCCTGAGTGACCTGTTGCTATGCCTTCAGAGGACGCTTCGGTTTGGGACTGTCTCCAGCTGAGCTCAGACTAGGGGACATGTCAGATGCTAATTTACCAGTACGTTAGCAGTAGGTCAGCCAGCGCAAGTGCCTCACAGCCAAAGGCATGCTAAGGCCTCTTTAGAGGGTTATGTCAGGACAGGGGCATTAAGCTGCACATCTGTCACTGGTTCCCTTGTCTTTTGTTCCCACATGCCTCATAGAATTCTAAAGCCAAAATGCACACAGTTATTGTAAATGCACTTCTTATTTCAGAAGAGAGCAATCAGCCCTCCTGGGTGGGATCCTAATGTGAAACAGTCAATGGCCCTTGGTTGTACCCACAAGGTTATAGATGGTTGGATTCTCAAAGTGCTCATATATATTTAAGTAACTAACTTTGAGCATTTGACAATTCAGGCACTCAATGAAATCTCAATGAAATCACACCTGTGCAGACATTCCAAAACCATCTGGTGTAAAACAGTTGACTGTACCTGTCCAGCCCGAGGCATCGCTGCAGAGGATTACTGGGCTCAGGTGGACAGTGTTTAGGCTCCGAGATGTGCAGTGCCCTTGGGGACTATGGCAGGGTCACTGTGGTATCTGTTGACATTACACACAAGGATTTACTCGCAGCCCCTGATAAAAGCACAAAAAAGAGTGATCCGATAAATCTCACCCCCAAAGCACCTCGGTGAGCTTTGTGTACCAGGAAGATACTGAGGAGAAAAATAAACCACAGGAGGAAAATAAAGGTTTTTTACTTTTCCTCTAAAGGTTATGGTGAAAGAGAAGAATAGAGAGACACCGATAAAATATGTTCTTGGCCCTATTAATCATCTGGAGTTCTCATAAATAAATATTTGCTTTTAGCAAAGCTGTGAAGCTGTGAACAGATTACCTTCAAGCCCAACATGTGCAGGGAAAAAAATCCTTGGTGACACCCTGACCCCATCCATCATATTCACTGGGAAACATATCTGCTCTTTGCTTTGTGTATCCAGTGATTCATAAGAGGGGGGGGGGGGGACTAGGTGGTGACAGACACCATCTCACCATCTCTCCCCACCACACACACACACACACACACACACACACACACACACACACCTTCACCTGCATGTCATTTTAAATCCCACGGTCAAGAATTCATCAATGCCACAAGTCACTTTTACAACACTCAGCAAGTGTTATGAGCAATAGTGAAAGAAGGACGGTCAAGTAAAAGATTCTGTGGTGTTGTGTAGCACTCCAAGAAAAATCAGATCTCCCATTAGCATGCTGAATGTGAGAAGTATAACTCAGGTGCCTGAATGTCTTTTCTCTTGTTAACTTTTTGTTCATTCTTTTCTTCTATATAGTCCTATATTGACGTATGTAGTTCAGTCTGAAATGGCTGAAGCCAACTCATACACAGGCCTATGAAGTAAGTAACACAGTATCAGAAATGGTGGAGGTACAAAATTCTTCTGGGGCTTTGCTGCCTCTGGCAATCTGTGCCTGCTGTGAACACAGAGCCGTGAAATCTCAAGGAATCAAGGAAGTTTATTGTCACGTACATCAATGTGCATAGGTGTAAAAAATACAGTGAAATTATTAATGTTGTCAGCATAAAAACAGTGATAGGGGTGAGGGACGGGTAATAAAGTGTGTTTTTGGAGGGGGTAAGAGATTAGTGGGTTGGCTATATGAAGGTTATAAATAGTCAAAAAGGCAACAGTTATAAGGTGACAGGGGCGTGGCGTCCAACGGTGCAGCGCACCGGGGCCCTGTCTTGTTTGAGGGGCCCCTACATAAATCGTAATTAGCCCTCCCTATTCTACCCCCAACCGTTCAAATTAACTATGCATACTCAGCTGCTAAACCTATGTTTAGAAGTGAACAGAGTGCTATTTATGTGCCTCACTATCTCCTACAGCATGGCCATGGTGACACCCATTTCTACTACTTTTCGACATTTTGATGTTAGAATCAAAATGAATTAATAACAACTTCTCCTACTTTTCGACATTTTGATGTTAGAATCAAAATGAATTAATAACAACTTAACTTGGCTTGGGTTGTCAGGTTTTTGATGGTTATGAAAGAATATGTCCAAATGTGGAGAGATGCAAGACAATAATTTTAACATTTAACATTGCTGTGATGAATGTAATGAGGACATTTTCTGCAGATATTTCTTGAGAAGGCTTTTTAATAATAATAGATTATTTAGATGTTTCCATTAAAAAGGAGCATGAAGATGATGAATATATCATGAAGTGTAAAAAGCAATAGGGTTTCAAAGAAACCATGTAACAGCAGCGAAATGCTTCTGATAACAGGCCTAGATGAGTGCTCAAAATTATGTTGTTTTTTTTTACTGTACGCTGCTGCACATTTCTACCTACTGAATAACACCACTAAGAATATTAAATTACTTTCGCCCCTTCTTATGAATAATAGCTCACTCCACATCTTGTTACATGCACCATTATAGCCACGAAGCTGACGACTAACCAGCCAGATGGGCCGTAGCCTACCTGAGTGATTATACCGTGTCGAGCCAGAGAAAAATCCGACCACCCAATGAAACTGAAAGCATTCAGCGAGGCCAAACTCAAGGTGAGACAGAGAATACAGCCATGCTGTCGGCATTGAACGGCTTTACATTCCTCAGGGGATGAATAGTATGAAGCTTTCACTCATGCTTTTTCACCACGCACGTCTTTGCGCCCTTAGCAAAAGTTCACTTCCGCCCTTCGTGCGTCAAATGGTCGAAGTAGTCCGCTGTAGGCCTACAGCAAGGCTGTCTGGATGTGACCATATGGGAAGTGATCATTAAAATGTACTCTTCGACCCTTTCCCTCCCATTCCCATATGCTAAGCCTATGCTAAATGAGCAGAGGCCACTGGTGGATATTTACAAAGACTTTCATTAAGCCAATTATTAGAGGGAGAGGACGGGCCCATGACAGATATTGACTGTGCTGGATCAAACCATCTTTTCATAGGCACACACTGAAACTTGTATAATCCTTATTATACCCTCTATCCTGCCTGGCTTGCTGTAATTACCTCCGTCAAACGAGGACAGTGGGGTCCCTGACGGTGTGTACCTAAGAAGCCTCCATCGCTGGTCTTCCTTCCAGTGTGAGCAAGAGAAGCAAGAAAAACTGCACAGAAGTTTGGCAGCTCAACAACAAACTTTTTTATGATGCTTGACTCTCTCTCTCTCTCTCACTCACTCACTCACTCACTCTCTCTCTCAACTGCTCTCTCTTTCTCTCACTCACTCACTCACTCACTCCCTCTCTCTCAACTTCATGGAAAAAAGATGCTGCTACTCGTCTCAAGGTGCAACAGACAAACAAGCAGGAAAAACCAACTACGAAAAAACAACAACCAGCCCTCTGAAAATAGGGTTAAGCCGCTTGTTAATTTCTGGAGAGGATTCTCTAAATCAGCCCATTTGGCATTAAAAACCCACTCATCTTGTTAAAGGAAATATTGGAATTTCTGAAATCCCATTATTAACTGCATAAATAATGGAGTTGATGTTTCTTCCTTCAGCCTGGGTAATCCCAGACCAGAGGCAGTGCCTTGCCCTGCAAGCAGCCGGAGGCTGCAAGAAGGATACGACTTCCGCTGGAGCTGATTATGAGTCTGTGTGGGTTGGAGATAAGTCTAAATTGCTCCTCAGTTAGCACCTGAACTCATTGAATTGCCTGTGGTGCCGTAGCTTTTAGCCTTTTCTTTTGTTATCACGCTCTCTTCAAGGGAAACTATTAATTTTGAACTATTAATAGGTAACCATTTTTTCACATAAATGCATTTTTGAATCATGAAAAACAGTGACACCAGGCAGTAGACCCATCAAAATGTGTTAGTGACAGCCTTTCTCCCATTTGAAAGGTTCTTTAAAGTATTTCTGTACGTTTTTAAAGTGAGCCAAAGATTTTATCATTCATTATTTTACCAATAAGCACTCCCTCTCTCTTTCCCTCTTTTCCCTTCCCTCTCTCTTTGGCTCTTGTTCACTGTCATTTCTCTCCCTCTCTTTCTTCTTCTCTTAGCTTTAATTATTTTGAATGGCCCTTATGTTTGAGGGATTTACATTGCTCAGTAGATCAAAACCCTTGTTCCTCTCTGGTTGCTGCATTAATTTTTTTTTGCTCATTACTTCTGAATGTACGTGAGACTTCATCTATTGTTCAGAATCCTGACACAGCACTTTGCTGAACTTCACACAGACATAGAATCACCTTTTAAATGAAGTGATCAGCTGTCAGTGGCCTAAGCAAATTGAATCAGTGGAGATTGTACAGTACAGTATAAAGTAATAGGCTATCCTTGTGCAATCCTAGAAAAAAGACAGGTGATATGTTTGAATGTTTTTTAATATAATCATGTTGAATATAGGTCTGCAGAAAAGCCCAGCCATAAAGTGGAAATGGTGATGTAAGGGAAAAAAGATATTGACCACAACTTGATACAAACTTTTGTGCTGGCAGTAAGACATTCACAAACATACTATATGCACTGTAAAGACGTTACATGCCAGAAAAGTCCATTGAGACCTCAAAGAAGGCATACCTATTTAATGCAAAAAATAAATAAATCACTTTGACAGCAACTGTTCAAACTTTCTCGAATAAATTAATCAACTAAGTTGTCTGATTTTTATCTGGTAGAAAATGTTAAAAGTTTATCTGTTCTTCATTGTGATATTTAGAGACTGCCCATTGTAAGTGTCAGTACTTTTGTCATCAAGACCCTAAAATGACCACAGGATGGTGCTCTTGTATTAGATAGATGATATCAATAATTTTAGACCAATAATCAACCATACTAACCATACCACTAAAGTGTTGAGATTTCAGGTCAGTGTATGGTCTACCACTAGATCTGATGATGACTGATGATGCCCTCAAAGGAAGGGTACATGTTCCTTGACAAATGGTCTGAGCTAAAAAAAAAAAAAAAACACAAATCCCCTTTTTTCATACTTTCAAAGCCTTCCCAAAGCATCTCCAGAGTTCAGGAACGAAGGTGGAGATACAAATGGCAGATAGTTTTGATAGACATATCACCCATCGTTACTCAAAACAATTGGACAGTGTGTTTTTTTAGTCTTGTTCAGTCCACAGATGACTGTGATACTTTTTGTATTTTGAGCAGCAGTAAGTAATTGGTTGCAACCAAATAGGAAATTAGTTTATAGCTAGTCTCTTTTCAGATTATCAGAGTCTGTTTTACCCATAGTTATCTGCCAAATAATAAATATTATATAATTAAAATATAATTTCATAAAGATACTGTGTGGTGGTGGTAATGTAGAGACCCAAGCTATTGACACAGGCTGTCTGGTTAGTGCCTGTGGTGGTTGCCCAGAATGCCAGAAGAGAGAGGGTTGACTGGGGGAGTTCACCTAAACAGTGTTGGGAAAGTTCACGTTCTACATGAACTAGTTCAGTTCATAGTTCACAAATTTTAATATGAACTAGTTCAGTTCATAGTTCATAATTTTAAAAAATGAACTAAGTTCACAGCTCCAAAAAATGAATTATTTCAGTTCTTTTTTCAGTATGTTGCAAACTATGATTTTTCGGCCACAGGCGGCAATTATTTAGTTTAACACTGGAACTGTGTCATATCTTCCAATCCAATTTTTAATTCTTATCTAACCAGGGTTTATATTAACATTGAAGGCAGAGCCTTCCCCATTGTTTTAACACTTGTTTGTTGTTCAGGTTAGCTGAGGACGTGACTGAAGTGCAGATTTTAATTTTCAAAGGCGATGGGCAAGTTTAGTAACTGTAATTATTGATATATTGTTTTAGTGGGACAATTTATAGTATAAGAAAGGTATTAAATTGTATGTGTAGAGTGATTTTGGTGCAACTAGTTTATAGTGAGATATTTATTGAATTGAGTCCCTTTAACAGAATAAGCCACATTTTCCCACCCTAAGATTACTGTAGGTTTGGTGGCACTATAAATTTATTGGAGCAAAGTTTTTCACCAAAGTAAATTGTCTAGTTAATACGACCAGAATGAGGCTTTTGTGTGTTTTGATTTTGCTGGTACAGTTGATAAGAGCAAAGTTTATTGAATGTAATTCGTAATTTAAAAACCCTTTAAATATAGGTGTACGGTGGCATACATTTCGCCAAAGAGGTGACCCTGAAAACATTCTAACAGGCTTTGGTGACTCTGGTAGCTCTTTACTCGTGAAGTTATTGACATTAACACGTTTGCGTTTTGCACTTTGCAGACAGTCCCAAGCATTTCACTGAAGATTGCTCATTGAGAGCAATGCCGTCCGTATTTACACATTGTTTGCAGCTCAATTCCTTACCGTACGAATTGGCAAAGCGCGTAGACCGAGAGAAAGTTTTGACGTGACTCTCCTCATGTCCAATGCATGACGGTTGAGAGTCCTCCATACTGCTTTATGTTTTGATGACGCATGCGACGCGACACTGGAGGAGGCTGCCGTTGCCAAATTGGATCTGCAATGCTCTTGTGCAATATTGCTCTCGGGCTCCACGCAACTTCGGCGCACACGTAACCTTTGAATACAGGACTAAACGGTGTGTTTTTCGCCTGATAGGCTTTATAGAAATGGACACTTAATAACAAACATAAAAAAGAACAGTGTTGGGGAGTAACTAGTTACATGTAACAAAATTACATAATTTAATTACAAAATAAAAGTAACAGTAATCAGTTACAGTTACATTGAAAAACTGTAATTAAATTACAGTTACATTAAGGAAATATTCAGGATTACATTTCAAGTTACATATCTTCTGCAGTGAAACATTTGTCGTCATGTTTGAACTGCATGTCTGCACTTGCGATGATGACTGCAGATGTCAGATAGAAACTCTGTGTTGGCCTTACCCAGGGATGGTCAACAAGTCAGAGACCAAGAGCCACATTTTTACTGTATTACCGCAAGGGCCACATCATACATGGGCACACATTAATATCACCCACCCCCCCCCTTTCTCTCACCCACACCCACCCACCATGTAAGGCAGAATGATTTGCCATTACGTTCAACAAAAAACTATAAACTCCCCTATTTCAAACGTCCTGTGTTTATCTTCATATTTTCGCTTTGCTGTGCATTTATTCCCTGCCATTTTGAGAGCGAAATTAACAAATTGTTTACTTAAATGATCTTGCCCCCTGCCAGAAAACTTGACTGTATTTTCATCTCACACACATGCAGATTTGTGAAGCGAACACACACACACAACACACAAACAAAAACTTCAATATCAATGCAAGAGCCGCAAGAGACAAAGCAAATAGCCGCATGCTGTCCAGGACCGCGGGTTGGCCATCCCTGGTCTAGCCCATTGCAGAAAGTAAAAATGAGCTATCACACAAAATAGACAACTTCTAGTTAATGCACTGAAGTCTAAGGAGTTTGTAGGGATCTTTACAGCAGTCAGTGTTGATTAATACTTAAAGGGTAATCCACGGTTTTAAAAACTGGAAATGATTGAAAGCTGACAAAATTCATTAAAAATTTGGGAAAGTAATTAAAAAGTAATCAAATGTAATTAGTTACATTACTTTGTTAAAGTAATTTAAATAGTTAAACTACTATTACATTTTAGATAGAGTAACTTGTAACTGTAACACATTACATTTCCAAAGTAACTTTCCC
Organism: Limnothrissa miodon; assembly: GCA_017657215.1. Taxonomy (NCBI): domain Eukaryota; kingdom Metazoa; phylum Chordata; class Actinopteri; order Clupeiformes; family Clupeidae; genus Limnothrissa; species Limnothrissa miodon. Next base: position 159,080 of record JAGFZM010000196.1, read on the forward strand.
AACACTGAAAAAGAGTGAACGAGCTGTTCACAGTCACCAGAATGAACGCGTTCACAGTATCATTTATCAGGGAGTAATACAGTACGTTCAGTTCAAGTTCACCAAAATTATGAACGAGTTCATGAACTTTCGTTCAATGAACGCGATCAGGTACAACACTGCACCTAAAGGTGTAAACAGAATAAAGAGGGCCTGCTACATGCTCAGTGTCTGGGGAAGATGCTTTGTCAGAGTACATCAGATGTTTGTTTTATTTTAAGATTTGGCATTTGATGTTATGTTTTTAGTTTATACATATATATTTGTACGTGGGTAGACTATAGCACAACACAAAACAAAAACAGAAACGTTTCAACAGAAAAATGTCTCTTTTTTTCTTTTCTGTATTTTATTTACGTTTTTTGCTATTCTGTCCTTGCTATTTGGTAAATAAGTAGAGAAAAAAGCAAGGAAAGAAATTCCAGTAACACAGAGATGGGTGGTGTGGGGTGATTTGAAGAGAATTAATGACCCCAGGGAAAGACCTGTTTTGTCCAAAAGTGAACAGCCAGTTTTTCAATTATTTTTAAAACCATACTTTAATTAAAAAGTAAACAATCTAAAAAACACCTGCAATAGTAGAAAGTAGAAAAAAGTACTAAGACATAGAAGGTCATGTATAAAGGGTTATTGTACACTTCTCATGGTCCACTGTGTGTTATTTGCCTTGCTAATCATTTGGGTAGAGGATCTTGCCTAATCAGATTGCATTGTGTATACATTAAACCTCATGGCCATAATTGTCCTTATCCTTTTATTCAAGTTGTAAGATTCAGCTGGTTATCTTGACATTTCATATAAAAATATGATTTTATCATATAAAAATATGATATTCCGCATTAGATGGGAATCTGAAAGCCACTTGTGATAGACTTGTAATAGGAGCTCAATTATGGCTTGGTCCAGTGCAGACCGTTGTGTTAGTGTCTCTGAGGACCACTTTGATGTAGTATGCACTGTAAGCTTGTGAATGAATAATCTGTCTTCTAGTCACCAGTCAATGATGACAGACTTATTCTGTATACTCTATACTATTAACTTGAGTTCCCACATTCATGACCTTCTTAAAATGTTTTCAAAGCAACCTGCAGAGCAGAGAGCAATGCTGGCAGTGGCACCCCATCCACAATAATTCTTAAAGCTATTAAGATAATATATTATGTGTCTCTGTGTGTGTGTGTAATATGTGTAATAAGTAGTGCAATATATAATTGGTGATAAAGATGAATTTCATCTCTACGTTCCCCTGTGCTTTTTGGCCTCTATATTGAATGGTGGAGTACTTCCAGCCCATAAATTAATTTATGGGACATTCTAGATCTAGAACACCAGATAGGTTTGGGGCTCTTCATTATTTACTCTATGTGGCCCCTGTTCATTTGTCAAGATTGAAGCTATACTCACCCAATGCGTAGTTTGATTAAGTGCTGGTACCCTCAATGTTGCTGTACAAAAAGCACCAGCTGGCTTCTGCCGGAGATATATTTAGAGTGACAATCTGTAATAGGGAGCAATTGACAAGCTAAAAGGGTAAAAGGACACAGCTTACTGTCTGTGTCACACTCCTCATCTCCAAGAGTGAAGACAAGAGAGCAAAGGTACGAGCATGGTGCTTCTTGTAAGGTCACAAATTATCATTGCATTTAAGATTAACAGCAGGTTTATTTGCAGAGCTAAAAACAGGAGTCGGGCCGCGTGTGTCATCCAAGTGACTGAGAACTCAGTGTTATTAGTGTGTGGTTGAGAAGGGTTTCAGTCTGTATCTGACCTACATCAATATGTTCATGTGGCACAAACTCTAGGCAGCACAGTAGGCACTCTTTTGAAAACTTTCTAAATAGTCGGAGTGTCCACGTAAAATAGGTGTTTAAGGACTTGGTAAAAGGAAGAGAGAAACATTGCTGTGTGATCAAGCAGAATCCAAACAAATAATCCAAACATATAAATAAATAACATGTAATGAACTCTCTTAAATGGAAAACACATTTTTTTATCTCCAGTTCATCAAAACTGATTCCAGGGACAAAGTAATGCACAAAATAACTAATCTGATATAAACTGGAGAAAAAATTATAGTGACTTGACAAATGTGCAAAACATTACTCTCTCAAATATGTGCTGCCAGAATGAATGTCAACATTAATACACCTCCAACAAAGCTCATTTACTACTTTGAAATGCAACATTAATCAGAGTTATTGCTTTAATCTCCCTGTGAGGCTCTTATAAAGAACATTTGCAATCTTATACATTTTTAGGGTTATATAAGACGTTATTACAGTTTAGTAGGAAGAAATGCATCAATACCCCCAGAGATAATTGGAGCTGAGCATTTTTTCACACTGTTGTTAAGCTAATAGGATAAATGCTGAATAAAAATGTATTCTACCACCCTGAAAGAATTTCATTTTGCACTACTGTTTTGACTTTTGTAATTCAACTAAATCTCCAGTGTACTATTGATTGATATTTTTCTCTTGATAAACAAATTTATGGTAATTCAAGTTTACTTAGATGTAGGCTAGTTTGAGAAAAATGTACTACTAAACGACTCATGCTCACACAACATCTTATGTAAATGAAGATCCCACCTTCAGCATTTTCCTTGAACTTCTTTTTAATCCACAGATTTAAAACTTACCTCGATCTTTTACAACTGTCCTCTCTGTCTAACAAGGGTGGTTCATCTCTGGAGGGTAACATGGCCCCTTGCCCAACCCAGTGCCTCTCCCTGCTCTGCCTGTTGATGGCAGCTCATCTACCCATCTCCCAGAAGGGGGATGAGGGTGAGGTCACTGTGCCCGATGCCAGGGAGGCTTGTGCCAGGTGGATGGCAGGTGTGCCAGGCACCCCTAGTCCAGATGGAATAGCTGGCAGAGATGGGAACAGCGGGCAGAGAAGAGGGAGAAAAAGGAGATAGGGGTGATCCAGGTAAAAAGCAAGATAAAAAGGCTGGTGTTAAGCCAAGATAGTTATGAGTTTGCTGGTATATGTAAGTATTGCAAATCAAATGCAACTAATCTTGTTTAGGAAAGTTCACAGTTCTGATCTGTTGTGCAGGTGAGCCTGGGGCAAAGGGTGAGCTAGGTCAACCAAGGGACCCAGGGCCAGTTGGCCCCCGGGGATTTCCACGTCTGCCAGGACTGCCAGGTGACACAGGCCAGAGCTTGTTTGCCTACGGTCACCCTTTAGTGTGGCTCTGACTGAGACCACCAGCTCCACGAACACCCCACTCCGCTTCCTTAAAACCTTCTTCAATGAGCAGTGGCATTATGATGACCACTCCGGAAAGTTTTAGAGGGCCACTTGTTGAAATTGTTACATTATTAATTGTTATATCTGTGCATATTTTTGGGATCTGGGATTACTCTCTATCCACTTCTCTATGGGGACTGTCACTTTTTCAACACCTCAGAAGAGGCCACCACAAGAGAAACATCAATGTCTTTGAACAAGGTTTTAGAGAAAGATGTTAGAGGACTAGTGTACTGGTCACAGCGCACCATGTGATGTACTAACAATGGCTTTTATGTTATGGTGACAATGTAGTCTGTTATATATTATCATATGGTTCATATGTTTGTGTATTCACCCATTGCGATTAATCAAATTGCATTCTGTATTTGTCTCTGTTGTGCTGCATAATTTGGAATAATAATTCATATTGTTGATCAGATTTTGTTTAGTAATAACAATAAAAAAATTGAATGTCTGTGCAAATTGTCTTTTTAGCAACAATGGTATTATTTGTTGACATTACATTGAGCTTTATTTATTTTTCATCTTTAATCCAAGAAATTCATGGATACTAGTGAAAATGGTTTTTCATAGCTTTTTTTATTTAGAACATTCAAATAAAAAAACTCACACTTTAAAACAAAAAAGCATTTCAGATCTAAATGGTTAAAACCTAAGCAAAGCTGTGACAATTATTTCAAAAACTGTCATTAAATACAAAAAAGAGACAAAAGCAAAACTACTGCTGAGGTCCCAGAAGCACCATCTATTTTCACGTTCTCTACCCATACTTGATGACTCTCAGAAATCATATCTGTAGAATCACAAAAACTGAATGTGATGAAGCCCAGGCTACATGTTTTCCATCAACAGGGCTCATGATAACCACCGGCTTTTTTACTATAGGCTATAAGAGCAGAAGGCGCACACATTCATGAACATAAACCACAAAACACATACTGTAACATCATATCCCACACAAGTGCTGTCAAGACTCATTTAGCCTTTGGCTGATATGGCAAAAAGCCACTTTGTTACTGACTATAAGACTCACTCCTTTTTGATTGAATTTGTTTTACTGTGTGCATTTCATACATTAATCTACAGTCCACATGATTGTTTTTAACAATTATCTTTACTTTCTATCTAAATCATCTCTGTTGTTCATTTCTTGTAGTCTCCTGTGTAGGCCCGATGGTCGTCTTGGCCGTAGTTGTCTGCGTAGCCTCTTAGAACGTCCTGGAAATTGGGGGATCCGTGATCCTGGGCTCCGTATCCTGCGTAGGGGTCCTCCTGGCCACTGGGGTAAGGGTCGTAGGGGTCCTGGCCATACCCTTCCGGCTGCTGCTGCTCAGGGTAGGGCTCCTCCTGGTGCTGAGAGGGGTCCTCATGGTGGCTGGTGGCCTGCTCCTGGTGCTCAGTTGGGTAGGCGGGGTGGGTTTCCTCCTCGGCAGCGCCTGGCTCACCATCCTCCTGTTCATAGCGGCGCAGTTTGCAGTTAGCATCATATTCAGGGTCGCAGTGGGGGTCGGGCTCGATGACTCCCCTGCGGGTACCATCGGCAGCGACGTGGGGTTCGTAGGCCTCGGCTGGGTGTGGCATCTGGCGGTGGGGAGCAGTGCGTGGCGGCAGCTCGTTCTGGGCAGGCTTCAGTGGGTAGCACTCTTCATCGTAACCAATAAAGCAGTCGTAGCCTTCCTTGGTCTTACCACGTGGGCCCAGTGGGTGGCGCTCTTCCTGGGGCTCGGGCTCAGGCTCATGGTGAGTGGGTGGTTGGAAGTGGTGAGGTGGCAGCTGGAAGTTACGGCCAGGCATCTGGAAACGGGGAGCAATGGCAGCGGGGAGCCTGTAAGGGTGCTGGGGTGCTGGACGTCTCTGCATGGCAGCGGCGGCCACGTCCCGGAACATAGCATAAGGGTCGTGCCGAGGCTCGGTGGAGGCAGGAGCGGCGCGAGGGGCAGCACGCATGGCTGCTGAGGCGGGCTCATCCTTGGCGTCCTCAGACCCGGTGGCCAGCTTGTAAGCGGTCAGAGGGTTGCACTTGTCATCGAACAGCGGGTTGCAGGGCGTGTTAGCCGCGGCGGCTGGAGCATCACCACCTGGTGCCGCCTGGAGGGCAGCGGGGTAACTGCAGTAGGGATCGGTGTAAGGGTTGCAGTAAGGGTAGGGCGCATACAGGCCAGCTAGGCCCTTCTGCATCAAGACCGCCATGCAGGTGGGGTCATTCTTGGGGTCACAACCCAGGTGGGCATAGGAAGGCAGGGGTCCCGCCGCAGGCCGGTAGCCATAAGAGGCGCGCAGGTGGTACTGCAGGCATTCAACATCTTTGGCATCACATACACGCAGCAACTCTGCCTTCTGCTGAGCTGACAGGAAGGACTCCATCACTGGGGTGTAGTAGTAATAGCCTGTGCGTGGGTCCTTCACAGGGGTTGAGTGCACATAGGCTGGGGCCTTGACCGGGGCTGGGGCTGAGGCCACCGCCGGGGTCTTGCCAGCAACGGGAGCCAAGTAAGGTGAGTAGAGACCATAGAGGCAGTAGGGATCCCGGTAGGGGTCACAAGCCTTCAGTGGTGCAGGCTTGGGGGGCTCAGGCTTTGGCCTTGCAGTGTAGGAGGCCACACACTTGGTGGGGTCATCAGTGTCAGCGCAGGACTTATAGATCTCTCCCAGGTGCTGCAGGTAGGCCTTATAGGAGCGGCGGCCCTCAGCACGGTTCTTGTTCTGCAGGTAAGCCAAGTAGATACGGTCCAGTTCCTGAACCTAATCCACCAAAAAAAAAGAGAAATCATTATTATTATAAACATTATGTGTTAACAGATTTTATTCTATAAATTTGGAAATGTTATAATTTTATTACAGTATAATATTATAATTAAGATAAATAAATATTACATTAATCAAATCAATGGAATCGCTTGAACATTATATGAACGGGCCACTTACAGCATCCTGGTTGCCATTGTCAGTGAAGTACTTGTACCAGTTCCAGAAGTCGGAGTTCTGCTTGTACCAGCTGATGTTCCTTCTATTGCGGATGAGTCTCCTGGCTGAGGCTGCGGCCTCTGCCTTTGTCCTCAGAGAGTCTGCACCACAAAGCAAACATCTGGCTGGTCGGTAACGGCCATGACAAAGCTTGACAAGTCCCCACCACTTAAGCTGTGTCAGTAAAATACAGTGCTGTGGGTTTGCCGCCTTGTGTTTTTTTTTTTTGGTTGGTTTCTGTTTTCGTCAAGACTAATGTGTGGATGGCGAGAGCCCTGGGCCAGAGAATGATAATTTGAAGCGGTGTGAAAATAAGGCGTCAGCATACTGTACTTACCATCTGCTTTTGACCTCGCCGACACTGGGACAGCCACCAAAAACTCTGAAAGACAGATCAGGGGAAGGAGTGACAATGAGAGAGAGGGAAAAAGAGAGAGAGAGAGAGAGAGGAGACAGGGAGAGGAGGAGGTAATGGGAAGGGGTCTGTGTGAACCAGATGTTACACAAGTCAAAGGCAAGGTCAAAAATGCTTACCTTTGCTAATAGTCCAATGAGGCCCCCAAGAGTTACTGGTGGTGTTTAATGCATTCTGGCAGTGGATATGGAACCATGTTTATGTATCTCTGTTCTTTATGTATGTTTGTGTGTGTGTGTGTGTGTGTGTGTGTGTGTGTGTGTGTGTGTGTGT